>CM040987.1:3089045-3115702 GCA_022985145.1 Pangasius djambal | reverse complement strand
GTGGAGATGCTTTGCCAGGCCTTCACTGCAGCCACCTTCAGTTGCTGCTTGTTTGTGGGTCTTTCTGCCTTCAGTCTTGTCTTCAGTAAGTGAAAAGCAGCTCTATTGGGTTGAGATCAGGCAACTGACTTGGCCGTTAAAGAATAGTCCATTTCTTTGCCTTCAAAAAGTCTTGAGGTGCTTTCGCAGTAAGTTTTGGTTCATTAGCCACCGGCACTGTGAAGCGGCGTCCTATCAGTTTTGTAGCATTTGGCTGAATGTGAGCAGAGAGTAGAGCCCTAAACACCTCAGAATTCATCCTGCTACTTCTGTCAGCAGTCACATCATCAATAAACACCAGTGAGCCTGTTCCATTGGCAGCCATACATGCCCATGCCATAACACTGCCTCCACCATGTTTAACACATGATGTGGTATACTTTGGATCATGATCTGTTCCTTTCTTTTGCCATGCTTTTCTCTTCCCATCATTCTGGTACAAGTTAATCTTGGTTTCATCAGTCCAAAGAATCTGATGGCCTCCTTCACTTGCATTGAGATCTCCTTGGACTTCATATTAGTAGCTCCAGTCGAACTGCTGCCAAATGCCAACTCAATACCTGATATCAACTCCAGACCTTTTATCTGCTTCATTTGTCTTGAAGTAATGAGGGAATGGACCGCTCCTTGTCAATTAGCTTCGTGTCAGTCAATTGTCCAAATACCTTTGAGCCCCTGAAAATGGAAGTACTTTGCTGAAAATGGCTGTAATTCGTAAATGGTAAATGCCATATCCTTGAATGTTTTATTTCAAATCCATTGTGGTGGTGTATTATATATATATATATATATATATATATATATATATATATATATATGTATGTATATATATGCCCAAAATGGCAAAGCTTTTAAAGCTTTTAATGATCGTATCAACAAATCATTGGTCAGGAAATTAGCAAGAATCAAACAAATATTGTAGATCTCTCCCTGCTCTATCAATCCTGGTTCCATTTATGAGCATGTTATCAGGCCCTTGATGGGCTGCATCAGGTACGGTAGAAAACCAAATAATGACTTTTAAGAAAAAAAAAGAACATCAACATCAAAAATTTTTTTATTTACATTTTTTTTTTTACATTAAATCAAGATAAATCATTATCATGATTTTAGCTTTGTGTACAAGAAAACTATATAAATGAACTTGTTTCTAGCTTTTTCCCAAACAGTTCACTGCAGCAAAAGTAAATGAGCAGATGGTGGCACAAGAGTGCATTTGTTTAATTCTTGCTAATTTTCTGGCCAATGATTTGTTGTTACTTTTTGTTGTTGGGCTTGGCCCTTTTTTTGCCCAGGAGTGTACTACAGCAATTAGTTACAACACTAGCATTTTTTATTTATTAAAGAATAACACTTTTTTCCCATTTTCTCCCCAATTTGGTCATCTGCCAATTCCCACCCAACATCCAGCTCTCGCCTATCACACAACAACTACCAACCAGAGGGTGGAGGCTAACACGTGCTACCTCCGACAGACGTGAAGCCAGCCAACCGCATCTTTTCAAGCTGCATTACAGGGAAACATAGCACACTAAGAACGTGCTATCTGCCCTCAATTTGCTAGACATGTAATATTTATCCATTTCTTGTTAGAATTATTGTTGAGGAATGCCCACAAAACAAGTTTGTCCCTGCTATCACTTACCTTATAGCAGCTAGCACCTCTTCTTTTTCTCTCCCTTAAAATTAATAAGAGTAAACATTGCCTGTGTAAACAACTTCAAGCTGCCGACCCATCCATCTTAAAGACTTTACCATGTCAGAAAACCTAAAATTACAGTTTACCTTTGACTGTTACAAAGTGCTGACACTAGAGACTCCTCACAGAAAACTTCACCATATCAATGATTATACACCTTTTTTTTATTTTGTTTATGCAGTGCGCCCATCACAAATGTCCTTTACTATGGTAACATGTTACTGTAGTAGTGATAACCTGTTAGGATTTGAGCATTAATATAAACCAGTTTACTGTCAGAGGTACTATTGGAGAAAATGAATGAACGCTTACTGACCAATCAGGATTGAGGATTCAACAGCACTGTAGTATAATGGTTAATAAAGAACAGCTAGTAGATAGCAATATCCCAATTTAAAAGAAAGCTGGTGTCAGAGGTCGTGTCAGCCCCTGCAGAGTGCCTCTGGAGCAGATTTAAGTTGCGGTCCATTGTGAAGTGATGAATTCTATGCAGGACGCTTCAAAGAGGAAGTGAGAGTTTCTATTTCTTTGTCTGTTTTGGTTTTCTCACTTCTTTTTCAAACCCTGTATATTTGCTTCTAACACTAAACCTGAGCAGCACTATGAAATCTCTATGCAACATTTTAAAAATACCTAAATAGAGTTTATAAAACAAGAAGTTAATTCCAAATACTGTGTTCAGTCCACAGGCAAATAAACGCAATGGCATACTGTGATATTTTAAGGCCATATGTTGTGCATACCTGTCTAATCTGACTATCTGCACTGCAGATGCTTCCACTCTGACCGGACAGAAGTGGCTAGATGGGATCCATGAACATTCCTCTGGTCTTAGCCTACCCAGTCCACCAGGTATTCAGTACCCTAACCTGCTTGGTGGGACTCCCAGAAGCCTCTGGAGCACCTGCAATAGCGGTAGCAATACATAAGGAGACAAAGGAGAAGTCAAAGATGTAAGACAGAGACATGAAACATGGGACTCAACCTATGATTTTCTAGAAGGCTAAGCTGGTGTTTTTCAAGCTCTACAATTGTGTTTGTTTCAGCTATTGGTCTGACGAGAGGTGAACAGTGGTGTTAAACAAAGTCCAGAATGCTTCCCAATACCGTGAAGCAAATCTGAAGCACATTCACCAGGCTAACTGGCGTACCAGGCAGGCAGACGCGTAACAAAAACCATAGAAATGGGACCACAGGGGCTCTAGAACTCTAGGATTTCTAGATGATGAAGATGGATACCCTTTTGAATCTGGTTCTCAAGGTTTCTTCCTCATGTCATCTCAGGGCGTTTTTCCTCACCACAGTTGCCTCTGCCTTGTTCATCTAAATCTACATCTAGATTTGTGCAAAAGCTGCTTTGTCTATTGATAAAAGAGCTATAAAACTATTACATATACATTGACTTGCACATGGAGTACACGTGAACAAGCCCCTCCTCTGTCCGTTCCTTCTGTGGCCACCCGTTTGCTGATAAACCCCACAGTCTTGTTCACACCATGAGCTCAACTCAGCCAAATGAAAAGAAAAATAGGAAGTGAGAGTTTATGGTCTATTTTGATGCTTCAGTAAATGCCACTTACTTTAAGTGTGTCAACCCAGAAAAGATGATCTTTATGGATAGCTGCACACCAAGTAAAGAAACTTGAGAATGGTCTCTAAGTAACAGAGCTCAATCTAAAATTTTTGGATACTGTTTACAGGAATTACAGTTATTTGAATTCATCGGGGTGGAAAAGACCTGACCAAAAAAGTTTTACCAAACAAGCCTGATATGTCAGTCCTCAGCACTGCAGTTTACATACCAGGCGGTGATGTTCCCAGTGAGGATACTTTGTAGCGGCAGTGCAGAAGGATTTCTGGATAGCTCAGGGGAATTTGTTGAACTTGTTGAACAGCTGACATACAGTCAGGTCCGGAAGTATGCTCACTTTGATAACTTCAGATGGTCTGATTAGTTTAAGTTCCAAATTTGTACATTTGTAAGCATACATCAGTCAGACAAGTAGTATTCATTTTCAATATATAAGTAAATGAAGCTGCAGTACTTCCTCATCAAGGCTGACAGGAAGTGGTTCATCTTTCCTTCCACATCTCCAGCCTCAGCTAGTTTTTTCATTATTACTGCAATAATGGAACCCAGGTGAGAAGATGAACAATGAACCATTGTTCAGGCCAAAATAAATCAACTGTAACAATTTCATGCCTTAGAGAGAATATTAAAGATGACACCACTTACTATATAATGGTGATTTGTACTGATCTGTTATTAGTGAAAATGATGATATGCCTGTGAAATGAGAAGTATGAAAAAAGCAGAAGTGTGAGCTCATGGTCTTTTTTGATGCTCCAGGAAATGTCTATTACTTTAAATGCTTCAACCCAGAGAAGATCATCTTTACTGATATCTGCACACCCATTGGAGTGTCTTGAGAAACTTGAGAATGATCTCTAAAATACAAAGCTCAATAATAATGTTTCAGGAATTACAGTTATTTTAATTCACTGGGATTAAAAAGGTCCTCAGGACAAAACGGCTTTACCAAACAAGTCTGACTTTCTGTTGCACCTCTTGGACAAGGCAAGATAAAAACATGCAGTTTTTTTCTTTTGTTTTCACAAACCTTCTGATGTGTGTGCTTTGTTGGGTGTCTGAAAAATGTTTTGTCTTCGAAGATTACTTGGATATAAACATAGTAGGTGAATGTCCCAAAAGTAACCTAACAGGATACTGTAGAGACGTCTCCAATGTGGCACTTGATCTTGCTGGAATTCCGTCTCAAATTGAAGTCCTCTGTTTGGACCTTGTGAAGGATTTGAGTCTGCATCCTTATTCTCTCTCAAGGTTTCAGAAGCTCATGAACTTACAAATCATAGGATCCATCTCCGCTGTCCTCCCTGGAGCTTTTAAAAATCTTTTGAGTCTGCAAAGTCTGGAAATTAACTGCTTACAATCTTTAAATATCTCCCTTTTGTCTGGGATTCTCAGTGACCTTAAGAATGTCACAACTCTTTCATTCGTCAGCTGCCGGCTCTCATCCATGGCAATAGACGTGTTCAAAGGACTCATGAAGTTGGAAAAACTCACATTCATAAACAGCATAGAAGACTTTTCTGAGTTGTTGTGCAGATTAACATTTGTGTCATCATCATTAAACTACTTATATGTGGATGCTGGCAGTTTAGTTATTCTTAGACAGCCAAATTGCACTTTTCCTAATGGGACCTCTTTTGATGTTGAAGAATTCCTTGGAATTGAAAAGGTCAGTCTTACTCTTGGAAGGGTTAGAGTAATGGATAAAACAGTGTTGAAATACTTCAAGAAAATTTCTCTTTTAGCAATAGATTTTACTGCATTTGAAGTTATAAAATCTGAAATTACAAAAGTGGATACTTTACTGATAAAGTATTTTGCTGAGAAGTTAAGCAGCATTGAAGAAATCTGTGAAACTGCACATGAACATTTGACGACTGCAGTGAGTGTAACATTCTTATATGTAACTGATTCTTTCGTGCCCAATTTAGATAAATGCATGTGGCTTGAACACTTTGAAATGACTGCAATTATGAGTCAAGATAAATCAATTAATTTAACATTCATCAACGTTTTGAGAAACCTTATAACCCTGACGATTGATTGGATGCTTACCCCAGAGAGTAATAATAGAGATAGGGCTTTGGCACTGTGTGAAAATCAGGGTGATCTTGTCACAAAACTCAAGACAGCGAATCTTCAGACAAACAATTTCAGAACTATCAGCTACAGACATTTTAGTTGCCTACGAGATCTTGAGGCACTGCGGTGGGTGTACAGTGACATTGAACATATTGAAGATTTTACATTTAACAATACAAATTTGCTTAAAACCCTGGACCTCAGTTCTAATAAAATATCTCAACTTACAAAATATACCTTCTTCGGTTTATCTAACCTAAAAACTCTCCTAATTAATGAAAATAAGTTGCTTTTCATTGAGGCAGTGACTTTAGTTCATTTAACGTCTGTAGAGTTTGTAAGTTTGGGAGTTTTTCAATATCCCTCCTCTGAAGCTTCAAAGGTCCAGATCAACCTCAGCGTTCCTGAAAATTTGACTAAGTTGTACATCAGCTCTGGAATAAAACCAATGACTCTTATTTTAAGCAGCAGCAGGAAATCTAAAGCGGGCCTCAGCCTCCATGTATGTGGCCAGTCTGTGACTTTTCAGGATTGTGACAATAAGTTTTTCAAATCTCTTGTCCATTTAACTGCAGAGACAGAGCAGTTGCTTTGTGGTCAGTCTTTTCCTGGGCAATTCCTTAAGTCTCTGAAGCACTTTATTATCAAAGCAAATCACAAGACGGAACAAATGAACTTGACAGATTTGAACCAACTGGTCAACCTAAAGAGTCTGGTCCTTTTTAATGTAGATTTGTCTCATCAGTCTGGTCTTGATGTGATTTTTCGCAACCTCTCCAATCTGGAGTATCTATATATGTCCTTTTGCTCTGTACCTTTATTGGAGAAAGACATGAGCAGAGACCTGCAGTCACTTAAAGTGCTGTTTTTGCATGCAGATGATGTGTTCAGTGTGATGGAAAACTTTGTAGAGCCCCTGAAAAACCTTCGATATCTTATCATGAAACGAGCACTTCTACACTGTAGCTGTGACAATGCTTGGATTGCCAATTGGGCAAAGTATCAACAGAGAGTTCAGGTGTATTTCTCTGGCAGCTCACTGGAAAGGCTGCCATGTAAAACTGCCGAGGGAACCAAGTTCCTGCATAAGTATGCTCAAGACCACTGTTTTATTGATTTGGATTTTCTCCTTTTTGCCTCCACCTCTCTGGGACTGGTGTTCTTCATGCTGGTAGTGCTGCTCCATCAGCTGGCTGGAGATTACCTGCTGGCTTTCTTTCACATAGCTCATGCCTGGGTAGAGGAGGCCATGAGGGCAAACAGAAAAGGACATTACCACTATGATGTTTTTGTGTCCTACTGCGGGAAGGATGAGCGCTGGGTGGTAGATGAACTTCTGCCCAACCTGGAGAAACGTGGACCCCCTTTCCTCAGGCTTTGCCTGCACAGCAGGGACTTTGAACTGGGAAAGGACATTGTGGAGAACATCACGGACAGCCTCTACAGAAGCCGACACACCCTCTGCCTGGTTAGCTGCAACTACCTCCGGAGCAACTGGTGCTCTTTGGAGATGCGCTTGGCAACTTATAGATTGCTGGCTGAACACAGGGACGTTCTTGTTCTGGTCTTCCTGGAGAAGGTTCCTCATCAACTCTTAAATGTACACCATAGACTGTCCCGGCTGATGAAAACCCGGACCTACATAGACTGGCCACAAGACCCAGCCTTGCATAATGCATTCTGGGATAGGCTATGGACAAAGCTTACATCTGAAACTGCAACCTAGATTAAAAATTTATTTTTTAGCATAAGACGTACAGTACTCCCCAAATAATTAGTTCCTCAGCAAAAATTGTGGTAGCTTGCCATGTGGTTTAAAGAAAACATGAAATGGATATTCACACACATTTTGTAACATATTTCCAAGAAAAAATGGCATATTTGGGAAGGCATGACATTCATTTTATCCATCAGGGCATTCTAAAACATACATGGACACACTATCCTGCAACTTACTGTACTATTGGACTACTTACCTCCCACAATAAATAAAATCCTGCTCCTGGAGGATGCAGATGGAGGAAGAAGACAAAATTTCATCCCCGTAGTAACGCCATATTTATTTGCGCCTGTACGTCCAGCCAGTAATGGAGGCAGTGACTCAAATGCCATGGCATTTGTTATGGACCTCCCAAGCGTCTGGAGAAACTCTGAGAGGAAGGGGAGAGAAACATGACACAAAACTATTGCTTTTTTTTGTTCCTGTCCAAAATTCTACCATAAAGTAATAAGGAGGTTGTTCACAGGTTCTATATTAAAAGTGAATGGTACATACGAGTCATGCGCAGTTTAACCAAGAACATGAGCAGCTATCATAGAAAACACTTTTCTTACTGGTTGTAGAAGTTGGTTGTAGAAAATGATTGGTTTTTTTTTCTTTAGGCCATTTCTTTGTGAACATAGTACTGTTATTATGAATGTGAACGTATTCACATTCTTTTGTTTTATGAACGTGACTAGTTTGCAGCATTAGTGGGAAGTAAGAGAGCATCTCTTCACTATGGTATATGATTTTATATCTCATTTTCAAATCTTTACATGAATACTTCTGGCAAATTAAAATAGTCTTCCACTGTATTACGAAATAAAAGTATTTTACTTCAGGACATGTTTACTAAGGCACTTTTAGAGGCCATGCCTGCATGAGTGATGTGTCTTACAGCAGAGATGATGATGATGATTATTGTTGTTGTTGTTGTTATTATTATTGATGAATTCACTGTATACACTGTATAATAAAGACTTCCAATGCCTCAGTTGCTTCTCTGAGTAACTCCCTCTTTACCCAGTCATTGCCTTTCGGTGGACAGCCTCCTCTATGTAGAGCCAGGTTTTGTGCTATATTCTTTCCATTTTTTTAAATAGTGGATTAAATGTTGTTCAAAATGTTCAACATTTTCCAGAACTTTGTCCCGGACATATTTTGAAAGCTTCTTATTCTTCATGATGCTGTTTGTTAGGTGCTCTAACAAAATCGGGGTTCTTCCCAAATCAGGTGTATTTATGCTGAAATCACTGGACACTGTAAATACACACAGGTTGACTCCATTTAACTAATTATGTGACTCTTGATGGCAACTGGTTACACCAGAACTAATTTAGGGGTTTCACAGCAATAGGGTTGAATACTTATGCAATCACAACTTTTACATTTTTCAGCTATAAATAATTTTGCAAACTATATAGATCCCCCACTCACTATAATATTATGGACTATTTAGTGTAGATGTAATTCTGTTTAAGTCTTTTTTGATTCCAGGTTGTAACACTACAAAATGTGGGAAGTTCAAGGCTGGCGAATACTGATGCAAGGTACAATAAAGAATTAACTTTGAATTAATATTTATTTCTCATAATATTTGTTTTTAGTTTTTAGTATATCCAAGCCTATTATGTGTAATGTCTTCTAGCGCAAGCCATTAACAATATCTAACTGTAACACAAGTTATAGACCATTCTAAATGCTATAATCAATAAACCTTTATTTAAAACATCTCCAGCATTGCTATAAAACTCTATGTATTGCAAAACAATTCTTTTTTTTTTGCGTTGTCAAGTATTGCTTAAGTGAAGCGTGTCCATCCCTGAACCTGTGATTTACCCAAGATCTGCAGCAACAAAAAAAAAAAAAAAAACAGGAGCAGATTTGGGTTCATTATTGTAAACTATGGTGGCAATAAATAACAAGGCACACTGTACTTAAGACACTTTATCAAATTCTATTTGAAAGAAATATTTGTAATATATATTAACATAAGGGATAAATCTAAATCTATATCTGTATCTGGATATCTGTGAAGCTGCTCTGGGAGTACCTCTGTTAAAAGCATTTTATAAATGCAACTGAATTGAATTGAATAATTGAATTGAATCTAATATTTTATTTTCAGATTAAGAAACGTTTTGGAGTGACTTGGATAATTAAGTGACAGCACTGTTCATATTGCTGAGGTAGAGTTGTTGCGTGCTTACTACATGAAAGCTACTAATACACTTCCTACTGTACGACGATAACCCAATGCCACTCTTGCTATTAATTCACTTGCCAAAAGAAAATTCCCTGTGTAAATCTGTAATTGCAAGTGCACAATGCGTTACTGATAAAATAATTCTAAAGTAAAAAATATATATTCTTAACAATAGTTAAGTTGACATTTCCAGATGTACATATTCTAGTACTTTGTAGATATATTTAGAACTATTAATTGTGCAGTTTATAATGCAGTTTATACCTTAGTTTCTGGCACTTTCCATTTTCATTTTTCCAGGCAGGTTATTAGCTACGCTCCTAAACTAACTAACCCTAACCATAACCCCTTTTTCCCTTTAGTTTCTACAGAGGTATAGGTACAGGTTCCCAGCCCTGGTCCTGGAGCACCTCCTGTCCTGTTTTCCCTGCTCTAGTACCATAGGCAGTTTTGGGGAGAAGTGGGATGGTCGGACACATGGTGGGGTGGTTGGACACATGGTGGGGTGGTTGGACACATGAGATCCCTCCTGCAGCCCCTTTAAATATGGAGTGGGTCGAATCGGAGATATTTATTATGCATATAGCCTGTTTGCTTTTTTCGGTCATACAGTGGCATAAAATAAATAGAAAAAAAATTCTAGTCTGAAACCTTAGTTCAGTGGGCCAAGTCTCCAAAGGTATTTTTTCCACTTAGTTAAGTTGGAAGGAAGTGGAACACAGCCTGGTTGACATTAGAAAAAAAAACAAAAAAACAAGACAGCGAGAAGAAATAAAGGCAAGCAAAATGTTTTACAACTACCTGGTCTATCCCAGCATACTACTTTCATTGTGTATTTCTAACTCAGCCAAGTAATGCTATTCAAAATATTACATTTGTACACCATTGTGCAATGCAGTGAGTACAGCAACTTAATTTTTGGAGAAGAAAGAAACTTTTGAACAAAAAGTCTAATTGGCCCCATTAAGAGACTGAATGGCCCCAGCCTGACTGAACTGGTCTACTATCTAACACACCCAGTTCAACTCAGAAAGTGCTGGAAATGAGCTGATTAGGTGTGTCAGAACAAGGAAACACTAAAATGTGCAGGACAGGTAGTACTCCAGGAACAGGACTGGGAACCTGTGGGTTAGGGAAAAGGGAAAGGCCAGTCAAAGTTTTCAGTGCAGTTTCACTGCAATTTGTCTTGCAGGCAGCAGAGGGCTCCAAAAACTACCAGCTGCTTCCTAAATGTACACAGTGCCTGCTTTGCTGTAGGCTGCAAACATTCTAGACTACAGAATAAAACTTTTAATAGAATTAATATTTATATGTAAAGTACTAAACTGTAGAAAGACCTGGACTGAACACATGTTTATAAACACATTAAAAACTTTCATTTTTCTCAGTGCGTCTTGTTTGTTCTCTTCCAGTCCGCCTCTCTTCTCTCCTTTCTCCGTCTCTCTCTCTCTCTCTCTCTCTCTCTCTCTCTCTCTCAGCTGCTTCTGTTGAGTTTCCAGACAATGATGCTACCCAACAGAATCCCACAGACGAAGGCCACGACGAGTTCAGCAGATGGGATGGTGCAGAAGGAGGAAGCAGAGATATGCTCAATAGAGAACTGGGTCAGCGCTGAAATGCTGCTGATCTGTAAGGACAATAATGCAAGGTGCAGCATTAAGATTAAAACTGTGCATCATAAATTCTTCCGGTCTTTTTTTCCTTATTGCCTCGCTTATCAGGAAGACATTTGTAATGAACTTCCCTTGGCTGTCGGAACAGACGAGTCACTGACTGTCTTCAAACGAAAATCATTAAACACTTAAACGAACATTAAATCTACACAGTTATTTACTATTTTGCTGTTTTTGATTTTGACAGGGTTTTAACCATATGGGATTCTTTGCTCATACCCTGTTTGTCCTAGTGTGAGGATATGATTTCAGTAAGTCTCATATGTCTGTGCATTCCCAGTTTCTGTGTTCCTAGTTACCTTCTTATTAATTTTCTTAGTTTCCTGGTTTAAGACCCAGCCTGCCATGTAGATAATGGGTCTGCCTAAGCTAGGTTTCCATCTTTGCGAAAAAAGGTTTAGCACATTGAATAGTTTACTGATATAGCAGATGTAAACGCAAATTATCGCAAAAAAATGTCAAAAGTGCCAACATAATCTTTTTTCGTTTAATTTTAGTGCATAAATTCTATATCGATACTTCAAATGTAGTGAAAAAATTGTTTGGAAACAGTTTTTGTCGTGAAAAATGGTTCAAAAAAAAAAGTGTCACATGACAGAATTTATCCATCCGTCAGGAGAAGAATAAGGATGTGCATGCCATCCAGCGCACCGTAAACCTGTGGCACAAGAAGCGCAAAGGAATCACGGTATGAAATTTCATTGGCCTCAGCTACATTCGGCAGCCTGATATAACGCTGCATTAATTTTTCTTTAATAGCTGTGCACACAGCTAATACACATCAGTTATGGAGCCCTATCACACAAGCAACTGCTCCATTCTGATGCTGTCTTCTGATATTTCATACAATAATAAAACTAATTTGTGAAATTAAAATGAAAGTAAGCTGACCAATTTCATTTAACTGTCTCAATACTCTCTCCATTTTACAAAGGTTTGAGGACATGCGGGACGCAAAAGGTTCCACAATTTGCGATATACACAAAATTATGGAATTATGGAAACGGCTCAAGGGCAGATTTCTTTTGCGAAGAACCAAAACTTATGCGGCTTTTTGGTTTTTTAAGGATGACATCATCACACACACCATTTTATTGGTAAAAGGCCAATTGGATGGAAACAGGCAGGAGACAGCAAATTTTGCAAACTTTTTTTCTTTCACTTTGTCAATAACAGAAAAGCGCAAAAAGTTGATGGAAACTTGGCTTATGCTGATTTTGCAGGCTTACATCCAACTGCATCTGGCGATTCACCTCAGTGAATTTGGTCTATAAGTGATATCTTTAGTCCATTTTGCATACATGTTTATGTTTCTTGAACAATATCGAACCTAGGCCACTGCATGGTACACAAGTGAGTCCCACTCAGTCACCAACATCGCACTGCAAAAATGACTTTTTAGCAAGTGAACATATCTTGAATATGGTCAAATATATCTAATATTCCCTATTATAAGGTTGTAAAAAGCCAAATATATGATTACCAAACCTATTTCTAGACATTTTTTTTTTACTAATTTCACACCTGAAATAGTCTTGTTCCATTGGCAAATAATTTTGCTCATTTTAAACAATTATTTCTAGAAAGAAGCAAAATTAACTGCCAATAGAAAAAGAACATTTAAAGACTGAAATGAGTAAAATCATCTAAAAACAGCGTGAATAATCTTATATTTTATTCCTATTAATGGATTTTCATCTGAACAACTGCTGAAAAGTACATAAAAATGCTCCTGATGTGTAAGTCGCATTTCTGCTTTCTTCTTACCCATCCGCCCATGTTGCAAATCCATACCAGTAGCTTCCTCCTGAAGAAATCCAAACATGAATCCAGTAGTTCTGAGAACACTGTGGGCATGTTAGCCAGTACCATCTACTCAAGAAGGAATGAAAAAATGTGAGTCATGCACACACGATGCACACACACACACACACACACAAAGAACTACAGCACAACAGTATCTTCAGGACCTTTACAGCCAGCTTTCCTACTGCGTAGTACAGCACAATGATTCTTCCCCAGTTGATCAGTCCATCGCTGAAGACACCCTCCACAAGCCTTGAAAAAATCTTCCTATCACCCAGACGTACTAAACCATCGATCTGGCTGAAAGGTGGACAGATAAGAGCGAAAGAGAAAATGATGGGCGTAAACACTGATGTTCTCAACGTCTGTGTTATATGTAAGGAATAAAACACTTGGGGACGTTACAGGAAAAGAATCAATAACGGGTTGGTATGTTGAAGTTACAGTTACAACCATGAAGTTGATTACTTTCCTATAACAGTAATCACCTTACACCACAGCAATTTTGCCATCGCTAACCATTTTTAATTTATTAATAAATGAGACATAATATATTTTATTTGATCGGTTTATAGTTACATTTAACGTTGTGGATCATCCGTGAAACAAGTTAGTTCCTGTAATAACAGTTATAAACGGTCATTGCCACGCTTTCTCTTTAAGTTAATAACACGTAAAATATATGCAGCTTGTTTCCAAAATGTCCACCATCCTGAAGACTTTCCTACGTTTCCTACCTCTGACTGTTACGAAGCGCAGACACTGGAGACGCCTTCCAAAAATGCTAAATAAAGGTCTCCTCAGGACAAGTTTAACTATATCTATGATTACATACATTTTTAATCCATTTAATATTAGTCTTAGATGATGTGAAGCGTCCGCCATGCCATGTCCCTGTAAATAAGCTGTTGCTATTGAGACGCTAACGTATTAGAACGAGTGCATTATATATATTCCTTTAAATTTGAAGGTTTAAATGTAACTACTAAAAGCCGACTCAGCTTTTTAAGTGCAGTAGAAACAGTGCCTATTTCATGTGAGCGCTGATATTTTTTAATAAAAGGCACATTAGGTCAAAAGCAATTGAGTTATGTTCTCTAAAAGGCAAACTGACTGAGTAAGTGACACTTACTGATTAAGGTTTTGTTCCTCATTAAGCTTGTCACCGATCACTTTCACTGACTGTGCCAGCTGATCCAACAGCTTCTGATGCTGCACATTGGGTAAAGGTTGAACGTCTGGGAGCCTTGGAACAGAGACGTTTCCTCCTTTAATCATGTTCACCATCTGATCCTCAACCACCCTGAATGACACAAAGAGACTGATATTGCATATCCATCCACCTGGGAGCCAGAGTCGTTTGCTATTTGGTGGTCATAAGGCTGCATTACTTGTTAGCCTAATTAGCCTTGTAGCTCTAGTGAAGAAAAATCAGAAGATAAATTTGGGTCAAAAAAAAGAAAAGATGCGGGGACAAGCAACCAGGGACACATAAACCCAAAAGAAAGCCCAGGTAAGAATTATTCTAAGACTTTGCAAGCAAACAGTATGGTTGAGATAACAAAAGAGGAGGACATATGGAAAACTCACTATAGTCTTAGAAAAAAGGGTTTTTCTAGGGTTCTTTAAGGGTTCATTAGATAATAAAGGATTCTTTAAAAAAAAAAAAAAAAGGGCTTTGCTTATGGATCCTGAGTGGTGCAAACAAGAAAAAGGTTCACGTAATCGTCAGGAGGTCACGAGTCCGAATCCTGATGATGTCATAGCCATCCATGACCAGGAGTCAAGAGTGCAAAATTGACCTTGTCCTCTGGGTGGGAGGAGCATATTCTCGTCCCCCTGTCAATCACAGCGACACTAACCAATCAGGAAGTAGTGAGGCTTGTGCATAAAGTGTTTTAGGAAAGAGTGAATGGTTTGGGACCATCCCTAGCAGTAGAAAGCTAAATGCAGTGTCTTTCACCATTCAGTGCTTTGTCATAAAAGGAACACCTTTTGCCTGAGGGAGTGCAGGAAGTCAACGAGGAACTAAATAATTATAACGAATCGAGCTGACACATTTGATTTCATAACGACACGTAAAATCAGGATTCAGTTAGATCCTGATTTTATATTGTATTCATGTTTACTTGTCATATTCAAACATAGCAGTATGAATGGAATATTTTCCGAGTATTCCAAGAGCGCTGACACAATTAGCAGAAGGAAGAACTGAAACTGAAATTACCTAGAAAGCCAACACAGGAACAGAAGCAAAAAAGGCTCGGAATCACAGTATTAAAACATCATAACTTGTTATGAGATACAGTACCACTCATCACGATGAACCTATGTGACAAATAGTCAGGGGACATGTGGAAAACAGAACGCGAACAGAATTGCTCATGACATGAACAATTTACATGTATTAGATGTACACGAAACAGGAATTATTTATGAAGCTGGATATGCATGGATTTATTCATAAATCGCTCCGCAGGATCATTTACAGAAGAAATGTAGTGTTCCTGAAAGTCACATTAGTCCGGGATAAAAACTTATCCTTTAAGTTTCGCTCCTGAGGTTGGGTGAATTTATGTGTAAGAAGATTCACTAATGGTATAATTGGCGATGAGTTATAAATCATATAAGTGGCGATGAGTTACTGCAATTTTATATGCGTTCATTCGTTTAGGATAAAACTAATGGCACCCTATAAAAGAAGGAAGATTTGGTTTATGATAGCTGACACGCTGCAAAGGCTGAGCTGCACTGCTAAAAGATTTAGTGCATTTTCTACATTTAGTCATCATTTTGATGTTTGAAGGCATGACTACATGTGTTCAGCTGTGCTGTGGATGGGCTTGGTAATTTACAGGTGACTGACATTTATCAACGCGAGTAAGAAGAAAAAGAGGGTTGCTGAAACTTTGGTAAATGTGGTGAGTCTTTTTAGTTCAGTGTGGCTTACGGAAACATTTACGCACAACATTTACGGGCAACTGGCTGGCACTCCAGTTTTCAGTTGTTTTTTTGTTTGTTTGTTTTTTTGTTTTAACAGGGCTTGACAGTTGTGGCATACAGTCTCAGAAATTCATTTTTCTTCCATGCTCATAACCTATAACTTGTACATTATCATTTTAGTATCACTGTAAAACTAAAGCATGACTGGACTCTAAACTTGTCTTGGCTGATTTGTTTAGCGGATTTGATTGGAAATTTCACTTCATGTGAAAATAATATCTATTTTTGTTGTTGTTAGGAGAAAGAGTTATACGTTTACTTTCACTTTCGGTTTGTCAAATCGGTTTAACGTGAAAATTCAGCATTACCTTCTGTTATCTACAGAATCACATTATGTACAGACCTTCATTAATAACTCCTGAATATAAACAGTCAGAAAGATCTACACTACTGATGAAGTGAAATGTGAACATGACAACATGAAATGAAACACATTTACCATCAGATATAAACTCACCTGATTAAGAGGGCTTCTCCAATCTGGCCATCTGTAGGTGGAGGAAAGAAGAAAATGTCATCCTTAGGCCTTCGCCATGGTTTAAAAAAGGAAAAAATAATTCCACTTACCTGGTGTTCCTTCGTTAGACATAGTAAAAGCTATCTTGCTTTTTGACCTGTCTCTGATCAAGTGTAAAAATAGACTATAACACTACAAAAAGGATTACTTCTCCCGAGTGAAAGCCGGCGTCTCTACTCCATACAAACAGACTAGTATAAATGATCCAAGCAGAAGTCATGTGATTTACAGTATACCGGAAATACGAGCTTATCATCCGCCCTCGCCTTAGAGCTGAGAGCTTACACGTAAGGAAACTGTCTTCCTCAGAGCCTGACCCCAGGCTGTAAATGACACTGTTAAGAAATAAGTGATTTAGCTTTATTACCCACACTGACAGACAGTAAGCTTCACACTCCTGATGAACTGATACTCAAAAAAAAAAAAAAAAAAAAAACAAGATTTCTCTAGGAAACACATTGATCAGCCTGACAGGATGACACTATTCAACTCCATTCAAGTTAACCATCTCTTAGATGGTTTTATACGTTATTTGTTTTATATAATATACTGCTTAGAAGGTTAGGCACGTTTACATTTCATGAAATAACTGAAATAACATGAAATAAACAAGCTTCCTGAATGTTATACTGTATTTGACGTTGGGTTTTCTAGGTGCAGTTACACAACATGGCCAGCAGATGTCACCAAAACCTAACTTTCATTATTATTATTATTCTTATCGTTTCAACCTTGTTGAACCTAGGTTGTTAAGAGCTGTAATTGGATAGGTATTGCATGATGATTTCTCTCAACCTGAGCCCAGCTCAGCGCATAGTTCCAAGTGAATCATCCAGTCATCATTGCTGACAAGGAAAACTGCGGTCACTCAAAATGCATTCTCGCGTTATTGTTTGGTGTGGCCTCTAATTGTGTACACATCCACAGAGTGGCATTAATTCCTGCTGTTTCTAAAATTGTGTTTATGGTTAGGCATGAGTCAAAGCTTCGGTAAATATACAGCCAATTTCCTGTCAAGAATTTCTTTATAAATCCCAGTTTATTTAAAAAAATTCCCGAGAGCTGGTTTGTGCTCATTATTGTAAATGTGGCAATGTAGGTGGAAAAATATGTACTTTAAAACTTTGTCAAATGTTACTTGCTCCCTTACATCCCATACCTGCCATAAATCAGCCATTTGAACATCTGATTATTGACTTTGATGGTCCTTTGCCTTGTTTTAAATCTGGTTGTCTGTATTTATTATCTGTATTATTATGTGTCAATCAACCAGATATGCAGCTGTTTATCCATTGCACACAATCTCTGCCAAATCAGTGGTCAGAGCTCTTAGCCAATTCCTTTCTGTGTTTAGGATCCCCAAAGTAATACAGAGGAATCAAGGCTCCAATTTTACATCTAGATCTTGCACAGGTCCTCCAACAACTTCACATTAAACATAACATCCTCAGTGTATCATCCTCAAAGCCAGGGTGCATTGGAACGAATTCATCAGCATTCAAAATCATTGCTACGTGCTTACTGTACTGAATTAAAGGCAGACTGGGAGGACGGCTTGCCATAGCTCCTTTTGGCAGGAAAGCACAGGGCTTAGTCCTAATGACCTTGTGTTTGTTCAAAACAAACAAAATTTTTGTACAAAGTTTTTGTACAAAATTTAATAACCTACGTTAATGGGTTTAGGCAGAGACTTTGTGCTGCAGGTGAGTTAACTAAGGAAAACCTAGAACTTTTTTCAAAAAATGAAAAAACTATATAACCGGATGGTTTAACAACACCAGTACAATCCAGGTGATCAGGTTTTGGTGTTGTTGCCCGTTGTGGAATTGTCATTTCAGGCTAAGTTTTTTGCTCCTTGTTCTCTTGTTAAGTAGGTCTTAGAACAGAATTATCTGATTGAGATGCCCAACAAAAGAAAATCTACCAAAATCTGCCATGTAAACTTGCATGACATGTCTTCTGAAATGTCTTCGAATTTAGGTGAGCCCAGGGTGTGTGGTAATCCCATTCTTCTGGCCAGTGCTCTAAACTACAGTTCATCCCAGGTAGCACAACATTTGAGGAGGAATTAGGTGTGCTGGGAGATGGGATACTACAACCATGCCTTAAGAATTCAGACGCTTTGTGGTTGTTGGTTGTTTTATTGGGACGTTTGTATGAGATTAAATGAAAGCAGTTAATTAACATCATTCAGTTTTTTTTTTGTCAGTTGCACCATTTCTGCTCTTTTAATAGAGCATGATGTGGACATTTGAGATGCTCAGCCCATTAAGCAATGATTTTACCAACTTTCACCTGATAAGCAAGACATGTTAGAGTTTGAGGGAGATTACATGCTGAAACATGGCATAGCTAAGCCCTTTTCCTCTGCCTGGTCTCTCTTTCAGGCCTTGTACTGACTTCCGTAAAGTACATGCTGTTACCAAGCCAGATGCATATCCTCGTTCCAGAATAGATCAAGTTGGGGCAGCTAAATTTGTCAGCAAGTTTGACCTCCTGAAGGGTTATTGGCAAGTTCCTCTTTCTAAAAGAGCCCAAGAGGTTTGCTCTTGTATTGCCCCTTCAGGTCTGGATGCCTATACAATCATGTCGTTTGGGTTGCGTAATGCACCAGCCACATTTCAAAGACCAATGGATCAAGTTGTATGTGGGTTGCATGCCTATGAGGTGTACTTGGATGATGTGGTAATATATAACGATACTTGGGAGGAACATCTTGACAGGATTTAAGCATTGTTGGACAGACTGGTTTGGGCAAGGCTAACTATCAATCTAGCCAAATATGAGTTTGCTAAAGTCACTGTTACATACCTGGGAAAAGTGGTGGGGCGGTGTGAAGTGCAGTCTGTTGAAGTAAAAGTTTCAGCTATTAAAAGATTTCCAGTTCCTTGTACAATAGCTGAGCTTATGAGGTATTTTGGATTAGCAGGTTATTACCATTGTTTTTGTGTGAATTTCTCTTCTGTAGTAGCCCCACTGACCAATTTACTCAAGGCTGCAGTAAAATACATCCGGTCACCTGACTGTAAGTCAGCTTTTGAAGACATTGTGTTCAGCTCTTGTACTTGCTGCTCTTCAGTTGGGTAAACCTTTTCAGCTGCAGATTGACGCGCGCAATGTTGATGCTGGTCCAACATTCTATTACAAGCGGATGGTAATGGTGTAATAAGACCAGTGAGTTACTTTTCTAAAACGTTTAAGCCTTACCAACTGCATTATTCAGTCATAGAAAAAGAAGCTCTTGCACTCATTTGTGCCCTCCAACATTTTGATGTTTATGTCGGATGTGGTGCTCCAGTTGTTGTGTACACCAATCTCAATCAACTTTTCTGCAGTCTCTTCAAAATCCTGAAAAAAGGTTGATGAGATGGGCATTGTTTTTGCAGCCTTATCACTTGTATATAAGACACATCAAGGGCAGTAATAACGTAGCTGCAGATGCTCTCTTTCGCGCACGCATTCTTGCCATAGTTTAACCTTCCCGATTACTCTAATCCTTTTCTGTCCTGTGTTCCCTTTACTCTTAAATCGTTCCCTTAGGTACCAAGTTTGCTGGGTCTCGGGGGTACCAAGACAAATGGGCGTGAGGAAAGCAAGATTACGTGGTGAACCCTGCTCTTATGGAGGGGGCTGTGACAGCCTTCTACTTTTTGGTTTTCAGACTGTCTGGTCTGTCTGTCAGGCTCCTTTGTGAGATTTGGTAGAAGTTAATTAATCAAATGTGTAACATCTGGGTGGGCTGATCTCCTCAGCTATATAAACTGAAATGAACTGAATTTTTGTGGGGCAGTTTGGGCCATTAGAAGTACTGAGAGTGCTGACTTTTGAAGCGTTTTTTTTACTGTGAAATATTATGCATGCCAGTTAGCCTAGATTGTGTTCTTGTAGTGTAGTGTTAAATATGTAGTGCTAGGACTAAACTGGGAAAAAATAATATTCTTTTAATAGTTTATAGGGCACCGCTTGCAAAAATCAGGGGATTTCCCCTGTAATTGCCTGCTGGAGTTTTACTGGAGATCCCAGCCATCCCTGCACATAAACGCAGCTTGCACTTCCTCTTTCTATCACGCACACACACACACACTCACTCACTTTCTCTCTCTCTCTCTCTCTCTCTCTCCATATCTCACATACACATTTGGAATTAGGTTCATAGTTAAGTAGTTGATTGGTGTTTCTTCTTTTCTCACTGTATTTCAATAAATTCTTTTTTACTTAACATTTTATTGCCTTTTCGTTATTACTTTGATCATGCAAAAATCCTAACTATTCAGAACTAAGCCTTCAGAAACCAAATTATTATTGTTCTCAACTAAAATTAATTCTTGAATAATTTTGACTTCTTTCCATGTTCATAATTTCAATTTTAAATTTCATTAAAATTTAAAAATGGGCGACATTTTATGAGACTGATTACCTAATGAGCTTGGTGAAAAGAGATTACTAATTAACTTTACAGTGAGCTACCTATATTGTTGGTATGTACCTTGCATTTCTAGTGCTTCCTGTATAAACACATCCATTTCCTCTACATAATAAAAATACACAGTGGTAGGTTATTATGGTCTAGCAAAACATCACTAATACACATCTTACAGTACAGCAATAATCCATTCTCTCTCTTGCTATTGATTAATTTGCGGAAAAAAAAAAACAACTTTCCTGTTGAGTAAGGGTATGATGGCAGGGCCCATGTGACTTTTCCTCAATATAGAAAAAACTACCTCAATGTGGAGTGAGTCAACTCGGAAATATTTATTATGAGTATAGCCTGATTATTTTTTCTGATCATAGAGTGACAAAGAATAAAGGAAAAATGTTAATACTACTGGACCAGAACTGGGAACCTGTCTGTGAGGGAAAAGGGAAAGACCCGTCACTTGCAGGCAGCAGAGGGCTCCAAAAACTACCGAAGGCACCATAAATATACACAGTCCATGCTTTACTGTACATTTTTGACTACATAAAAAAGCATTAGTATTTATACTCTATATAACATACTAAAGTATAGAAAGCTCTGGATGTATCACGTTTTTTATAAACATGGTAAACCTGTTAAAAGCATTCATTTGTGACAGTGCATCTTGTTTATTCTCTTCCAGCCTTCTTCTCTTCTCTTCTCTTCTCTTCTCTTCTCTCTTTTCTCCCTCTCTCTCTCTCTCTCTCTCTCTCTCTCTCTCTCAGCTGCTTCTGTTGAGTTTCCAGACAATGGCGCCACCCAAAAGAATCCCACAGACGAAGGCCCTGATGAGTGCACCAGGCAGCGGGATGGTGCAGACGGAGGAAGCAGAGATATGTTCACTGGAGAATTGGGTCAGTGCTGAAATGCTGCTGATCTGTAGGAAAAATAAAGCAGGGTGGAGCACTGAGATTAGATTCATGAGTCATGAATTCCTCTGGTCTTTTTTCCTTATTGCATCACTTCTCATGTGAGGAACATGTTTGTTAAGACTGTTCAGGTGGTGGAAGGAACTTTCCCTGGCTATTTGAACAGTTGAGTCAATGACTGTCTTCAAACAACCTGTTCATTAAACACTAAATCTACACAGCTGATATAGAAACAAATTGTAGCGTTTTCGCAATACTAACTCTTGAACGAGTTTCTGATGTAACAGAGTATTGATTAGCCTTGATCTGTTTTGTTCTAGCATGAGGATTTGTTTTTCAAGTCAAGTTTATTGTCATTTCAGCCATATACAAGTACATAGTGAAAGGACCAAGGTGCTGCATAAGACAAACACAGAACAACACAGAACTACGGGGACTACATAAATTATACGTAAAGTGCACAAGTGCAAACATGTGCGGACGCACAAGACAGAACAAGACAGTACAATGACTACAGCGCCGACCAGTACGCAGTTCTGTTTGAAAGTGACCAAGTGACAATAGTGCAAATATTACAGAGTTTGATATAAATAGCTGAAGTAGTGTAAACATAATGGTATTATATTATGTGTAAACATAATAGTAGCAGCAGCAGCATAAAACATGTGCAAAACATGTGTAAAACATGTGCATGGAGGATGCTCAGTTGTGTGTGTGTGTATATATGTATGTGTGTGTGTGTGTGTTCCTTCCTTCAGTCCAGTTTCTAGGTATTGAGGAGTCTGATGGCATGAGGGAAGAAACTATTGCACAGTCTGGTCGTGAGGGCCCAAATGCTTCGATATCGTTTACCAGACGGCAGGAGGGTGAAGAGTGTGTGAGAGGGGTGTGTGGGGTCGTCCACAATGCTGGTGGCTTTGCGGATGCAGCGTGGAGGGAAGAGAGACCCCGATGATCTTCTCAGCTGTCCTCACTATCCGCTGAAGGGTGTTGCAATCTGAGACGGTGCAATTCCCAAACCAGGCAGTGATGCAGCTGCACAGGATGCTCTCGACAGTCCCTCTGTAGAACAGGGTGAGGATGGAGGGTGGGAGATTTGCTTTCCTCAGCCTTCGCAGAAAGTACAGGCGCTGCTGGGCTTTCTTCGTTATGGAACTGGTGTTGAGCGACCAGGTGAGGTTCTCCGCCAGGTGAACACCAAGAAACCTGGTGCTCTTGACGATCTCCACGGAGGAGCCGCCGATGTTCAGCGGAGAGTGGTCACTCTGTGCTCTTCTGAAGTCAACAACCATGTCTTTAGTTTTGTCCACATTCAGGGACAGGTTGTTGGCTCTGCACCAGTCCGTTAGCCGCTGCACCTCCTCTCTGTGTGCTGACTCAATAGGGACTTAAATGAATTTCTGTAAGTCGCTCTGGATAAAGCGTGATGTAAATGTAAATATAAATGTCTTGGCTCTGCTTTGTCCAGGACCCTTGATCATTATTCACTTCAAGTGCTCATGTTTGATGTTTGAAGTCTCATATGTCTGTGCATTCCCAGTTTCTGCAACTTACCTTCTTTCTTATTTTGATAGTTTCCTAGTTATAGAACCAGGCTGCTATTTAAATAATGGGTCTGCCTATGCTGATTTTGCACGCTTACGTCCAACTGCATCTGACAATTTGATGATTTTAGTCTAGAAATGATATCTTTAGACCATTTTTTTAGACAATGCGTGAGTGCATTTCAGCATTCTTCTTACCCATCCGCCTATGTTGTGAATCCATACCAATAGCTTCGTTCTGAAGAAATCCAAACATGAATCCAGTATTTCTGAGAACACTCTGGACAAGTTAGCCAGTACCATCTACTCAAGAAGGAATGAACAATGTGAGTCATGCACACACAATGCACACACACACACACAAAGAACTACAGCACAACAGTATCTTCAGGACCTTTACAGCCAGCCTTCCTATTGCGTAGTACAGCACAATGATTCTTCCCCAGTTGATCAGTCCATCGCTGAAGACACCCTCCACAAGCTTTGAAAAAATCTTCCTATCACCCAGACGTGCTAAACCATCGATATGGCTGAGGGGTGGACAGATAAGAGAGACAGAGAAAATGATGGGTGTAAACACTGATGTTCTCAACGTCTGTGTTATATGTAAGGAATAAAACATTTGGGGACGTGCTGTTGCAGGAAAAGAATCAACAATGGGCTGGTGTGATGTGTTACAGAGTTACAAACCCCAAAGTTGATTACTTTCCCACAACAGCACATCCCAAAGTGTTTTATTCATCTTACTGTACACAACAATTTTGTCATCACTAAACATATTTAATTTATTAATAAATGAGACATTATACTGCTTATCTGTTTATAGTTACTAAAAAATACTAAAAAGCTTTACCATACCAACAATAACACACATTTTTCTTTATTAAATAACAATCCATTTTTAAACTGTTTATCATTAGTCTCAGATTATGTGTAGGATCCACTATACAAGTCCCTTTTGACCAATCACAAGCTCAGAAATAGGGGTCAAGAATTCAGTAGTGCTGTGGTATAATGTGCTTTATTTTAGTTCCCGTTATCACTTACGTTATAACAGCTTATAGCTTCCATTAAGTAAATCATAAAAAACAATTTGTTACACAGTGTCAGGACATCACAGTCAGCGAACTCAGTTTCCCAGAACACACCGCGGCCTGCAAACATGGCCGCTACAGACTACACATCCCAAGACACACGCACCTTAGCACGCTCAAAGTCACCTGACTTCTAAACTATGCACACCTGCCACTAATCATCACCAGCTCTATATAGTGGACTATCTCACACACACACTATCACTGCACAGTAAACACTCAGTTTGTGTATTCATCTGCCCTTACCAAGCCTTGAATTTCTGTGTTTGCTGTTCTGGTTTTTTGACTTTTTTTGCTAGCTTCTTGACTTTCATGTTTTGCCTGAGCCCTGGTTATGCCTCGCCTGACCTAGTCTGTGTTTTGACCCTGATCTTTCCTTTTGGACATTTTGGATTCGTCTGCCTGATATTTCATTAAAATCATCCTCAACTGCAACTGCATCTGCAGCCTCCTACCTTCTGACACACAAATGTTACACAACATTACATGCAACATGTATAAACAGATAAAAAATTTTACAATGCTTCATTCTTTAATAAAAAATGTTAAAAACTTGAAATTGCTGTAGTGTAAAAGGAATTAAACACTTCGCGGTGTGCTGTTACTGGGAAATAATCCACTCTGGATCTGCAGTATCTCTGCAATCAGTTCAGTTATGTTCTGTCAATGACACACTGGCTGATTAAGTAACACTTACCGATTTATGATTTGATTGTGAAAAAGCTGAACAGTGATCATTTTTACTGTCTGAAACAGCTGATCCGAAAGCTTCTGATCCTGCACGCTGGTTAAAGGCTGAACCTCTGGGAGGCATGGGAGAGAGAACTTTGCTTTTTCAATAGTGTTCATCTGATCCTGAACCACCCTGAATGACACAAAGAATTTTATATCTTAGAGTAATCCACACGGGAGCCAGAGTCATTAGGACAGAGTTTTCTACATGTAGTTTGCATGATGCTGTTTGGTGTTCATAAGATTCTGTTACTTGTTAGCTGCATTAGCGTTGTAGCTCTAGTGAAGAACAAGCAGAACCTGCTGAAAAAAGTATCAAGGGTGGGATTCCTCTACTGCCACCAAGTCTAGAACTTCTTGTTACTAATTTGTATGCCTGAAATAACCTTAAAATGTACCGTGCAAAAGTCCTAGGCACCCTATTTTATTTTTTTTTTTGGCTTAATTTTTTTGTTTATTTTATGACATCTACATTATTGAGTCAGTACAAAAACATGGTATATTTCCAAACGTTACTTTTCCAACAAAAAATTAAATGTTAGAGAAAAATGTTTGTATGCCATTAAAGAAAGCAACATATTACATATGTTAAATAAAAAAAAAAGAAGAAGAAAACGCTAGAGTCAGAGTCTTCAGAAGAGCCGTGGCAGCTTTTCCAAGATGCTCAGTAAAAGTTACCAGCCAATTTCCTTATAAAACTGCGTAAAGTGTACCCAAGACTACTGTTTTTTTGTTTTGTTTTGTTTTTTAAGAAAAGGGCTGTCACACCAAATATCGACATTGTTTAGTTTATTACTGTTTTTTATGTAGAAAAGTTTAATTTCATTGTTTTGAAGGCATCTTTACAGCATTTCTTTGCATGTGCTTAAGCCTTTTGCACAGTACTGTATTTCAAACAGGGAGAAAATAATCGAAGAAAAGCTATTTCAGACATCTGACCTTGCTGTGACCTTGACCCTGTTTGGATTCATTTCAAAACTGAACTAGTTCATCTCCTGGTTACAATGCAAACTCCATTCTACAAATATTCACCCACTTGTTCTTGGGACATCACGCTAACGAGGATCTCGGACAGATGTACAGATGGGCAGGCAAATGGGCATTGAATTCTATTCAATGATAGCAGGAAAATGGGCATTGAATTCCTAAATATGAAAGTTTAAGTAACATCTCTGTAAGACAAACAGAAGGGAGCTATCAAAGTAAAACTGTTTCAGATATTTGACCTTGCTGTGACCTCAGCCTGGATCAAAACCTCATCAGTTCATCTGCTGGTTATAATGATCATTTCATATCAATCCTACAAACATTCAGCTTGAAATATTGCGCTAATGAAAATTTCAGATAGACACAGACAGGCCAAAAACATAATGCCTCCGCCTTCACCTTCTAGTGGTAGAGGAATAATAATCTGCAGACAAATATAAAAATAGAAATAGAAAAATGAAATATGAAAAATAGACAAGGCTAGGAACTGGGGAACTAGAAACTACGAAAACCAAAGACACAGAGAGAAGCACAGGTCAGGTGTGTAAGACTTTGCAAAAAAAAAAAAAAAAAAAAAAAAAAAAAAAAAAAAAA
>CM040987.1:3001042-3067968 GCA_022985145.1 Pangasius djambal | reverse complement strand
GTGTGGGCGGGGTTTACGCCAGACACCGCCCTTAGAAGCTGTAGTAGGCT
Source organism: Pangasius djambal (assembly GCA_022985145.1). Lineage (NCBI taxonomy): Eukaryota > Metazoa > Chordata > Actinopteri > Siluriformes > Pangasiidae > Pangasius > Pangasius djambal. Next base: position 3,067,918 of record CM040987.1, on the reverse strand, counting down.
GGTTAGTTACAGGAACTGAGAGGACGTTGTTTTATTTCTGTAAACTTTTCACTTCCGGCATTTCAAACATTAGTGAAATTAGGAGAAAGAAATAAAGAAATGCATGTCCTTTTTTCCTCCATGTGGCTAACATGTCTATGATTTAGAATAAATGTTATAAATGGTGCAGTTTCAGTTCAGGGTGCATATGAGCATCATTTTACTGCACAGCAATGCGGATCTGCTCCGAACACTAACTAACACTAACAAACCGGCTTCAGCCAGTCAGTGCAAACAAGTTCCTGACACACTGCATTAGCTCTGATGGTTCAGTCGAGCAATCTCACCAAAGGGTGAAGAGTTACACGTTTCTTCCTCGTATGCAAATGAGGGACTGATGAATACATCACTGATACATGTCTGACCAGAAAAATGCACGAGACCCTCCATGCAACCCTGTGACATGTCACTAGGCACATACATTACTCTGACACAACACATTTATGAACATGAGCTGAGTTTTACTTACCAAAAAAAAAATCCTGACTGGGCAAAAATGTGGAAAATATTCGGTGGTCCACTTACAAAAATACCAACAACACAAGCCCAAGCTACCTTCCTTTCAGCAACCTGACCAGCATCTTAACGTGACCGAGCCACTTTCCCCCCCGCAACACACCAGTAACACAGTGACTGTAGAGCGGTTTATTTCTCTGTGGGTAAAAGTACCGCTGTTACAGAGGCTACAACTCACACTCTTACCGCTCGCGTGCTCTAATTCATCTGTAACTCCGTTTCCAGCGCGAGCATCACCTATCTAGCCGGTCTGCCCTCGTGTTTCCCCCTTTTTTTTCCCCCTTCTCTCCCTCTCTTTCCCTTTCTTTCTCTCTTTCTGTCTCTCTCTTGGCAGATTTTTATACCGGCTCGAGCCGGTATGGGAGACGCGGGCACGCGCACCACCGCTACAGCAAGAGGAGCGACGAGCGCGCGCGTCCCTGTAACTGCGCGCTCCCGTGTCGCACTTTCATAAAGCTTCCACACAAAAGCATAAACATACACACACCGTCCACAAATATATACACATACCCAGATTTATGTATGTATATATATAAAATTATGTACTATCTTAAAACAAATATCATAGTAATATTTTTTTAAATATAAATAAAAACATCATTTGTACTACTGTATTAATTCCTTTCTCTATATTAGCCTACATATATATTTAATTTCTTTAAAAAGTGGAAAAATAAATATGCATTGCGTACAGAATCATCATTTAGGTGTATATATATATTTTCAAGGAAATAAATCGCCCACTTTATAGTCTGTTTTTTTTTCTTCCAAATATAATGATATATTTTAAATAATATAATTTATAATATCAATAAGCACTTTTGCATTACAGGAAAATACGTTAATATGGCCATAAAGCCTAGTGATGTAGTATTTGTTTAGAAATTGAATATGAAATAGTTATTTTAAAAAAGAAATGTGCACTTCCTGTAAAAGTCCTTATTGGTAAAAATAAATAAATAAATAAATAAATAAATAAATCCTATTTTTTAAGCATATAGTTTAGTCTATATACCTTATATACTGTTCAAAGACAAAATGTAGGAAAAATAATCACAAAAATACAATAATGATTCTCCTTGTGTATATATATATATATATATATATATATATATATATATATATATATATATATATATATATATATATAATTAGCTTTGTAGGTGTATATATTTTATATATTTTTATTATTATTTTTGTTTCATTTGTTTTTACTTGACAAATGAAGATTATAGATGTATGTTGTGTTGTGTTGCATTGTGTTGTTGTGTTTTCTGCAGTGATGGCGAATGAAGCTCGAGCCTGCAGACATCCGGGGTCGCGCGCTCAAGACCGCAGTGGAGAGCAGAGCCGCTTTTGTGCGCGCGTGAGGGTTTGTACCGGGCAGAACAGGTTTATTCCGGTTCTGTGCCGCTGCCACATTAGAGCAGAGACACACTGAGGCGATCAATTCAACACTCTCGCTCCTGCTCAGCACTTCTGGGCTTGATGGTCTTGCGTTTTATTCATCTTATTATTATTTTTTTAATTTTAATATTATTTTATACGTGTGAAAAAGTTAAATTCATTAACGCGTTACACGAGGGAAACTTGCTGCCGTCGACGTCATGCGCATGCGCACTCGCCTCCCAGACAGGGTTGATAAGGGCTTATCTACAGTTTCAGAAGAACACCCTGTTAACTCTGCTGGTTTTTTTTTTTTTTCATAATTAAGGACAGAGAGAATATGTTCTGCCACGAATACCTTTAAGGAAAAGTCACATGTAATTAATTCACATGTGGTTTTTGTTTCATCTATAGTTTTCCAACACATGGCCTTTTCCCATGCAGGCCATCTGGTTTTATATTTTATATTTTCAGATGTTTTTTTTTTTTTTTTTTTTTCAAGATTTGTTCTCACACATACATGTGATCTCATATTATTCACATGATGAAGTCACATGTGTTTACTTGAATTTGCACTTGCAAATTTCAGAGCATAACATGTTGACTTGTTTTTACACGTGATCACATATAACTCACATAATCAGATGTGAAAAATATATATCCATATGTGAAATGGTTGGGATTTTTTCATAAGGGTACAAATTAAACTATAACAGCTATACATTTATCTGTTTTTTATGCTGTTACTTTCATATTTTGGGAATTACGAGTTTGCTATTTGCCCTGGTTAATTTGTATGATGTCGCTTACATTACAAAAGCTCCTGTTGTTAATATGGCCTGTTGTGCTGCAGTTTTTACACTTGCACTTCCTGTACATCGTGCTCAGGTACTGTGTTGTATTGGCTATGTTTCTTTTGTGGTCTGGCAATAAAACCCACTTGAGCTATAGGCTACCTTTTATACATAAAACACAATAATAAATATTTTGTTCTTGATCTTGATAAAGATGGCGGCGGACATGGACGCAGTGGCTCTTTGCTCTTCCCAATTTCATTGTATACAGAGATGAGATATACAATGACAATAAAGGCTTTTCATTTTATTTCACTGATCTGTGTCCCTCCTTATGAGTAAGACCTGAGCAAGTGTTTGTTAATGAATCATACTGAATCTTCTCACCTTGTTATATGTGTTCATGTTGAACAGGACATGAAGGAGGTGTCGGCGTTCAAAAGAGAAGTTTTCTCAATCAAAGTGATGCAACAGAGAAAAAGTGAAATGTACAAAATGTCCCCCTTACTGAAGACACGAAGTATGTTTCTTAATTTTGTTTTTTTTTGTTTTTTTGCACTGTGGTCACGAGGCTAGTGAACAAGTAAAGAATGTTTAGCATTGTGGCATTGTGTAAACTACATGTCTAAATCATAAAAATGAATATGAACATAGAAATGCACAAATAGATGTTACCCAGATAAAAACAGCCACTCCTGTGCCAGTGTCAGACTCAGGCAGAAGTTTAAATGCAGAAGTGATTTTGGTAAAAAAAAAAAATATATATATATATATATATTCCAATTTGACTTGTAAATTAGATATTTTAATAGCTGTGTAGCTCCAGTGCACAACTAAAGAAGAATCTTTGGACACCAAAAACATCTTGGCTGAAGAACTACATTTAGGGTAAGGGAAATATTATGTAACTTTGGATATTTTGGCCAAACTATGACATTTAATTGATCTGGGTAATAAGTAATAAAAAAAAAAAAGAAAGAAAAAGGTTTTAGGCTTCGGTGTCTGTTCAGAAATCTTGCAGCTGAACTGCAGGTCAATGTTTGACTAGAGTTTGACATGATGATGATGATGATGATGCAATGGCGTGTTGTGTTACGATGACTTTGGTCAGATCTAGAAGAGGTGACTTTGACCTCAGAGTGAATGTTCGAACACTTGTGATATATTCCGTTCAATATTTTTGGGTATTTTCAATGACAGATGCTTAGTTCAAAACTCGTGTCATCTATTTTATTTATAAAATGCATACATTGCTATACTCAGACTTTCTTTCATTTATTTACATCCCAAGGAATCACGAGTCCATTTACATTTACATTTTAAGCATTTGGCAAACACACTTATTCAGTCTCCATTAAAAACGTATCCTTGTGCTAGTACAAATAGCTCAGGGCCTAAGAATGCCATTGAGCTAAAACCCTGTTAGAGATAAGTTAGCTCAGCAACAAAAACACAGCAACAAGTCAGGCTTTGTTTAAGTGCTTTGTTGAAAAGATCGGTCTTCAGTCTTTCTTCAAAGAAAGTCAGTGACTCAGATGTTCAGACATCCAGGGGAAGTTCAGTCCATCACTTGGATGCAGGACAGAAAAGTGAGATTATGTTCATATCCTGAGGGATGGTGTGTCGAGTCGAGCCATGCTAGACGCTTGAAGGGAAGGTAGTGCAGAGCAGGATGTGAGAGCTTCCATAAGAGTTATTGAGTTACGCAAATGAAGAACGCGCCAAACCAAATGTCTGAATAACTATCCTAAACATAAAGAATTTTAATAATGACTTTGCTTCTGCTTCATTAAAGTGCATCTGAAACAAACCTCTGAAGGCCTGCAGTGTGGCCTCATTGGAGGAATACAAAAGTGAGCACCAGTTAATGGACAAGTATTTGAAAACATGTTCAGACTAAATTGTGACGAAAATCTGTCTCATTTGCTCCAGGACTGCTCTCGGGTCTGAGATGGAGTTCAGGACCCTGGACAGCTCAGAACCGAATCCACCCCCTGGGTTCCCACACAGTCCGGATCAGCCCTTTCTCTTCAGAGGAAATCCTGACTCACTTCCGCTTCTGGAAATACCGCGTGGCAGTGAGCCGAGCTTCCCTCTGCCTGGCCTCATTCCTGAACAGACGACGTCAAACTCTTTCGGGCTCTGTTCCTGCGCAGGAAGTTTTCACTGCCACATGAAAGGCCTGGAACTGAAATGATAACTTTGTTCCATTAAATTATAGGTGTCGTCTGGCTGAAAGGCCAGGGGGGAAGTGAATCTCCTTCCGTGCTGGAATATTTTTGGAAAACCAACGTCTGGCTTGATTTATTTAGAAAAATTCATTCAGTCTGGTCATCACAGTCACATATACTGAACTGAAACCATCCACCGAGTCATCCATTCTGAGTCATTCACATAAAACTGATTCATGAACAAAAGATTTGTTTTAATTATTTTCTTGGAAAACAAATACGATACGTGATGCTGATTGCCCAGGACCAGAGTATTAATGCTCTACTTCTAAAACGTTATCATATCTATAGAAAGGACTTTTGCTGGAACTGATATGGAGGACACTCCACAAAAATGCATATAATATTGTGTGTAATTGTTGATATGGTGTAGGTTTCTGTAAGAAAAAGTTTATTTACCGTTTATGGAAGGAGTCTCCATTGACAGCGCTTTGTAACAGTCAGAGGTAAACTTTAAGTTTTAACATCCTCAGGACAAAAGTCTTTACGCTTTGCGGGGTCTCTGTAACATGACAAGCTGTGTTTTTTTGCTGAGAGAAAAGGAGAAAGGCTGGTGAGGGAACGAGTGTGTATAGCTGCTATGATTGTTTTATGGATGTTCCATGACAGTAAAGGTTAACTATGAAAAACTATTAAAACTTGTTCATAAATAGATAAAAAAAAATTGCAATCATTGGAGAATTGCAGTGGTAAGAGAAGAATAAAACACTTTGGGGTGTGATTTTATAGGAAAATATTCAACTCCGGTGTGGTAACGGTAACTTTGCTTCATCACACCACACCGTTGTTGATTACATTTATGGCATTTGGCAGACGCCCTTATCCAGAGCAACTTACATTTATCTCATTTTATACAACTGAGCAGTTGACAGTTAAGGGCCTTGCTCAAGGGCCCAGTAGTTGCAGCTTGGTGGTGCTACGGATTGAACTCATGACCTTCCAATCAATAGTCCAGCATTTTAACCACTGAGCTACCACTGCCATTATTATTTTGACTATAACAGCACACCCCCAAGTGTTTTATTTCTTAAATATTATCAAATATTGATATCTATGATAAAAGAACGTTCTAAACATAGAACGTTATAGAAAAGAACAGATTTTAAACTTGATTCGAACACAATCCTGGAATCCTTCAGGCTCTGATTGTTTTATAAACAACTCCGTGTTGGCTGATTGTCCTCCATCTGTCTCTGGCTGTTACATAATCGTTTCTTGCAGGAAGGGTCTGTCTCCTCTCTTCTAATTCCCTCGTTCCCTTGTCTCCTTGTTTTGAATTCTGTGGTTGTTTGTTTCTAGGTCTTTGGTTCCCTTGGTTTCTTGTTTATAATTCCATTGTTTCCTCATTTCCTTGTCTCTAGTTTCCTAGCGACCTTGTTTCATCGTGTCTAGTTTAGTTCTATGTTTCTGGTTCCCACTAAATTCTTTAGTTCTCCTTGTTTCTAGTTTCCTCATTCATGCCTGCTTGTTTGTATTTACAGCATTCTGTTGTCTCTTTGCTTCTATTTTCTAGTCGACTAGTTCTCGTTCTTTGTAGTTCTTTGTAGTTCTTTGTATTGTTGTCTTCTTTGTCTGGTTTCAGTCTACTAGTTCTCCTGCTTTCTAGTTCCTTAGTTCTCTGTTTATATTTCCCAAATTTCCTTGTTTCTATTTGGTTGCCTCTTTGTTTCTAGTTCACTAGTTGTCTTTTTTCTACTTCCTTTGAGTTTTTGTTGATTATTTCACTCCTACTTCCCAAATTCGAAGTTTTTCCTAGTTCCCGAGTTCTCATGGTCTACTTGTTTCTAGTCCTCTAGTTCATTTGTTTCCATTTTTCTTGCTACTATTTTTCTTGGTGTCCTTGTTTCTAGTCCTAGTTTTTCACTTTCTAGTGTCTGATGTCTTTGGTCTCCTTTCCTGTTGTTTGGACTGGAATGATCTCTGCTGTGGATTTGGTTCACGATTCCTGCTGTAATAAAGAAACTTGAGCACATCTGTCCTGGTGACTCTGGCTCCTGGTTGTTAATGCTAATGTACACTTTACCTTAACATTTAATGTTTAATATAATTAAGTATAATTTCATATAACGTTTAATATATTTATTGAATATGATATTTAATAATAGTAAAATTTAGCCATGCCTTTGTGCGTGTGCGCTGGTCACATCAGCCTCGCTGTTTGTGCAGTAGATGCTTTCAGTTGCTTTATAGGTTTTGGCATGTAAACATTACGACATATAATACCTTCTTGTTATTATGGTATCTAATTACAGGTTGACTTTCTACAGAACCAACTAAATTAAGCTGTACTGAATGCATTTCTAAACAAACCCTACACACACCTCGCCTCGAAAAACAGTACATTCAAGTTCACTCGCTCACTATTGCGAGTGACCACAGTTACTGTTTGATCCTTAACCATTAATGATTATTATATTTGTATAAATAAGAAATCAGTTCGAAGTGGTTATTTTTCGACTATCTTTCACCGTAAACTCAGTGCCATAAACAGAAGAGATACTTCGGTTTTGAATGTGACACGGGAAGAATAAACGTGTAATACTTCTCTCCGTTCATCTTTATACATAATGTTTTCACCAACAACTTTCAAAAAAAAAAAAACATTGTCAGTTCACTAATCAGACCAGATATGGTAAATCAAATAATAAATCTACAAAAGTCTGTGAAAACTCTCAACTTTCTGAGCTATTATTTCTAGCCATGGTTTCTAGTCTCTGGAACAATGAGCCACCTTCATCTAAATGCATGTGTTCGAATAAAACACAACAGAGGATCTGCTCCAGCGGCCGAGTTGCTTTATGTTTAGAAAATAGAGTCGCTGAGCTACTTTTTTTCACAGTACTTTGGTCAGTCCACTGAAACACTTTGGACTCTTGGTCAGGACCATCCTTGACCATTGGTCTGCCCGTTGACAACCCCTGTAAACACCATTGGCTGTTTGAAATGTCAGTCAAACTGCCTCTTTTTATATTTACATTTATGGCATTTGGCAGATACCCTTATCCAGAGCAACTTACAAAAGTCCTTTGAAGTCTATCAATAAATACATTCTGATACTGGCTCGCTAGGTCACAAACCAGGAACACCATCAGTCCAAAAACTCTGCTGGGGAGGTAATACAGTAACAAGCGCTCAGACAATACAATTTTTTTTAAACAAGTAGTCAGACTTTCCAGAGGACATTAGAAAGAAATCTAGTGACTCCTGAGACTTCATTAGAGAGAATTATCAGACATCACTGATAATGCTGGCTCATGTTATAAACTAGCATATGAGGTTTCTAAAGAGCTTTATGACTTTAATGACATGAGACGTGAGCATGATTATCCGAGTTCAGACGTGGTGTACAAGCTGATAAGATACTGTATAAACAGTATGAGAGCGTGATACTGCGCTGACTACCTGCTGCACTTTTCATTATATGCGTATAATGCTTGTTATGGCTTTTATGAAAGCATGTTATGGCTTTTATGAAACGCTTGAACTCGCATACACGCTGATAAAGCGATAAGAAAGTTCTGTGATTTATGACTGAATATCACTTCTCATGGTTTGGCTTCTTTCACTGAGACATTTCAGGAGAATTTGTGAACAGTGTCAGTGGTTCTGACATTTGGATGAACCCAGATACTTATATAAACTAATGACAAACAACTAACAACAAAAAAACATGGTTTTGCAACCTGGACTGAATGACATACCTGTACATGACAATACATAGAGTTATTTCAGCCCCCCACCCCACCCCCCACACCCTATGGTTTTGGGTGTAAATGCATTTAAGTATGAGTGAATATTTATATCAATTCCTAACAAGAAGACGGCTGGCACGCTGCCGCGTAAATGGTTTTTCTCCTGAGCTTGGATTACTGTTTATGTGGAGTTTCCTCTCTACGTCTTCGCGGTTCTCCAGTTTCTTCCACCTTCCAAGAACATCCTGTGTTCTCCAAATCCCTGAAGAACCCAGGAAGTAACTGCAGTGTACTTCAGTAATAATAGTGGATGGAGTAAAAAGTAAGTGTAGTACACAATGTTTCCAGAAAAATCCAGGACATTTTGGATAAAAGCCCTTCACCAGCTGTGCAAGCAAAGTGCTTCTGAGGTTATATTAACATACTAACATACACAGTTTGACCATTTTCATTGCTCAACGATCTGTGAAACTTAACACATGGTAGTGTAATTTTTTTGTCCTAAGGGTATACAAATTTTTGCCCTCAACTTAGCCTGCTCATTTTACTAACGTATAAACAGAAAATTGAACACATCAAAGACAAGCTATTCACATTCACTTAACTGATCAAGGGAAACGATAAAGTAACCAAATCTAAACTAACCGAAACAGACCTTTTTTTTTTTTTTTTTTTTTTTTAATGTTCCATCAACATTGTAAAATTGACTGCCGTCTATTTTTCTGGGTTATACAGCAGCGGATTTTTGTTTGTTTGTTTTCGTCATGGTTATCATCATGTTTTTGAGTCAGAGAACTCGCAGTCACGGTTAATGAAGGTAAATTATTATCTAAAATGAAAAACAGGCAGATAAAAAAACCTGAAATACCAGATCAGCTGAGAGACAAGAACAGCGAGGATCAGAAATGCCACCAGATTGTTTACAGTGTCAGGACAGAGATAAAAGAGTGCCTAATATGCAAATGCAGCCCATGCAACACTACGTCATTTGCAACCTCCGTGCATAGCCTTTGTAGTTCGAGGGCAACATTTTGATATATAATACTTCCCCATATTATGTAAGGAATAAAACTCTCAGTGTCACACCGTTACAGGAGAGCCATCATTACCAGTCAAGGGTGGTATGATGCATTTCAGTAAACACACCCACCAGTTAGCATGATCAGTAACCATAAATTATTACTGCAGCAGAGAACATATGAGAAAAATAATAAAAGAAAAAAAAAAAGTAGAGACAAGAGAAGTGCTTTGCATAATTTTATTCCTATTTTCTACGGTTTCTTTTTAATTTTTATTTATTTATTTTTTTTGGTCTTCCAGCAATTCTGCGAAATACAAATAAAATCATAGGCACGTACATTTAAAAGCACATCCTGTTGTATTAGTGTTCAGGATGATGACGTGTAAACATGGATTAGGTATTAATACAGCAAATACACATTAAAAACAACAACCAAAAAAAAAAAAAAAAAACAAATTCCATCTGTAAATATGACGATGTTAAACATAAACGAATAAAACAATATCATTGTAATATAATATAATATAATACGATGCTACAGTTTTACATCTTCAAGAAATGTGTGTCGTGTCCGTGGTTACGGTTTGTTCATGCATATAACACACCCTTCAGGAGAGCGAGCAACAACGACCACGCCCTCCTGATGCTTTTTTCTGCTCGTGAGGTTAGCACCCTGAAATGAGTTGGATTAGTCCGGAACTGGGTTAATTATTCCTGAAACGCGTTAATTAGTCCTGGCTCGTGTACTGAGGGTCGTCCCGCTCCAGCTTGAAGGCTCTCACGGACGGCCGGTTCTGCCACGACGGGATCCGCCAAGACACCGATTTATCTACCAGAAACCAGAATCACAAGAAAGATTTTAATTGTTCTCTCGTACTCGGGTGTGTTATAGACAAAACAACAGAGTGCAGGAGCAGGAGTGTGTGTTATCAGGATCATCTCTCTTACGCGCACACACACACACACACACACACACACACACACACACACACTAATGCTTAATGCAAAAATAATACATGAACAGTCCCTGTGTTTTCATTACGGTTTCTAATGCACCCTAGACACGTGTCCACTTGCAGCATGAGTGACTTAATGAATTAATGAATGACACTTTTTATTCGTTTATAGCTACATGTTGTGACACGTCCACAAAACAAGTTAGTTCCTGTTATCACTTCCATTTCAGCAGCTATAAACCTTCATTCCTTCACCAGCCTCGCTTTTATTCTTTCTCTTTTTAGTGCGGACACTGGAGACTCCTTCCAAAAACGTTACATAAACAAACATCGCCTGACATTTCCGAACATTTCCGAACATGTGGAGTCATACGTCCCTGTGAACGAGCCGTTACTATAGAAACGATAACGTATTAAAATGCGTTTCGCAGCGGCGCTACTGTCAGAGCTGCTGTTATAGAAAATTTATCAACGCTCACAACACTGACCAATCAGAATCGAGAATTCAACAGCATTGTGGCATAAAGAGGAATAACCAACGAGTAGCTACAACGCATTTCCATATCAAATGCTATTGTTCAAGAAATTATTTTAGCTCTCTAGCTATGTGGTATGCTACCTAGCTGTTATTTATTTATTTATTTATTTATTTATAGTTGTTTCTTGGGCAGTTGAGGCTCGTGAAGATTTACTCGCTCACTGTTTTGCTAACACTTAGTAGCAGAGTAAACAGTTCCGTCATCTGTCGTATATGAATGAAGGTGTTGGAGGAACAAAAATCGAACCTAAAAACACACAATTGAATGTTCTAAATAAAAAGTTCGGAAATAAGAGGTATTTTAATTGCTTACAATGCAGCAATGCCTTCTGGGTAAGAGCTCCACTGACTTGATCCTCATCTAATGCTTATCTAAGAAGCTTCAGTCAGGCCGCTAAAACTAAATAGACTAAAAAAAAAAATGGAATAAATAGAATAAAGAAAGGCCTTTAAGATGGACATGGGGTCTCAGCTAATGGGAAGTGCACAGGGTGTGTTTAAAACAGACACGTGGTACTGTCACTGATTTGGAATTCATGTAAATCTCGTCCATTTTCATGCAAAGCGTCTCTTTCAGAATGGCACTCGTGTTGCCAGATTGGGTGGATTTGCATAGGTTTGACCATGCTAAATATGTTTTTTTGTTATAAATAGGAAGAAAAATAATAATTTGGCCAAATGTGCAACCGTTTCAACATTTACTCCAAACGAGACGAAACAGACAAGATGTAGGTGGTGTCTGACATTTGCTTCCTTTTTACCTTTGTACTGGGCTAATATACTGAGAATGTGTTTATGGAAAAGATCTTGCATGAGACTTTCATTACTTGTTAGCTACAGTTTTACATTATCTTAAGACTATTACTCGTCACAATCTACGAGATGACCCCGATAAAATCTTGGCCAAACTTTATAAAACTGTGCGATAACGTTCTCCGTGTCAGGTTATACGATGATACGATGAACAATAGACCTGCGATTAAAGAAAATGACTACGCTCTGTTTACGTCATCAGTTAGCGTGATCTGGAAATAGACACATCACATAAACACAAACATTATTCAAAGTGAGCTTAGGTAATAAGGAGATTTTTCTGCCCATTAGCATGTTTCGTTTACATTCCCCCAACACCGCTACTGTATTTGTAACCATCACGTATAATTTGCAACCATTGCGTAATCCGATGCTGTCCTTCTTTTGGTAGCTGTTAGACGAGCGTCATAGCAGCTGAGATTTTAATCCAATATTTCTCACACTGGAAGAACTTCCGAACTTTGTCATCAGCTGTCTTTTGTCGCAATGCCGCCAAAGAAATCTTGTACAGTGTGCAATTTTTTTTTTTTTGCAACAGCAAAACCAGGCCATAAACCGTAAAGCCAGTGTAGCCTCGTGTAGCTCCGGTCCAAAACTAAAGACACCGAACATGTCTTGGCTGATCGACGACTACATTTGAGGTAAAGGGAAAATCTGTGTCCATTAAAAAGACGAGAAGAAAATCGTTTCTCCTGTGAAAGGGCTTTTGGTTTGTGAGTTTTGCGTAATCTGAAAATAAGTTTACGTTGGATTCACGTGGAATTAATAAAAAAAACTTCAAATACAATTCAGTTTGTTCACTGCGATTAGACACGGTCAGTCATCTCAAGGACACAAATAATAAGCATTTCCAGATGATGTGGAAACACTGTGGGAAAAATAAAATTAATAGTAAATAAAAGAAAATACAAAAACACATGATAGTGCGTCATACTGCGTCATACAACGTGTGGGTTAAACTCACACTCCTGCTGGTTTATTACACATACATTAGTCACCTCTTTCCCGTAGTAATGCTGCCCTGACTGATGGATCTCAAATTTAAAGAAGTTGCTTAGCCAAAAATGAAATGACCACAACGTCCCTGTTGCTCCAGATGTAGTTCAGCAGTCAACACAGGTTTGCTTCTTTAGTTATGAAGTCTAACGTAGCTAACAAATAAGAAAATCTTACGGCTACCAGTTCAGCATTGTGCAGCGTCTAATTAGTCGCATGATCATGTCTCCACGATCGTCTTTGTGGACGTGATCAATGTCTCAGATTTGCTCATGTGGTTTCTGACGCACTGTTATTTATAAAAACGGACATCGCAAGTCATCGTCAGTAGATATCAGTGTCATCCATCAGACTTAGAAGGTGTGGTCTAAGTGGCTCTGAACGTAAGAAATGGCTCACGTATTTATTTTATACACACACACACACACATACACACACACAAGCCTTAAAAAAAATAAAATAAATGAAACTTGTAAATATTTTATTGGTAATACTGAGCTTTTAATGTTGCCCTGCACAAATAAGCACGGCAGTCTGATTGAAAATGTACTTAATGTACTGTATATTTTCCCATCATTATTGTTTGCCACCAAATAATTAACAATAGCGCTGCAATCCAATGTACTCAGAAGTCGGAAAAACCTGACTTCCGTTGACGCCGAATAGTACAATTCCCAGTCGGGACCTCAGGCAACATCCGCCTAGCGTCACAACGATACGGCAGCGCACAACGTCAGCGGTAAACAGATTTCCCTTTCCATCGTTTTCAACTCGATCTTACTTAACATGCAGCTTCTGTGTTAGTTTTAGATTTGCGCCATAAGCCGGATCTTTACTGACGTGAGAAAACCATTCCGACAGATACATTTTATGAGCAAAGACGGACAAAACGTTTGACTTATCTTATACATCCTATGCGCCATTTTTCACGATGTAGAAATAATTCACGTAGATTTTCTTGATATGCTTTAAAATTTCAGTGACTAGCCATACAAATATGACCTTGCTCTGGGCGTCCATGTTTTTTTCCAAGCCGAAGCAGTGGAAAATCGCCTTGGAAGTTTCCGAGCTCTGAGTACAATGGATTGTAGCTTAAGAACTGAATGGCCATTTGATTGAAAACAAAGGTTTTGCACAGTACTGCATGTACTCGGCATTTTTATTAACGTGGATATGTACACATGGTATTGTACAGAGGTCTGTCACAGGTGAATAAATCAGTAGCCTGGACGTGTGGGATAAACACATTTCCTCTCCCAGCTATGAGTGTTTTATTTTTTTACTATTTTTTAGGTTCCATGCTGCGTTCAAGGTGGAAGTTGCAACTTGTAATACCCCGCCTACAACTGGTAATAAAAAACACGGAAAACACTCGCTCAACTTAAAATCTCAACTCATCAACTGGTAGTCGTCTCAACTACCAGTTCATTCCCTGTTTGCGAAGTGACGTCAAATCGACATCAATTCAAAATACACCTTAAACAGTGTAAAGTTCCCCTACTTTTAAATGAGTTTATAGCAGTATTGGCTTTAGATCACTTAATATACAGACACAGTACTTGGTTAAATCTATAACACTGACCATACAGTACAGTACAGTACAGTTATCACTACTGTTAGCTGGCTAGCTTGTTGCTAAGCTACTCACTATGGTCCGCTGTTGTTGCTGTGCTGCAATTTCAATTTCAAATTCCAAAATGTTGTATGAATGTTTGAAGTTCATTGTAGTAGAACTGAACCAAAAGCCCCACTCAGGCCTGTTACTGTAAAAATTCAGTTAAATAAGCTTTTTATGGGTTCTGACTGAGCAAAAAACACAACACTCTTTTGAGGAGACGTCCATGCTTTCTTCCCCCACTTTGCACGTCGAACGTCCAGAGGTGAGAAATAATGTTATTACAACTTGCAAAGTACAACGAACGCAGCATAACAACCAGAAAAAGCGGAAAATCCTCTTTACTGACATTAGCAATAGTTTTATTTGGTATGTAGTTTAAACTTAATGCACTTCATGGTATTGCAACGCGCTTCCATGCTGTAACTGTAGCATGTGCTACTTTGTTCTGAATCCCACCGCCTGCTGCACCGCACACAGCACCCTAGCCGTGATCCGCTTGAAGGCAGAACGTCGGATACTTTACCGGATTAATCAGCTTTTCAGATTGGTTGAGAAGGTGGAACACGCAGGTATGTGAAAACACAGAAGAAACCGAGCTCAGAATAAAACCGTCATATATCTCTCCTGTTTACGGCACACAGCAGTGCCACGTGAGGACGCACCACCGCAGCTCTCAGCCGAAACCAACAACTTTTTATCAAGATCACAAATATGATGTGCATTAAAATCTTTGCTAGAAGAATATAATAATTATAACCTCATTCCTGTCTTTACTAATGCATTTAACTAGCTAGCTAACTCACCATACTTTATTATATTACTTTAGTTACCATTGTTTTTTTTAGCTTAATTAGGTTTCTGGGCTAAAACATGGGACTGGGCAACACACTTGCTAGTCAGCTAGCTAATAAATGTATGATTTGTCAGTGATGGTGAGTGTGTGGTGACATATTGTACATCAAACTTGCCTTGCCTGATAAAGAAGACATTATGGATGTTTCGTCCACATTATTGCTTGAAGTCAGAATTAAAATGGTTTCGGATAAATAGTATTTACATGACTGAGGAAAAAGTAAACCAGAGCCAAACATTTCCAAATTAAAGATCTGCTTTAGATCGTCATAGCTTTCTTAAAAAAAAAAAAATTAAAAAAAAACTCACATTAATATGATAGAGATAATATGCAGGTCATTTTGAGCAGAGAGGAACAAAGTGAAATAAAATGCTTGGTGTCTGTAAAAAATGATCTTAGTGATGTCCCATTATCTTCATCTCTTATTTTCACTCACACCTGCCATCAGGTGGAACCCCGAGCATGAGAACAGAACTATTTTACTCTTAGGCTTTCCATCAGGACTGTTTCTATCGATCATCACTGAGGTGAAGATTTTAAAATCAGTGATTATTGCTGAAAATCAGGGACACAACACTGCACTAGTGAACACACACACAGAGTTAAACACACTGCCGTGTTTTTGGGAAACTGGCGGTGCAGGTTGGAGACGGCGGCGGCGGAGTTTAGTGATTCGGATGAAGTTTTAGTGATTCGGATGGATTTTATGGGTTCTGAATGCTCACTGGAGGAAACTCGGTCTCGTCGTCCAGACACACAGGACCGGCGGCGAACTCGTGCTCGGGAATCACCTCGCCTTTCATCACTCCTCCGTCCTCGGAATATCCTGGAATCACACACACAAACGCACGCACGCGCGCGCGCACACATTATACACGGAATCCCTTCACCTGTGAGAAACCTGTGAAGTTCAGAAAGACACACTCCATCACACTAGCAAGCTTATGTATCACTAGGACAGGAAAAAGGCTCGCCATTTCTATCCATGCCACTGTATACTTTATACACATCACTGTTGCTGCTTTTAATGTAGTTTAAGTACGGAATAAAACACTTCAGGTGTGCTGTTATAGGAAAATAAACAACGACAGGGTGGTGTGATGAAGCGGAGCTAATGTGACTACACCAAAGATGATTATTTTCCTAGAACACCACTTCCTGAAGGGTTTTATTCCTCTTATACAACACGAATTTGCAGTTTTTATTTATTAAAGAACGACACCTTTGATCCATTTGTAATTACATTTAATGTTGTGGATCGTCCTCGAAACAAGTTAGTTCTGTTATCACTTATGTTATAGCAGCTATAAACAGCGGCTCCTTCGCCTGCCTATCTTTCCCTCTCTTGAAGTTAAGAAGACAATGAAAATTCATTGTTTTCAGTGTCAGAAAACATGACGTTACAGCTTTACCTCTGACTGTTAAAGCTCTGACACTGGAGACTCCTTCCATCAATGTTAGATAAACATCTTCTTACAGAAAACTTCACCGTGTCAATGATTACAACAATTACACACAATTGATCGTTTATGTAAAACATCTGCTGTACAAGAACTAGCAGCTGGAACTACTGTCACAGCTGCCTGTGACCAATCAGATCTGACCAATCAGATTGGAGAATTCATCATTGTAATAAAACCTAGGAGAAATTGCAGTTGTACGTTTCTTTGTCGGTGTTTCAACTGTCTTGAATGGAAGCTAAAAACAGAGGTTCTTAGGAATTTAGGGATTTTTGGAACATTTTATAACTAATGATCTGACTCTGGGGTGTGTGTGTGTGTGTGTGTGTGTGTGTGTGTATACCAGTTAGTGTGGCAGAGACAGGTCCACAAGTGCCAATGGCTGCGGTGGCAGCATAGGAAGGAGCCGCCGATCCCTCAGACACCTCAGCCTCCTCTTCCGATCCTAATAGCCTGGGGGTCAAAGGTTAGTCAGATACACTGCAGAGAGTCAGGTGACTCGTTTGTAAAAAGAAATACGACTCAGCAAATCATCTCAACAAGTAAACAAGTCTCAACAGACCTCAAGTCTAGTCCTTCTTGCTACTAATTTGTATGCCTCAAATACAATACAATTTCAACTTAATTTCACTTTTAACAGGAAGGACATGTTGTGACCTTGACCCAGTTTGGATTAATTCCAAAAATCCAATCAGTTCACCTGCTCATCTGGTTTCACTGCCATTGGCAAATTGCTGTGGGATAAAAGGAATAATATACTGTTCATGCTGTTATAAAAAAAAAAATAATAATAATAAAAATCAACTCCGAGGTGGTAAAACTAACTCCACTTTGAGTCAGATCGCATCACACCACACCTCCCTTGATTATACGCAGCATGATACGGAACATCTCCTCCTTACATAACGCCAAGAAAAAAAAGATGAAACCCGTGTTATTTTTCTTTCATGTTTTCATACCAAACACTTCGGGATGGGAAATGTGCACTGGGAGAAACTGAACTGAGCAGAGTGTAAGGGTGAGATTCTGGGATGTCGGACAGACGCCCTTTGCCGTAGGTTTGGTCACGTTACCGCAGGACACCTGCTGCTTTGCCACTAACTAGTGTGAACGCAGGTCAGTCCCATTAACGTAGTGGCAGTGGTGGCTGAAGGGTTAAAGCTCTGGGTTACTGATCGGACGGGTCAGTGGCTCTTAACCACATCTGCTCCAGGGGCGCTGTATCATGGCTGACCCGGCGATCTGAAAAACTGCATTTCATTGGCTCTGTACTCGTACTCTGCACAATGACAATAAAGTCTTAATGTAGCAGGAGTTTTAACATACAGGAGAGTGACAGCACACCCTAGTGGTGACAGGCGGATACACAGCGCGTCATCTCAGGCTACTGTCCAGTTTTTTTTTTGTTTATTTTTTTTGCCACAGCTAACGTGATCATTAATTTTCTAGTGCGATCATTCTTAAAGCACTTGACTTCATCTCATCAGTCAGTTTTAAAGTCTGTATTTATGTGCTATTTAAAAAAAGCACGTTCATGGAATGCAAAAATCATACACATAGAACAAGAATTTGGCGATAATATGAAAACCCACCATTTTGTATCAGACATTTATAATGTGTGTGCACTTTTAAACTGCAGGGTTTTCACTTGACATAAAACTTCCACAGACATCCATACAGCCTTTGCATTTCTTCATATTAAATGTTGATTCTATTTGCGATTATTTAATTATATTTTGGTTTCAATCTGAACTCAGTTAAACTCTTTTGTTCTTGTTTTTCATGGTTCGGTGTTTTTTCGTACACAGTAAATCACTCTGAACTGCATTTTAAGTAAATAAATAATAATAAGTCCAGTCACAAGCTAATGTTTTACCCCTTGATGAGTCCCAGGAACCGAAGCGAGGCGACGCAGGAGCGAGTGGAGCAACCATTAACTAATCATTACATCACTTTTTCTTGTTCACTCTCACCTGTGTGTGTGTACCAGCGTGCACTCGCCCCCGTCCTGGGGGTCAATATTATAAATAAAGAGCTGCCCTTCAGATGAGGCTACGAGGAGCCGTGGAAGCTTCTGGATTCTGAAAGTTAGAGAACAAACAGAACAATTATATGTACGTGTATTTACAGAACACATGATTGCGTGTCACGAATAACATAAAGCATGTGATTTGGTGGCAGGCACGGTCTGAGCAGTGTGCGTGTGTGTGTGTTTGTGTGTGAACACTCACATTGTTAAAGTGCAGGTGTGTTTGTGGCCGTGTGTGTTGAGGCGGACCGTGGCGAACGCTCGATCCTGACTCATCATTCCTGAAACCTGTGCTGGCAGGTAGCTGCTCGCCGCCGAAAACATCTTCCCCACATACGCTGACCACGAGGGGTTCTCCTCCTCCCCACTACACACACACACACACACACACACACACACACACAGTGAGTAGACATGCAGTCTATAGAAAACTTTCATCCTGTCACTAACAAAAATATTACCCGGTTTCTAACATGACAACCTGCGTTTTTTTTTTTTTTTTGGCTTTTTACATTTAAGAGAAAGAAAAAAAAAGGCTGATGAGGGAACGACTGTTTAAAGCTGCTATAATGTAACTAATACAGGAAATATCTTGTTTCGTGAACATTCCACAACTTTAAATGTCACTATAAATGGCTAAAACGTATGAAGCGTCATTGTTTTGTGGGATAAAACACTTCGGGACCTGCTGTTCTAGGAAATTAATCAACTCTGGGGCTTTAGGCCACATCACACCACCCTGCCATTATTCATTTTCCAATAACAGCTCGGCTTCAAGTGTTTTATTCCTTACTGTTATTTAATCTAACGATACATGAACATGTTCTGTTCAATATCTCACTTGTTAACATCACAAGTACTTGTATTTAAGCCTCAGTTTGCTTTCATAACAAATCTCTACTCAAAATGAGTGCGTATGCCTCTGTAGGTATGTATATTTATGTGTATGACTGTCTGTGTGTGATAGTAGGGGTGTGTGTGTGTGTGTGTGTGTGTGTACCCCCCCATACCTGTGTCCATGCTGCTCTAGTTTGAAGATGTGAACCGTCTCAGTATTGCTCGAGGCACACAGGAACTGAGCATCAGGACTGAAGGACAGAGAGCTGATGTTCACGTATCTGCACGCACACACACACACATATATACATTTAGAGCAAGGGTTTCAACATATCAGCCCAATAAAGGTTCTAATCCAGGCTACCAAAGGAAATTCGAACCATGAACTAACTGGATTAAAAAAAAAACAAAGAGCTAGTAAAATAAACTCAGGGCCATGCAGATTATTCAGACCTTTTCATTCCTCTGCGGAACTCAAACAGTCTCTGTCCCTCTGGAATGGAGAACACTCGGATCACTGTGCCCTGTTAGAGCACAGGACACACATCAGTTCCAGGTTGTGTGTGTGTGTGTGTGTGTGTGTGTGTGTGTGTGTGCGCGCGCGTTTGTGTGTGCATGTGTTTACCCTCTCTGAGGCGCTGGCCAGTTTGGTGCCTGAGGCGTTGAAGGTGATGGCGGCTAATTGACTGTCGTGGGCTGGAATCACGGTCACTGTGTTCTGTGTGTGGAAAAACAAAGATAAGCGCACACACACACACACACACACACACACACACACACACTTCTTCACAATAAAGGAGCTAACCACCATAAAGAGATTTTTAGGAGCCGGGGAACACATAAGATATTTAGCGAGTGTTTCCATCAGTTATTAGTGTCTAAGAGAAGAGTTATTATAATTCATGTGTAAAAGTCAGAGACAATGCTCTGTTCTATTGTAGCCTGTTAGCAAAACAGCTATTATAATTTAGCAGATAATGTAGCTAAATTTATCTCATCTGAGTATTATAATATTCATGAACTAAACCTGTAGCCACAATGTATTATGGGGGACTAAAGTCTCCCGTCCACCGTGAATAACACGTTATTAGGGACGTTACTTAAAAGAGCTTTTAAACACGTAAATACGCAACCAGTCATGAATGCTTAACATGGACTGGCATCTTTCTGTCCGCTTAATTACTGATATCTGTGAAGCATGTAATATCTGTCAGGATGTAATTTGCATCATCAGCCAGTACTCTGCTCTAAAGATTATATGGTCATTATGAAGAAAACCCGGACCGAGTATTTTGATGCTTTTGTGGTGCGTTTACCAGATTGTTGGCGTCGTAGACGATGATTTCTCCGATGGTGGCGCTGCCGGGATATGCCAGGTAAGAGTTGGAATGGTTGATGGACAGAGCGCAGAGACCTGCAGAGAATCACTCAGAGGGTTTAGGACATGGTTCTTCAGTGTCATAAGTGTACAATCACATTCAAAGCTCCAGGCGCTCATTCAGAGACCTTCACTCAAATTACTGGAGAAGGTGCTTACTTTTTTGAAACTGATTCCTGTGAGAACTTCTGTTATAAAAAATATTTTATACTATTTTACTTTTGTAGTATTTTTTTTACTCTTTAAACAAATGTAGCCATATGTAACTACTGACAAAATATTTCTAATAAATGCTAACAAACTGTTATCCCTGAAAAATACAGAAACAGTTAAAAAAAATATATACATGTTTAAGCTAAAATACATTTTTATTATAATTCTCTTGAAAGAAAAAAAACTTTTGTCCTGTGAAATGTTTCATCGTAGCTGACATTTCAATCATTTTTCTTTCGTTCAAAATTTTTCTCTTCTCTACCCGAAGTGGCGCAATCGAAAAGTGATCGCCCTATCGTCTGGAAATCGCAAGTTCAAATCTAATGATGCCGCAGTCATCCGTGGCCAAAAGGTAAGAGAGCCCCAAAAAAATAAATAAATAAATAAATAAAATTTAAAAAAAAGAGAGTGCTATCAGGGTGGGAAAGATGACACACACTCTCTCCCCTGTCAATCACAGTGACACTAGCTAATCGTGTGTGTCTGTGAGCTCATGTATTCGGAAGAGGGCGGATAGCGCTTTCCTCTGAGTGGGTTACACCAACATGGATGAACAGCAGTAAAAAAAGATGTGGAGGTTGGCTTCACGTGTCTCAGAGGATGAACGTGACTCTGAAAAGGTAGTGGGGGATGCTGAAAAAGAAAAAAAAAACACTCTAAAGTTACCTTTGACTCAATGACTTTGGCACAATTAGTGTTGTGTGTTGTGAAATGCACTGCATGGAGGATCTCAAACCTTGTTGAACAAAGAGACTCAGTGCTGTTATTCTCTTCAGGGGGTACCAATAATTTCGAAACTTTTTGGGATTGTTTTCTCAAAAAAAAAAGTGCAATACTTAGAAAAATTATGGTGTTAAAAAAAATTGAAATATACACTATCCATATGTGTTTAAGCTCAACAAGATCACTCACTACATGTCATTAATCTTTGCCCAACACACACACACATACACACACACACACACACACACACACAGTCAGAGTGTCCCGTCTCACCTGAGGGGTTGGGTGGTGTGTTCAGAAGAGTCTTCAGAAGCTTCATGTCCTTTATGTTGTGGATGTAAATGGACTCTTCCAGACAAACCACCAGCCTCTGCAGATTAACACACACACACACACACACACACACACACACACACACACACACACAATGTAATCTAATGTAACTGTAATACACTGTAAACCATAAATGAAAATAAGTTGTTCACCATTGTTCAGTGTTACATCTGCCTCGAACATCTTTTTAAGCTCAATTCATAATTCTTATTATTATGTATCATTGTACACAAACATTAAGTCTGATTTATATGTAGAATAGTTTCTACATTCAAAATTCCTGGAAGAAAAAAAAAAAAACATTATTGTCGTACTTGTGACAAAAAAAGCCAAAATTATTACATCTGATTACTCAGCAATGTTGATATTTCTCAATATGGTGGCTCCCATGGAAGCTGAGTTAGCAGCTGCAGCTAAGTGTAATTACAGGGTAATTTTAGTCTTGTGGAGTCTTTTCTCAGTAATTTTCCCACGTTTCTGAGGAAAATGTTGATATTCTGAACAATTTTGTGTCATTTATGTTGTCTCTGCACCTTCACATTTGCTATAATCAACTTATAAAACAGCAGCTCGCTAGCTACTTAAATGCTCAGCTTGTTTCCAGTTGCCTAGCAACAGTCTTCTCATATCTTTAGCCTCTTGCATGGTGTTGTTATCTTCCCATGTTGAATGAATGAATTTAAAAGTTTGCCTTGTGCTTCAAAATGGCCACTTTGATGATTTTTTAGCTTTGGGACATCCTTTTCTCTATTTTAATAGATAACTCTATTTTAATAGATAGCCCACTCTATGAGCGTGATACAGTGTCAGAAGCCACATCAGCAAGCTAGTTTGAGACACCTAACCGACTGTTTCATGATTCCATCATGCAGTTTCTACAAAGCTATACTGGTAGATATACATATCTTCCCTTACTGGCTACATTAGCTTTGTAGCTCCAGTGCAAAAACTTCACACAGCAAGCATTTGCGATATAAGGAGATTGTGTTCCTATTGTTTTTTTTTTTAGCTACTGAAAACACATTACATGACTTGCACTGCTAACGAGTGAGGAAAAACTAGCATTCAGACAGGACTGCACTGATGGCCACCTGTCGGTTGAGGCGCACGGCGAGGATGGAGTTGGAGTAGCTGTAGTTGCAGATTTCCGTTCCTTTCTTGAAGTGATAGACGTTCATGCGTCGCGGCATCGAGTGACTCACCACCACCACCAGGCTGCTGGAGAACAAACGTTCCACGATGTAGACGTCCGGATTCTCTGCTGAAACGTAACACAAAACAACACACACCTCAGAGTCACTGTACACACAGAACTTAATAGTCTTCTCAAAACCCTCTCATCAGTAACCCCATTCTGTTCTTGCGTATTTCAATGTATTATATACCATAGCGATGTTGAATTCGAGATTCTGATTGGTCAGAAGGTGTTGATTAATTTTCGACAGCAGCAGCTCTGACAGCTGTTCAGCCGCGACACTTATCACAGGTTTATATTAATGCGAACCTTCTAATCCGTTATCGTTTCTATAGTAACAACTTAGAACCTTCTGTAAGGATTATTTGGAACCTTTGTGGAAGGAGTCTCCAGTGTCAGTACTTTGTAACAGTCAGGGACAATTTTGCGTTTACTGAAACAGGAAAGCCTCCAGGACGGACAGTTTTGCGGTTCTTGGTAAAATGAGAAGCTGCATTTTTTGTTCATTTTTGCTGATGTTTAACAACATTAAAGTAATTATAAATGGATAAAAAATTATGTCATACTTTAACAAATAAAAACTGTAATCATTGTCCAATTGCTGTGGTATAAGAGCAATAAAATACTTCAGATATTTACTTCAGCAAATACTTGCTGTTATAAACTTGATATCGACTCTGTTGTGGTAACAGTAACGCCGCTTCACCTTGGGCTGCCCCACACCACCACATTGTTGATTATTTTCCTATAACAACATGCCCTGTCACCTGAGAGTTATGTAACTGTTAGGAATATAACTATGTAACTTTGAGAAAACCTCTTTGGATAAAATCTAAATGATTAAATGAGCATAAGACGTTCGTTCTTCATACCGCTTTCGTGAATACACTCCAGTTTATCCACAGCAGTGACGGAGAACAGTCTGTAGCCTTCCTTCGTACCCACAGCCAGCGACCTAAATAAATATAAAAAAACAAATGGTTAACACGTAAAAAATAAAAAATAAAATAAACAAGAAAATACAACAAATAAATATAATCGTAAAAATTGCTTTATGTACCATGTACCCTCATTCCACATGGCATTTAAAAAGGTCGTGACATGGACATTTTCCATTTTTAAAGTTTTTAAAGGTTTAAAAAAAAAAGGCTTTATCCTGGAAATAGATGAACTCAGTGATTCAAACCTTGAACTTTAAAAACCTTATATACAATGATTATCAATATATCAGTATTACTGTAGCCTATAGCTAGTAACATAGCTAGATTCTGAGTGATATAATTATAAGGAAGGCAGTAAAGACCATTGAAACCTGATGCAGGAGAAATTCCTGTTCGGGTTGTGAGTCATATAGCTCAGGTAAGCAGCTCATCTCGCATAATGCGAACACGTTTGAGCTTTAGGGTATGAATTATGGCTTCACTCTCTAATTAGGCTAATCCGCCTCCTTTATTAGCATTAACACATCTTCGGTGCGTGTGTGCCGAGACAAGAAGACAAGTGCAAGATCCGATGCAAATGCCACGTCTACCATCAAGCTTTTCCGTCCTGAAACATCCCGATAATAATCACTGAACAGACAGTTTACCAAAAGGTTCTTTTCCACTGAAACGAATAACTGACATGACCAACGCTGATATTCTCTTTAACTTCAGCCATTGTGACACTTCATATCCATCATGCAGCAGTACAGAGATAATAATACATGATACACACACTGTCTCACATGGTGACCTATGGACTGCTGTGCAAATAAAGACAGAAAGACACAGAAAGACAGACTCTTAGACAGTCAGATAAATAAACAGGCAGATAGACAATTTGAGAGGAAGATGATATCTAGATAGGTATGATAGATGAAGAGACAAGAAATCAGAAAGAATTATAAAATAAAAAAATAGACAGATGGATGTATAGACACATCCATATAGGATAGACAGAAGCGCAATCAGACAGAAAGACACACAGACAGACAGATCAGATAAATACAGATGAAGATAAATAGACATATGGACAAATATCGACAGTCAGACAGACAGAAAGGCAGCGAGACAGCAAGACTTACACATTTAGATGTTAGCCCATTTGCCGAGCCTGAATCAGAGCGAAATTGATACTTATGGTATTTGGTTTGGTCTTGGACACTGTGAATACTGAAAAAAAAAAATGGATAGAGGTGTGTGTAGCAGTGAAAACGTACTCTGAGAACTTTCATTCAGTGGTCAGAAATACAGTGATGGAAAATGTCGATGGAATAAAAACTGACATCTCAAATCACCCGAGTAAGGAGAACGCAGAATCAGCGCTAAATAAATGATTAGATAATTATATAAATAACTAAATATTAAAATAATTTGTTCATCGCACCCAGCGTTTATTTTTAAACCAATCTCCAGGGCATAAGGCATTCCTGCAGCACTACAGCTCTGTCCTTTGGCTCCATTTAGCAGCTCACGTTTACAGGAAAAAAAGAAAAAAAAAAAAAAAAAAAAAAAAAAGAAATGCTGCAACCCAAAACACATGACATTTTTGATTCACTTCCTGAAGTCGAGTTGATTCAGAGTCAAAACGCTTTCTCGATTGACGCTACCACGCTCAGACGCTCTCGGACGCTCTCCGAGCGTGAGTGTTGTGTTCTCACCTGCCTAAGGAACCACAGCGAGGCGAAGGGAGAACACACCAGGGTTCTATTCAGAAAGACTAAACCATCAGTATGTGAAAGCACCCTTTCAGACTCATAGACTTACAGGTTGATCTGCTTTCATTATGAACCCATACAGTAGGTTTATTTATGATTTTAGTTCACGGTTACCTAAACAGTGCGTTGTAATTCTATCTGTCTTAAAAGCATTTTCCCTGCAGGCAGCACAACGAGTTGCTGTAATCAACATGTTCACACACTGTTCAGACCCACATCTGTTTCAAAGCCTGTTCATTCCTCTCCACATAACTCTTCGTGTCTGTTCCTGTCTGGCGCCGTCTTCTGAGTACATCCTCTCACAACAAAATCATAACTCCAGTGTGTTGGGGACGCACAACAGCATTCCTTTTTATTACAAACGCATGACAAGTTATACCACAGTGCACACGTGTGTGTGTTTGTTGTTTAAAGATGTCCCGTGCAATCCTTACTCCTGAATAAGCTGCCAAAGCCAGTTAGATCAGCCCAGCGTGCTAGCTGCATCACTTTTGAGTGACTCATTAGCAGGTCACTTTGTACATCAGTGACACATTAACTTTTAATGAGAAGACAAACTGTATGCAGTTGGGACAGTGCACACATCATAATGCAATGCACCGGGGGATATTCAATATAGTACAGAGATTATGACGTTCAAATCAGATAATAAGTGTGTCTTATGTTAAGGACAGAAAAACTGCTCAGCACAAATCCTGGTGAAGAATTAATCAGTCTCCGAGTGATTTATTAACTTATTAATTATCACAGGAGTTACACCTACAGTGTACTCAATTTATATTTACAACCTGGGTGTTAATTTAACACTGTGAAATTGAGTAAAAAGCGAGTTATCCAACACTTAACTGTTAATTGATTCAACTCTACATAGGTGACATGAAGACAGCTTTTCTGTTGTATGCAAGTGCTTTGTGTGTTAACTCATTTAACACAAGACAGACACCTTGAACACAGCTTTTCTGCTATATACAAGTACTTTAAATGTTACTTCATTCAGAGCTACACTGGCGCATTGGACGCTGCTCTGGAGTTAGAAATAGAAAATTGAATTTAAATGCAAAAATCTCAATTTCAATGTTATCATATGGAATTAGTATCATACCATGCAAACACCGTCTAAAATCTCAAACTGAATTTCAAGTTGACTTTGCCCGCACGTAGCCCGGGTGTTTTCGAAAGTGACTCTAAGAATGTGAACTAATAAAGAGACCGAACGCTTCTTAGGAACTGATTACACACAGACTTCAAATGTTCAGTCTTAAATTCAGCTTCACATTTTTAGACTGTTCTTTCGCAAAACCATGGAACTCAATCCCATGTCATAATTCAATTTCAGATGATATGACACAAATTCAAAATAGCAGCATTTCCAATTCAGATTTTCTGCTCTGAAATTCAAATTTCTAGTGGCGTTTCTGCTTTTCTGCCATATACAAGTACTGTAAGTACTGTAAGTGTTCACTGATTTAACATTACACCACAGTGCGGTTGAATGCTCGAATCTGATTGGTTAGAAGGTGTGCAGTTAGGATTTCTGTATAACCACATGTCTCGGAGTGTAGTTCTGGACATAAAGGTGAACGACGGGTTAATATTGATGCTCTCCGCTTGTTCTAACACGTTATTGTTTCTATAGTAACAGCTCAAACACAGGGACTTATACAGCAGACTCTCCACAAATTCTAATAATAAATGGATTTTTTTTTTTTAAAGAAAAAAAGTGTTGTTTAACAAAGTAAAACGCATAATCATTGATTCTTTTTTGTTTGTTTTTTTTTAGGAGACATTTAGTTAACATTTATGGAAGGTATATAGAGTCTTGGTTTGTAACAGTCAAAAACTGCCAGCTCAGGAAAGTCTTCAGAACAGAGGAGTTTACGCTTCCTGGTTTCTCAGTAAAATGACAGGCTGTGTTTTGAGAGAGAGAAAGAGAAAAAGACAGAGAGAGAGAGAGAGAGAGAGAGAGAGAGAGAGAGAGGCTGGTGAAGGAACAACAGTTTATCTCAGTTATAAGTGACAACAGGAACTAACTTGTCTCTGTGACATTCCACAACATTAAATAACAATAAGCCATTAAAATGCAGGATGTGTTGTTCATTAATAAATTAAACACTGTAGTTATTGGCAAATCACTGTGGTATAATTTTAAATAACACACTCCAGACCATGCTGTGTTATGAAAATAATGCACTCCCATACCCAGCATGCATTATTTTCCTATAACAGCAGGTCTGTCCCGTGTTATTCCTTACACACAGGTAAAGTGAACACTGCATTTCTTCTGTATACACACAGTACAGGCATAGAACTCATATAGAAATAGGTCATAATGAGATGCAATGAGGGATTTTTAAGTGCTATTCCACATTAATTTCTTTAGAAAACAATCTGAATTATAGGTAGAAACATATAATAGGGTTAAGCTCAGAAATACTAGTCAGCATAATTTCTACTGATCTCTACAGACTGGGGTGTTTTTATGCCCATTTAGACTAATGTAAAATGGCAGATGATGACATTTCAACACAGTATGAATTAAATCAAGCCTGTATAAGTTAATTTCATGCATGTGTTTTTTTTTTTTTGTTTTTTTTTTACTCTGACATTTACATTCAGCATTACCCTGTTTGTTTCATTAAACCCATTCTGTAAGTACAGTATAAGATAAATAATCCACAGACATGTCCTCATGGAGAAGCATATTTCCTGATGATCTGTGCAGTCTCTGGTGCTGGGGAGTGTGATGTTTATGTGGCTGAATGATGGTGGAAGTGCTTACGTGGAGTCCTGGTTGAAGGAGGCGCAGCGCAGTGCCGGGCCGCGGGCTCCTCCGCCTCCATCTCCGCTCTCCATGCCGAACTCCGGCGACCTCCGCCCGGCCCCGCCTTCACCGGAGCCCCCGGATCCGCTGGAGCCGCCTCACACTGCCGAAGATCTAGGAGAAGGAACCCGCAAACATGAACACATCCATCCGGAGACGGTTTATTCCGCTGTCTCCGCTGTGGTTACGTTAATAAGCACTTGATAAACGCTTATTTATTTATTTTTTTTTTAAATGTTTATATCAGCAGGATAACACACCCGTAATGATCCAAACGGGAGCAAAACAAAAACAGCTGATGGCTCTTGCGTCACGAAAGTGCACGTCACATCATGGTAGGCGGGGCTAAAGTGACCGTTGGTGGCTGCGGTTAATTCTGATTGGGCAGGTGGACAAAGAGGCGCGCTGATTGGTTGCATTTGCGGAAGTAGACGTGGAAACAACCACAAAAACGTTGCAGTTATGTATTTATTTATTTATTTATTTGTGTATATAGTGCTGCTGTGTTTTTAACAGATTCATATGATTTTACAAACAAGCTGATTTTACATTTAAAGGTGCAATAGTCAATTTTTCCATTTCTTACAAATACAAAATTCTAATGTAGAAATAATTTTTAAAAAATAGTTTAAGCCATTGTCTCAGAACAAGTGTATTTTCTATTAAAAAAAAAAAAAAGACTGGAAACCTGCCTTCCGGTCCGAAATGTTTGTTTGTATTTTGATTGGCCTCTTGTCAGTCAACTTATAGACACGCCCTCAACGCTCTTTCACAGCCTTGTAAATCATTATGAGGAGAAGTTGCATGCTTATAGAGTTGAAACTTTGCTTTCAAGTGATGTCATGACAATCCTGGCTAATGGTAACTCTAGTTAGCGCCATAAGTTTTGGGGGCGGAGCTTTGTGTACATGGGTGGAAATAGGGGTGGCTCAATGATTTAAAAAAATCATTCAAATCTTATTCAGCTCCAGCCATTTAACTGTTAGTTACTCCCCCCCCCAGTCTTACCTAACGCACCTTTGTTGTTGTTGTTCTTCTTCTTCCTCTTTCGGCTGCTCCTGTTAGTGGTCGCGACTGCGGATCATTGGTCCACATATTTGATTTAGCACAGATTTTACGCCAGATGCCCTTCCTGACGCAACCCTCCCCAATTTTATCCAGGCTTGGGACTGGCACAGAGAGCGCACTGTTGCATGCAACCCCATTGGCTGAGGTTGGTTCCCTGGCCGGGAATCGAACCCAGGCCGCAGCAGTGAGAGCACTGTGGCCTAGCCACTGGTCCTCCAGGGACCCTTACCTAATGCATCTTTAAATCTGAAAATTTAAAAAAAAAAATGTTCTTTTTGGAATTCCCAAAAGTGACTGGTTACACCTCAGTGAAACCTAGCAGCCCTAATTTTATCAGTCACATTTCACCTAGATCTACCAATCAAAGGACAAAGCTTGTTGTGTTCTCAATAGTGGGGTCATGCTGGCAACAGAGAAGGTCAAACCAAACTTCCCAACCACAGATTCCAGCTTCGCCATAGATGTTTCCAAGCCAATTGGGTGATGTAATCTCTCAAACAGATCCTGGGTCTGCCACAGAGTCTCTGTCCAATGAGACGTGCCTGATTCAACTCCACCAGGAGCCGACCTGGAGTGGCATCCTTGTAAGGCGCCTGAACCATCTCAGTTGGCTCCTCTTGGAGCCAGGCCAGGAGATCTACTCCAAGGTTCTCCCAGATTGTCCTCACTCTAATCACGAAAAGAAAACCCAGCAACCGTGTAGGAACCTTCGTGTAGGAACCTTCGTGTAGGAACCTTGGTGTCGCGAGTATAGTTTGGAGAACTTCAAGGCTATATCATTGGGAGCTTACTTGTCAAAGTTTGGCCACATTTGGTGAACAGATCTGAGGAGAGAGGTCAAACAAAGAGTGATCCTGAAGACCCCTATGAAAGGTACAAAAAAAAAATCTATCTTGCCCGGATTAAGGTTACAAGGACCCACCCCCTGGAGCCATCTGGTGACTCAAAAAGCCCAAAATGGTGATGTGGAGCCATCTTGTGGGCTCACCAGCTACAAGATGAAGGATAAGGGTCAGGTGCGATGTCTGATGGACAGTGCTACATGGACTAGACCCTTCCAATGAATACAGTATTTCATAATGATTTAGTAATATTTAGTAATCCTTATGCTGTCCTTGGTAGTATGGCACTGTAACAATGGTAAAGTAAAATTCACGTACTTGTAATTGCTCTAATCTAAACTTTCTTAATCTAAGATCTCTTTTGTAAGTGTCATTGTAAAATTAAAAATTATTAAGTACATATACAACTTCTAAGATTTTTCTGCAGCCCCAGTTTGAGAACTCTAAAGGTCTTATGTTTTAAATCCCATTGTTGAGTTTGGAGAATCTATGGAGAAGATTCCAAGACCGATAGAAAGCAATCACAGCAGGGAAAACCGTGAAATGCATGAGGACAACATTCCACAATGAAAAGCAAAACCTTCATTGCATTGGGTATGGCTTGTTAAAGATTAAACACTGATTTCACTTCAGAAGTGAATGTCATTTCTTTCTGCATTGCATTTCACTTTCACCAGCATGTTGCAACCATGCCACACTGAAATGCAATCACTGTCCAATCATAGCTCTAAGCTATGCTCAGGAGCGTGGTTGTAAGGGGAAGGGAAGGGAAAATATCATTTTCTAGGAGGTGATAGGGTCCACATAAAGGAGCGTGCCCTTCATAGTTTATTATGGGCTGACTGTTTCTTATTCATCAAGCTTTTCAGAATAAAGAATACAATAAGGAATGATCACAACTGAATTTTTACAAATGAATGTTTTTATTTAATATGACAGGAAAACTTTCTTTTTAAAAAAAAAAAAAATCCTAAAACCAAAATATATTTTTTAAAAATCATTTGAAAACCTGGAAACTAAAGTCTTTGTCCCCATAATATTTATTGTAGAGTATTTCCTTTCGTCTGAGTAATTACAGAAATTAAAATTACAGTATAACATGTTCATTTTGTAAAAGATAAAAAAAAAAAAAGTGTTGATCTTAAATGATATTTCTAAGCACAGCAGCAGAATGACACCGAGGTCTTTGGAGTGGCGGAGTGGCGTGACGTGGTGTGGCGTGGATATCAGATCGGCCACAAAACCTTTCTGCCTTATTAGTGAGTTTCAAGGCTGTGAAAAAAAAAACCCAAGGATGAGAAAAACAATAAGAAAAATTACAGTCAGTAAAGATGTAAAATGTTTCATTGTAGTGTGATGTAATGTGGAATAGCATTACAAATACACACATTTTCCTGATTGCGCCAGAGTGAATCCATGTTAAAATGGTGAGGGAAATATATATAATGAAAAAAATTACTATTTTTAAAACTAGATTAAAGATGTCCTTCTCTTATTATAAAGGACATGCGTTTTCCCTCATTTACAGTGTGTAATATTAAAAAAGTATTCAAGAAAAAAATGTTTGGTCAAAAATTACATGTAAATAACCTTTCAAGCCTAGATATGCGTAGATGCGTCGTATCTGATCTGCGACAATTGAGGTCATGGGGACAATGCTGATATGTCATTTTTTGTAAAACAGTGTGTAATGTATAATGTCTTTTTTTTTTTTTAAGAATGACGGTTGTGGACATGCAGTACCTTGAATTCCCAGAGCACCATGGCTCCATCCAGACTGACGCTACTGAACTTTTCCACTTTGGCCTTGTCTCCCTCCACCACACACAGCTGGCTGCAGGTCAAACAAGACACACTTAGTACGACATTTCTCCAATCAAAGATGAAAAAATAGTAAAAATCGCCACAAATAGTAAAAAAAAAAAAAAAAGCATGGCCACAAATAAATATCTTGACTATTGAGTATAATGTTCTATAACATATTAAGTTGTATGTTCAAGTTACGCAATATCATGTTCGCGACATAATAATAGCAATGAGATACTTGGTTTGAATATGAAATATTGAATTCATGGCCTCACAAGCAGACATCAGACATCAAAGACGTCTTGGCTGATTGATTACATTTGGGAAAATTGTTTTTTAGATTTTTTTGTCATCGCATCAAGTTAAAGTAATTTAATGAGGCATAAAGTCCCTACGTGATGCTGTTCTGGTGTAGAGTGCTCAGCTCGTTATCCTCCTCGTCGGTCGTGGCCTTTTTGTCCAGGTTGCGGAAGTGCTGCATGGCCGACATGCTGTTTTTTGAAGTCTGCTTGGCGATTCCGAGCTTTCGCACAAACTCCAGCTTGCCGGGCCCCTTGTAGGAGAAGTGGTAGGGACAGCAGTCGTGGCCCTTTGATTTACAAAAACAAATCAACACCAGTGAGAGGAATCACTACAGCCTATCAAAGTCATTGCACACATTCAAATCTATCTATCTATCTATCTATCTATCTATCTATCGAGTTGTTCTGATTGAAGCTAATACATAGACTTACCGCAGCCACAATCTCTGTCTCGCTGATGTACAGCAGACTGAGCAGAGGAAGATGTTCTGTACTCAGCTGTGTAACCCTGCATAATGCATAATAAATAATAATTACTATGATAATTCAGTTATTTTTGCTATTTTGTAAGTTTCTTTAGTTACTGCATGTCTTTTATTTACAGCCAGCTCTAGAATTATTGGCAACCTCAGCAAAGGTGGCCAGAATGGTTATGAAAAAAAATCCTTATAAAATATATTGTAATAAAAAATGTGTGTCACAGTTGTTGGCAATTTCTGTGAACAAAATGGAACTAAAAACATGCTACCATTTAGATTTTTTTTTTTTTAAAGTTCACTAGACTGCATAGGAACTCTATCTGTTTTAAACTAACCACAATGACTTTTTCATAACCCATCTTTACCAAGGGTGCCAGGAGTTCTGGAGCTGACTGTATGTTACACATAGTTATTTAACCTTAAAACATGTTTACCATGTTTGCATCATTTAAAAATGTACTTAAGGTAAATCAAATGATACTCATTATCTGTCAGGACTGTAAATAGATAAGTTCGGGTGTTTACTCTTTGCCCTGAGTGGCATCGGCGACGCTGATGGCGCTGTTGTGGCTGACCCAGGCCAGCATGTCTCCAGACGGAGAGAAGGCGACGCTGTGCACCCATCCACCACAGTCTTTATTCTCCAGAAGCATTTCACCAAACGGCATCTTGGCTCCCCATGGTGTCGGACCAGGCTTGTCCTCGATTTCCTTGATATATGTGGAGAAAACCCTGCGAAAACAGAAATATAACCAATCAAGCTACACTACTGGAAGTTAAATCAAAACCCTAAAATGAAGATTTTATGAACAACACATGGACATTTAAGCCGAACTAGGACACACATTACACTATAAAATATCTTCAATTCAATCCCATTTTATTTGTATAGCAGCACGTTTTAACAGTATTATATATTGTCACAAAGCAACTTTCAAACAGAAATCTGGATGTAGGTTTAGATCCAGAGGCGACTGTGGCAAGGAAGTGAGAAAGAAACCTTTAGTAACTAGACTCAAAATGGAACCTGTCCTCTTCTGAGTGACACACGGATAGTGGGATTATAAGTCATTACAAAGTATTTCTCGGAAGTGTGAATCTTTAACATATCCACGTGGGACCAAACACAACAGCAACATATTTTATTTGTTGTTTTAAATGTTTGTATTAATTTCTATACATACAAGGTTGTCCCGGGTTGCCAAATCTGCCCAATGTTAAATAAAAATAGCTCCAAAACCTAAAAATCCTGTATACTGCTTTTAAATTCTAACATCATTTGCAAATGTATTGCAAAATGTATTATTGTGGCTTTGCTGTGCTTTCACATAACAGCCATTTGCATACCCATAAGCCCTCATGGTTGGATAATTAATGTATGCTGTTAACAAACAAATGTGTTGACGAGTTGTCAATCCCAGCATGTGTTATAACGGCGGGGATTGACGAGCCTTCTGTTTGTGCTGAAACTATGTGTTTGCCAATAAAACAGCATTTGGCTTGTTTTATGATGCTTCCTGGTTGCTCTTTTTGCTTGCTGATGTCACAACATAGCAGTTAAAACATGGTTTGTGTTAGTGGTGCGAGACGAAGCTTCATGAAGTGTTAAAGCTTTCCAGCCAAATGTGTTGGAAAAAATTTTTTCTCAAGGCTTCCAGTGTCCACTAGAGGCTTCTAGGGGTTAAAAGATACAGGCTTGTGTATTATATGAAACTGTTTTATATGAAAGCACTGTGCGTGTGTGTGTGTGTAAAATTTGGACCAGTAAAAGCCAAAAAGAAATAAACAGCTTATGGAAGTCATGTCAAATAAAGGAAATTGCATTCATAATGTAGCCTAGACAACACTATGTTCACAGAGATATCTTTCTGTACATTGACATTGAAAATTCGGCATTGCTGTAATTATGCGTGAGATTAACATCTACAAAAGAACAGTTTGCTTCAGTGGGACAGTGAAGGTGTTTACGGGCAGTGAGTGGAGATTTGAGATTAAATATGCCTGTACATGCTCAGAGTATAGACGACTCTAAACAACTTGGCAAAACTGGACCCATCATTAAACACAACTTCAACACAAGCATTGATATGGAGCTTCATCAGAAAGCACCCTAGCTTCTCAACACACACTCGGGTGCCTACCATAACATCCAGGAGAAAAATCTCCAGGAATTTGGTCACACTGAGTCTGAAACCTTAGTACAGGAACAATATCTGTGGAATTTGTCTTTGTGTATGTGTGTGTGTGTGTGTGTGTGTGTGTGTATTTCCCACATTTACAAATCATCAAAGCAGCCATTTTGAAGCACAAAGCGAACAGAAAACTGTTGCTAGGCCACTTGAAACATGCTGAGCATTTATCTAGCTAGCGAGCTGCTGTTTTATAAGACTTTATAGCAAATGTGAAGGTGCAGGGACAACATAAATGACACAAAACTGTTCAGAATATCAACATTTTCCTCAGAAATGTGGGGAAATTACTGAGAAAAGACTCCGTAAGGCTAAAATTACCCTGTAATTACACTTAACTTCAGCTGCTAACTCAGCTTCCATGGGATCCGCCATACTGAGAAATGTCAACATTTAGTTATCAGATGTAAAAATGTAGTTTTTTGTCACAAGTACAATAATGGGTCATTTGTAGGGAATTTTGAATGAGGAAAGATTCTGCATATAAGTCAGACATAATGTCTTGTATAACGATACATAATAATATGAATTATAAAGCAAAAAAGATGTTCGAGCCAGATTTAACACTGAACAATGGTGAACAACTTATTTTCATTTATGCTTTACAATGTATTACAGTTACATTAGATTACATTGCGTGTGTGTGTGTGTGTGTGTGTGTGTGTGTGTGTGTGTAGAGGTGGTGTAACCTGCAGTGGAGATCGGCTGATCCAGCTGCCAGCAGGATGTTATTGGGATGCCAGTCCAGACTGAGCACGGTCGAGCAGATCCCTTTCTTTATGTGCTTACTGAGCCACCTGCGCAAAAACACCATTAAAAGTGGTAATATATCATATTAAATGTCATGTAGATGTGTAAACGGGTTTAATATGGACTTATTTTAAGAAACTGTTTATGTAAAAATTATTTGATTGAGCTAAGAGAGTGAGAGAGTATCCAGCTGGGAGATTATACACTTCCCTGAAATCGTAAACATTTTTATTTTTTGTTAAACTGCTCCTTAAACATCAGTTTAACCTGAAACTTTAGGTTTTCCAATATGGGAAAGTCTTCAGGACAGAGGAGATTAGTCTTTGCCTTGCTTTTTGTCTTATTGACTTTAAGAGAGAAAAAAAAAAAACAGAGGCCAGTGACAGTAAGTGAGAACAGGAGCTAACTTATTCAGTGGACGTTCCATAACGTTACATGTAACTGTAAACTGATAATAAAAAAAAAAGTATGATGTGATATTCTATAATGAATTAAAAATTTAGTGTGATAAAAGAGAAATAAAACATTTTGTGATATGCTGTTATTAGAAAATAATATTCCTGAGATGTGAGCCAATGTCTGTTGTAGGTGTGTGTGTGTGTGTCTCACCAATCATTCTCTTTCTCAAAGTAACACACTGAGATGAGTTTAGCCCCACTTCCAAGAGCGAACTTGTTCTCCAGAGGTGACCACTTGACACACGTGGCGGCTCTGTTGATGCGCACGAGGACGAGAGTCGGCTTCCACACGCTGTCCTTCAGAGTCCACACGTAGGCGTTTCTGTCTGATGCACACGTCACAATACGGTTCGACTCTGGGGCCCAGTCGATTCCTGAAACATCACGATAGCAGAACAGTAAAAATCTATTTGCACACTGTCTGTCTGTCTGACTGACTGTCTATCTATCTATCTATCTATCTATCTATCTATCTATCTATCTAATAATCTGCCTATTCATCTGGTCATCTGTCTGCCTGTGTGTCTGTTTGTCTGTCTTTCTGTTCATCTGTCTATCTAGCAATTTGCCTGTTTGTCTGGTTATCTGTCTGTCTGTCTGGTCATCTGTCTAGCTGTATTTTAATTTGTCTGTCTGTTTATCTGGCTGCCTGCCTTTTTGGTCATCTGTCTGTTTGTCTTTTTGTCTGTCAGTCCACATGACTGTCTGTCATCGTATGGTAATCTAATTTCTTTCGGTCTGTCTGTCTGTTTCCAATTCTGTCTGTCTGTCTCTTTGGTCAGCCATCTGTCTGCCTGTCTGTTTGTCCATTCATCTGTCTGTCTGTCAATCTGTTTTGTAATTTATCTCCCTATCTCTTTGGTCATCTATCTGCCTCTCTGTCTGTCTGGTCAACTGTCTATCTGTCAGTCTGATCATCTACCTGTCTGTCTTTGTGTCTGTCTAGTCACCTGTCTGTCAGTCTGTATGCCTGCCTGGTCGTCTGTCTGTCTGTCTGTCTGTCTGGTAATTTGTCTGTCTGTCTAGGCAGCTGTCTCTTTTTTCCATCTATCTGTCGATCCTCTTTAAATTCCATGTGTGCAGATATACAACCATCTTAAACAGTTTTAACAAAAACTTATTGCATGATTGTAACATAGTGCATGCTGTGTATAGTGTGGTTGGTGTGTGTGGTGTGTGTGTGTGAGTAAACGCCGCTGTATTCATGTTCAGAGTGTATTTCCAGCCCAGCCATTTCTGTAGGAGTGTTTATTTTGTGGGTCAGCTGTGCGTGTGTGTGTGTTTTATCAGTGAGATAGTGACTAATGGAGTAGCTACGTCCAGCTTTTCTTTTACCCGTGATTCGCCCGCTGTGCTCCTTCAGCTCATGGATTTTGCTCCATTCCTTCCCCTTCTTCTGGTAAATGTTCACCACACTGCTGTTGGGGCTGATGGCGATCTCTGAAAGGCAGAAGCAATGATGATGATGATGAGGAGGAGGAGGAAGAGAAGGATAAGAACGATGATGATGGTAGTGATACTCTCCGGTTACATGCATTTATGCACTTAAACACTCTCGCAGTCCTGCTAAAGTGGATTGTGAGGCTGCGTTTAGGAGATTTAGTGAAAGTAAAATGCTGAGTATTCATGGCGTAACTTTGCAGAATCAGATTGTGCTTGGGGAAGATGTAATGGATGATTATTGGGGGGGGGCGGGGGGCGCGAGCCTCGGGCTACAGAATGACGGCTCTGCGGCTGAAGTGTTCACACTTACGAGTTCGGTCTTTATTCCAGGCGTGACAGGACAGAGGCTCCAACCCAAAGCTGTACAGAGACATGTTGAAACAGAGGAGTTCTGGAATGCAAGACGCACACACACACACACACACACACACACACAGTACTGAGTCTTACAAAAAAGCCAGAAAAGCAACAAGAGGTAAAAACAAGAGGAGCTACAGGTAATTCTTTTTCATTTAAAAAAAAACTATATCATAACTATATAAGCTATACCATAACTCAGTGTGAACATGGAAAACATTAATCACCTTATTAATGAACCAATCCACAAATATATATATATATATATATATATATATATATATATATATGTATATTAGACAGAAACATCTTGATTCCTCCTTATCACAAATGACACACTATACTACATAAAAAAAACTCTAAAAAGCAAAAGATTTGCTAGATGATGCACACACACATTAAAATCTAACACTCCACTAATATATCTATACATTTACATGTATATAAATCAGTGGTTCACCTTTCTCTGAGTTGGTATATTCAGTCCTGAGGTCAGTTGTGAGGCTCCGTGGACTCTGGGCAGTCGACACGAATGCAGCCGAACACTGAGGCGCTGGAAAAAAATCACAGAGAGAGAGAGGAGGAGGAGGAAGAGGGTGTGTCTGCATACTGACTGAAGAACAGCACCTGAGTTTGTCTGGATGAGTTCATATAGTAATTAAAGGAAAAGTCCAAACTGAAATACATTAAATATGTTTATACTGAAATACTTGTGGGGTGTTTAGTGATTCTGGTGCTAAATTATTGTTTAGTGCCGTATTTCCGTTATTCTTGTGACACGTTAGTGGTTGTGTATCGCGCTGACGTCACAACGCGCAAAATTTCACATTTTACGAGATCACAAGCATGATAGAGTTGATAGCGAAGTTGCAGCTTTACAAGCCGATCTGCTTGAGCAGAGTGAACAGATGAGGAGGCAGGAAATTTGGACAGACTTAAGCACTAAAGTGCCGCTGCATCGCTCTCTTAGGGTAGAGATGATGTGAGTGTTAAATCACACTGCACCACTATCAGGAAGGCATTGTTTATAATGTAGGAAACCATTTAAACTAAAAAAAAGAATCTCACTTTCCTTTAAACATTTCCTAGTTATGAATAATATGAATCTTAATATTATATGAAAATTTGGTATTTGGGTGGTGGTTCATTCTCAGGACAGTACAGCATTGACACGGACACTGTGTATGGTGTTGGTACGAATGGATCAGGTATAGCAGTGTTGGAGTTTTAAACACTGAGTTAAACATTTACTGCACTTTATTACACACTCCTCCCTTGGAGCTGTACAGGTAGAGGCTACAGCTTATCTTTTTCCATGCACAGTGTGTGTGTGTGTGTGAGTCATCTTAAAGCCTTTAATCTGTGTCAGATTTTATCACAGACCTTCTGTTTGCTGGAGGGTTTTTTTTTGGTTTGGTGGACTGTTTCTCAATCCTGTTGCTCATCCTTTGCATTGATAGACAGAATAACGCATTGTTTCGGCTGCAGTGTGTTACTGTACACCTACAATGAGGTTAGCAATACCAGTGAAGATTACGAACATCTCCATATATGGACGCAAAGACACGCCCATTTCCAACTGCTCTCATTTTCATCATGAAGTTAAAAAGTGCCTTTTGTTATGCCAAAAAAAATCCAATAAAGCGAGCTGTGTTGTGTATATGACATCATGCAAAAACAACGGCTCAGTCGCTTGCCTATTACATAATAAATTATTAGAATTAATTGCTTATTAGTTAACCGGTATTACTTGATAATTACTCAGAAAGCATCATGAGGCAAGGAACTGTGTGCTATCAGACAGCATCTTTCAAAGTCTGATGTCCAGAAAAGAAATTGATAAAGGAGGCTGTGATTACAGGACTACACCCTATAACGTTTCCTAATGGGTTTTAAAGTGTAATGGGTTTAATGGAATGTGTTGTTCCTAATGGGTCCTGATGGCTTATAGAAGTTTATTCATTTATTCATCAGTAAGTGCTTTATCCTGGTCAGGGTCATGGTGGATCCCAAGCCTATCACAAGAGCACTGTAGGTGAGGCGGGAATACATCCTGGAGGTATTCATTGTAAAGCAACATGCACACATTCACATGCTTGTTCACACCCAGGGGCAATTTAGATTCACCAATCCAACTAATGGCATGTTTTTGGGAGATGAGAGGCAAACAGAGAACCCAGAGGAAACCCACATGGACAAGAAGAGAACATGTGAAACTCCATACAGACAGTAATCAGAGCTCAGGATCGAACGAGGAACCCTGGCGCTGTGAGGCAGCAAAGCTACACCGCATCACCCGTGTCTATGTTTATCCTGATGTGATACGCATGGAATTGGCCTTATTGGGTTCTGGTGGTATTTAACAGGAACCAGAAAATTCCTTCAGAAAACATTTAGGAATCTGATTGAAACCATTATAGATTTGCCTAATAGATTGTAATGTTTTTTTTTGTTGTTGTTGTTGTTTTTTTGTTTGTTTTTTGTTTTTTTAAACAAGAATTCTTCAAGAATACTTCTAAAAATGTTTTTACAAATAACCCCAAGAAAGGATATTTGACTATAAGTATAAAATGTTGATTATACATTACGTACATAAAGTAAATTGTAATTTTTTTTTTTACATTTTAGCCTCTTTACAAAAAGCCCTGAGGGAGACAAATTGACGTCACTGCGTGTTTGTGTCAGGTGATGACGTGTTTCCGGTTTGAGGCATCCATCCAAGCCGAGGGCCGAGAAGAGAGAACGGGAGTGTCACTGTTTATTAAAGTTTAAAAAAAAAAAAACAACAAAACAAACAACAACAACACCGAGGAAATATTTACTGACAACTCAGGTAGGGTATTTAACAAAATGTCAGCCTTCCGGTAGATTTTCTGCTCGTTTTGTGACGTTTTAGAGGAAAACAGAAAGTCAGAATGCGGTGGTTTCCGTTTGTTTTGATAACGGTAGCGTTTACAAGATGGCGTTTCTCTTAATGGTTCTCTGGCGCGTGATCTTTTCCCACCACTATTACGACAAACCTGGTCTTCTGCGCGTCTATTGGATAATAC
Source organism: Pangasius djambal (assembly GCA_022985145.1). Lineage (NCBI taxonomy): Eukaryota > Metazoa > Chordata > Actinopteri > Siluriformes > Pangasiidae > Pangasius > Pangasius djambal. Next base: position 3,026,034 of record CM040987.1, on the reverse strand, counting down.
TAGCCCGCCACCTCGCTGTCATTGGTCGACATGGTGACTTTTCGTGAGAAGGAACTTGTAGCGAATCCTCGCGCAGAGAGCGGGAAAAAGGTAGCCAATCCCAGTGTAGGGAGGCGGGGTTTAGCGAAAGCGGGTAGGGAAAAAAAAATATGCTGGCTAGCTGCATTACGCTTCTTATCAGCTGACTGTGGAAGTTGATATAAATATGATGGATTAAAGCGTAATTTGCATTGCAGCTTAATAGCCATAAATTGTGTCGTTTATTCGTCTTTTGTTGTGCACAGTGGGTTTAATTGGGAATGGAAAAACTAGCTCAGGCAAAAAAAAAAAAAAAAAAACACACACGCAACATCTGCTAGCCGAGGCTAAATTCCCTCCAGGACAGTTAGCATGTGTGAAATGTAAATGCAAATGAGTGGAATGGCTTGGATTCAGTTACTCCGATTTCTGTTAGAAACCAAGCCACACGTCTGCATCCTAGAGTTCACTTTAAATGATTAGTTTTGAAATGTATTGTTAGATTAATTTTCTATTTGTGTATCTCAGAGGCAAAGGAATAGCAGATGTGGGTTCAGGGTCACATAAAATGGGGAATTTTTTTTTCTCATGTATAATACATGGCATATACAAGGCTTTTGAGTCTGTATACTCTTTCTTTGATGAATTTATTGCTTCCTCTTTGGTAAGCGCTTTATCCTGGTCAGGGTGGCAGTGGATCTGTAGGCATTCCCGGGAACGCTGGCTGTGATGGGACGTCTCTCCATCACGGGGAATCACGTATACACACACATTCACACATTCACACAAATTGACCAAATAGCCAGTCCACCTGCTATGTTTTTGGACAGTGGGAGGTAACCAGAGAACCCCGAGGAAACCGACACAGACATGGCGAGTGCACGTGATATTCCGTACAGACAGTAAGCCGAGCTCAGGATCGAGTCAGGAACGCCGGAGCTGGGATGCTGGCAGCGCTGCACGTTACATCACCAAGCCGCTCTCTGTGGATACTTACTGCTATCCCAGAACAACACCATCATCTTTAGCCCTTTTTTCCCCCCACTGGATGATTATAAAAGGGCAATTAATATTATTATTTTATTTTATTTTTAAATAACTGAGAAAACATTTCAGCAGCAGACTTTACGCTATTTTGGTTTATCCCACTCAGGAAACCCCTTAAAATTTCTTTCTCAAACTTTTTTTTAGAAGGATAGAACCATTTAGAGAACCTTTAACACTTCTTTTCCCTCTAAGAGTGGACTATAAAATGAATTTTAGCAGTAACACCAGGTAGTACGCACTATATGGTCATAGGTTTGTGCACACCTGATCATCACACTCGTATGTGCTCGTTGAACATCCCATTCCAGATTTCCACTGGATTTTGGAGAGTGGCTGTGGGGATTAGTGAGGTCAGGCACTGATGTCAAATCAAAACCAAGTACTGGATTTTAAAACGTCGAGAGTGAAATATAAACAAAGGACTTGTCAGAAGGGCGGCTTTAAGTGAACTACGTGTGTTCCTAGCACTGTTATAGCCTACTAATTATTCATCACACAGATTTACTGTTTTTCCATACCAGCACTTCTGAATAAGACCTTCTGATTTGCTGTAGTACGAACAACCAGAACTGAAAGACTCAGAAATGTATCAAGAAGTAATTTAATTGGATGAGCTTGAATGCAGAATTCTCTGATCGAGCCCATTGGCTGTGTGTTTTCCTCCTCGTTGTCTCCAGGTCATCATGGCATCCGGCAGCTCGAGCAGCGAGGAGGAGAGGAGCCTGCGGGAGTGTGAGCTCTACGTGCAGAAGCACAACATCCAGCAGCTGCTGAAGGACTGCATCGTGCAGCTGTGCACGTCCAGGCCCGAGCGACCCATGGCCTTCCTCCGGGACTACTTCGAGAGGCTTGAGAAGGTGCGTGCTTCTATTCACAGGTTCAGTGAAAAATGAAAAGAAGTCCACAGCGTCAGACATATTTGTTGTCTAAAGTTTGCTTCTTAAGTTTTGTGCACCGGAACTGCAAGGCTAACGAGGCTAACAATTAACTGCAGCTCATAGCTACCAGTTTAGTGTCGTGCAAACTGATGCCTCTTCCACAAGGAGATTCAGCACAAAAAAAAAACAGGAAGCTTCATTTAAACTCACTGTAGTTTTTAAAAAAAATTTTTTTAATGTATATAGTTAATTTATTATTTCGTTAACTCTTCCTTAGTCCGATTGTTTGTGTTCCCCGTTAGGAGGAGGCCAAACAGATGCTCAGCCAGCAGAAGTCCGGTTCTCGCTCTGATTCCCGAGAGGACGAGATTTCTCCTCCCATGAACCCAGTGGTGAAAGGTCGCCGTCGCCGCGGCGCCATCAGCGCGGAGGTTTACACCGAGGAGGATGCCGCATCCTACGTCAGAAAAGTACTGAAACCTCTCTACACGCTGAGCTAAGAACTAAATTATACTCTTACGCTACGTTCACACTAGCGAGCAACAGGCGACTGTTTAATCAGTTCGCTTTAGAAGCTATAGATAGCTACTATAGTTTCTCATCATGATCGGGAAAAAAAAGAAGAAACGTTAGACAGGCCACGCCCACAAGGGACAATCAACAAGCTACGCAAGTGACTTGTCACCTACTAGTGTGAACTAGATGTTGGCAAACCTCTTAAACAAATAAAAAAACTTGTATGCTAACTAAAACATATATTTTTAAAAGTAGGTATAATGGGAAAACCGTTATATTAGTTATAGCTGCTAGCTTTATTTGTTGTATTTTTGTTAAACACCCCCTTAGTGTGCGTGCGCAGTGAAAAAAAAAGTAAAGTCAGAATGTGTCCCTGTTCGTTCCCAGGTTATTCCGAAAGACTACAAAACAATGGCTGCTCTTGCTAAAGCGATCGAGAAGAACGTGCTGTTCTCCCACCTCGACGACAACGAAAGAAGGTGAAAGGTTTTTTTGCTCTTCATTGGACTGCTTTTGTTTTTGAATTTCTTCCAACTTGCACAAAAATCTTTTTAATGCTAACAGAGACGTTTATAATCACCGGACTCTCAGCAGCTATCCGAGTTTGATGGTTAGAGTTTTGAGGAGAAATAAAAAAGAAAAAAAAAAAAGGTTATACGTAGATAGAAATGTGTACAGAGCGACAGGAATACCATATAATCATATCCGTATCAAGACTTTATGATTTTTCATTATAACAAATCAGATGAAATTAAAGATAAGTGAGTATATTGGTAGGAGAATGTTGGACATGGAGCTGCCAGGCAGGAGGTGAAGAGGAAGGCCAAAGAGGAGGTATATGGAGGTAATAAATGAGGATATGAAGCTGTTGAGGATGCAGAAGATAGCGATAGGTGGAGAGTGATGATTCGCTGTGGCGACCCCTGAAGGGAAAAGCCGAAAGAAGAACAAGATGACATTCAAGATAACACTCGCTAAGGTCAAAACTGATTCAATTTTTCAAATTTATATATATATTTTGTACTTTGAAGCAGTACTCCACCGTTAAAACCATCCGCTTACGATACGTAACATGTCTATAACGGCAAAATCTCTCTTAGAGCCTTTAAATGCCAGGGCCTTGATATGTATACGGCAGCACAACAATGTGACGGCATTATTCAGGACTCGAGCTGTCGATTGGCTGCAGGGACGAAAATCTAAATCTCTACGCAGCAACTCTAACATGGCGGCGCAGCCGGATGTTTCATAATTCAGCGCAAGAGCGGTTTTATACATCAGGATGTGAACAGCGCCCTCTTGTGTTCACAGATATGTGGGCAAAGTGCTATAAATATTGAGAGAGAATGACACAGCTTCAGTTATAGTTCATTATAACTGTAATATCGTTATTGAGTGTGAATAAAAATGCGTATTTATTTATTAAAAAGAGTCTGATTACCTCAGCTAAACGTTAGAGTTTTATCCTGTGGTGTTACAGTGACAGGAAAGAGTTAAAAAGCTCAGGTTTCTCTCTGATCGCAGCTGATTTCTGTTTAAGTCACTAATAACTCATGGTCGGTATTAATAACAATAACAGATATAGACAATAGCTAATCCTCGTTAACATTTATAAGATTCCCTTTTGTCTTTAGGTGAATGAGTGTACTGATGGACTCGCGCTAAATTTATTTATTTATTTATTTATTTTTCTCTATAGCGATATATTTGATGCCATGTTTCCCGTGAACTACATCGCCGGAGAGACCGTCATTCAGCAAGGTGCAGTGTGTGTGTGTGTGTGTGCAAAATGCAAAAAAAAAAATTAATTTAGTAAACTGAAGCAAGAAATGTTGAAAACATTGTATTATTTTTTTTATTTCAGGTGACGAGGGCGATAACTTCTACGTTATCGATCAGGGTGAAATGGACGTAAGTGACATGTTCTTTTTAGGTGTGTGTGTGTGTGTGTGTGTGTGTGCGCACCAGCCAGCTCTCCCCCATCTGATGAGATAATTTTGATATTTAAAATCAGTGTTGTTGTGTCTGAATGTTGTGTAGGTGTATGTGAACAACACGTGGGTGACAAGTATCGGAGAAGGCGGCAGTTTCGGCGAGTTGGCGCTGATTTACGGCACTCCGAGAGCAGCGACCGTTCGAGCCAAAACCAACGTCAAACTGTGGGGCATCGACAGAGACAGCTACAGGAGAATACTCATGGTACACACACACACACACACTCAAATGTCACTCACACCCTCGAAGATAACATGATGAAATCTATTATAGATTTCCTTTTTCAATACTGTCCAAGACAAACCTAACATTATTTTCTTTTTACAAAATAACGACAGACCATATTTCATTTAGCGAGACCAATTCTCGAGACCGAGACGAGTCCAAGTACAAATACCTCAAGCATGAAAGTTGTGCATGTCTTGCAGGGGAGCACTCTGAGGAAGAGGAAGATGTATGAGGAATTCCTGAGCAAGGTGTCCATTTTGGGTAAGTCTCATCATCTCGCTCCTTTCACCTTGTTGATTCAATCCGTACGTTCGCTAACGAAGAGTTTCCCCCGTGTTCAGAATCTCTGGATAAATGGGAGAGGTTAACGGTGGCCGACGCTCTGGAGACGGTGCAGTTCGAGGACGGCCAGAAGATCGTCGTCCAAGGCCAACCCGGAGACGAGTTCTTCATCATCCTCGAGGTAAACATGGTGCTCCAGTGTATGTGCTTGAGTTATAGATATATCTGTATAGATATAGCATAGATCCTCTGAGCTAAAATCTGAAGGTGCTGTAGATGGTGTTATAAAACACACTGCTCTGGTGTCCACAGGGATCGGCAGCGGTGCTTCAGAGACGCTCCGAGAACGAAGAGTTTGTAGAAGTGGGCAGACTCGGATCTTCTGATTACTTCGGTGAGTGTTTTCTCTTCTGTTCACCTGAAATCCCGCTCGTTACAGTCAACCGTCATCAAGTCGTTGTGCTGCTTTAAACGCTTAAATATTATTTTCTGTTTTATTCATCTGTTCCTACTCACCCTGTGCGTTTTTAAATGATGAGAATTTGTTGTTTCTATGCACTTGGAGCTTAAAGAAAGTTGTTGTGTGTTCAGGTGAGATTGCGCTGCTGATGAACCGTCCTCGCGCCGCCACCGTGGTCGCGCGCAGTCCTCTGAAGTGTGTGAAGCTCGACCGTCCTCGGTTTGAGCGTGTGCTCGGACCCTGCTCCGACATCCTGAAGAGGAACATCCAGCAGTACAACAGCTTCGTCTCTCTCTCCGTTTGAATCTCTCTCTCTCTCTCTCTCTCTCTCTCTCTCCTTTCACCTCCTCTGTTTATCGCAGGGTCCAGCTACGCTTTATTTTCTTACTTCTCCTGTGTACGTTTCGTCCGTGCTTGCCGTGTGTGTGTGTGTGTGTGTGTGTGTGTGTGTGTGTGTGTGTGTGTGTGTGTTGTAGGTGTAACCTCATATTCTCGAATGTAGAAATGTAAAACGAAGCCGCTGAAACAGGAAGTCGACCAGAAACTGCTCTCCTTAACAGTTATTCTCTTCATGTAAATGTGACTATTTATTTCTGCAGCGTTTAGGACGTGACGAGTCGTGAGGCGAGGCTGCTCGGTACATCCATCCATTTATTTAATTTATTTTTTATTTTTTTTTAAATATTTTTCCTCTTTGTTCAGCCGTACAAACCATTTCAGAGTATTTAGGATCTGGCTATAGTTACACCAAGATTTTTACAGTAGTGCTCCTTCATGTGTTTTCCACTTACTTGTGCGTGTGTGTGTGTGTGTGTGTGTGTGTGTGTATGTGTGTTGTAGCTTAATCTGATATTCTCAAACAAAAAGCTGAAATATGTCAAATATTAAAAAAAAAAAAAAAAAAAGAGTTCCCTTCCTTACAGGTGAGCCTGTTAACTCCTTTATAGGTACAATAGATTTATTTGATTATATTTCTTTTATTGTTACTCAGTCCTGGTGAGCTCTGGATCAGCCGTGATCCTGACCAGGATGACTGCTCTGGTTACTTTTTTTTTTTTTCTAGTCTTAAAAGTTTACTTCTCTGACAAAGAATCTGATGGCAACCAAGTTTAATTTACAAAAAGTAACACATTACACATTAAAAAGTCCAATGTCAATCAAACGAAACCCACAAGAGGTTACGGTAAACTAAAATAATTACAAATAATTAACCAGAGCAAGTCCGACTATCCGTATCAGGATAAATGGTGGAAGAGCAGAACCTTCAGGGAGAAATTATTCAAGTTTATTTTCTTTACTGTTTTTTTTTTTTTTTTTTTTTCAAAATAAAAAAAAAAAACTCAATTATGAGGGCTGAGAAAAATTCAAAATAATGTTCAAAATTAGTTTTGTTTTCTTGTTTAATCATAATTAAACCAAGTCCACCTTACTGTCTTAATTTTCTGTGTATTTTCTTTTCTAATCTTGAGTTTTGGGCTTTAGTGAAGATCAGGAATCACAGATTTCTCTCTCTCTTTCAATTACATGATTATTTAGAAGTGTTCAGAGCGTGACGAATCCCGAGACGAGGCTGTGAACTGATTGTCCTTAAGTTTGCGCCCTTTACAGTGTTTACAATTCATTTTGGATTATAGTGACGCCAAAGGCGCGTGTGTGTGTGTGTGTGTGTGAGAGATTTGTTGGTTCTGTTTTTTTTCTCTCGATGGTACTGAAGTTGAATCATTTAAACTGTGCGGACGTGTGCGTGTGTGTGTGTGTGTGTGTGTGTGTGTGTGTGTGTGTGTGTACTGTAGCGATCCGCTTTGCTCCTTATTGTTCTTTATTGCACATATATAGCAGACGTAAATGATAGTAAATCACCATAACTGTATTTTTTGCACACTTTGGTATATACCGAAATTGAAATATCGAGATTCTCTATATATAAATATATGTGGCGCTTATTTTGCATTATTATTGGTCCTGTTGTTTTTGTTTCGTTTTTGTTTTTCTTTATTTTTTATCGCTCTACTCTCCCTTCACACCAATCCTTTAACTGTATATCCAAAACCGCACCATGTTCACTACATAGTGCACTATTTTTCTATATCCACCACACTCATGAAATCCCAGAATGCCCTGCAATAGGTTAAAGTCCAAACAGTCGACCATGGGCGTATGCAGGGCGGCATATGTAGTGAATACTATCTCTGGTTTGGGACACGTCCACAGCGGACTAGCGGTGAGGTGTTTATGATGTTTGTATAGTGAATAGCGTGTATATTGGGACACTTCCACGGTACACTGATGATGGGCTGACATATTTTAGTGAATAAGGTGTGAGTTGGGACACATCCATAGTAGACTAATGATGAGGAGTCGACAGTGATGGTGGTTGTGAGGCCTCATTAGTGAATAGGGTGTGTGGTTTGGGACACATCCACTGTAGACTGATCAGGGAGAGGTGTTTGTGGTGTCTATGAAGGCTGTATAGTAAATAGGGTGTGGTTTGGGACATGGCCACAGGGGACTGAGGACGGTTAGACATTTTAGATGGTGGTTATGAGCCCTCATTATTAAATAGTGTGTGGTTTGGGACACGTCCACAGTGGACTAGTGAAGAGGGCGTTAGTGAGGGGGATTAGTGTATTCACTGTAGTGAATAGAGTGTTGTTTTGGACAGCCCCATTTTAGATGTCTCATTAGTGAATAGGGTGTGGTTTGGGACACTTTAAATCTTCTCTGTTTTTACCTCACAGTTCTTCTGTTCTTCACAGCAAAGTTTCATTTAGGTATTGTGCTTGTTGTAGTCACACATTTCACGAGTAAGTGCTCTGGATTAACGGAGTGAGGCATCGCTGAGTGAACGTTAGCACACGTGCAGTACTGTGTTATTCTTTTTAAGGTCCCTGTAACATAATTGTGTTTTTGATTATAAACACTGTGGAACACAAAGTGAAAGCGTAGGTACCGTAACAACAGAATAGCTTTTATTTAGTCAGGTCTATGGTCATTTCATTTTATAACATGTTTTAAAGTAGCAGTATGTAACCTTTTTTTTCCCCCTAAAAGTGAAATAAGTAGCATTTTGGGTGAGTAGAGGAAAGCACTCAAAAACGTGGCATTCTTTTACGTCGGTCTAAAAGTCCTAAAATACATTTAAAGTCAGAGCTGTCAGATGGGACTCTAACGTTGTACACCACCATGGGAACAACTCCAAATGCCTAATAGTTACATACTGCAACTTTAATAAAGAATGTTTGTATAGTATTAAACAGGACAGTGAATTACGGTTTTTCCAAACGTCGTACTGTATTTCTCAACACTGACTGAAGAAACTGAAGCTGAAACGTGTGTGTAAGTGTGCGTGAGTGAGAGGTGCAGACCCCTATAAGAGTCTCTTTACACTCATGTTGGATCATTTTAGAGTGTGGAAGTGCCTGATTTCTTCATTTTCAAAAGTTCCTTTTGCTTGGACATCGCTTTTGATAAACATGAATCTATCAGTCTGTCTGTCTGAGCATAGGAATAAATCTCATATCGCAATAATCGCCTCACGTCTTATCACAGGTTTACAGCACGGAATGTTCTTGTTCGTCCAGTCATCTTCAAATTCTTTATCGCGATAAACGTTTGTTTAAATCATTCATTTGTTTGAATTTTACAAAAGAGAATAAGGAACGTTCATTAGAAGATATTGCGGGCGGGGAAAAACAATAATAACTGCAGGAAATTCCGGGATTGGTCGAAGTTTCCGCATGAAAGGGTGGGATTTGTTCAACGTTTCTGCAGGGGGCGGGATTAAAATGCAGTCTTGTCCAAACTTCTACCTGGCAGATATGTTGTATAACCCTACGTTCACACTAGCAAGAGACATTTTTCTTAGGTCTGTACAAAATACAAAACGTAGCTAAGAAATGGTAACGCTACAAATTCAGATGATTGGCTCAAATGATTTTCAAACAAAATTTGTGCGGATAAATTATACATGGTTCACAAAGAGACAAACCAGCGTTTGCTAGCGTGAACATAGAACATTTCTGTTCACCGGAAGAGAAGAGTTCCCTGAAAGTGGTAAAAACACGATGGACAAAATGGTCGCTCCAGTTAGAAATGTAACGGTGCGACGTAAAGATACCGTAAACTGTGCTAAACAGTGAAGCGATTATTGAGATGTGAAAATGAAATAGTGGCACTGTGTATTAATGAAACAATGGGGGGTTTGTTTTTTTTTTTTTTTTTTTATGGCAATGACTTTAGTGTCATACCATGTGATTTTTGTTTGTTTTTGTTTTCATATAGTATAATACTGACTGAACATCCTGTTTCCTACATGTTTATAAACTACGCAGAAGCTTGTGAAAGAACCAGATGTGATTTTCTTACGCTGTTCCCTAACGTTGATTTCTGCAGTATTTGATTTTTAGGAAATGGCTCTTTTGCGTGTTTGTTATGGTTTAGAGTTAATTGATTTTCTGTGCTAACTCCGTGGCTGCTCATTGCATAGTGCTGCAACGACACGCCGTTTATTTCTGATTATAAAGAAACGTTCACGCTTCCCTCTGTAAGCGGCCATATTGGTCCTTTTTCCCCCCCGAGATTCCACCTCCTCTTGTGTATTAGTCATTCCCATGTATTCTTTTCAGAGCTATAGTATGGATAAAAAGCTGTTCTTATGTGATCATGGCTGACGTGTCCATCTGCGCTGCTCTTTAGCTTTGCTGAGGACCATTTTCTCTTCTGTTTCTGTGATGTATACCGATTTTTTTCCTTCTTTTTTTTCTTCCCTTTTTATCGTGCTGATGTTGTAACCCTTTTTTGGTATCGATCATCCCAATGGCAGGCCAAGCAATAAAAAAAAATTCTTAAACATGTCTCTCTCTTTTCTCTTCATTCATGAAAGTTTGAATTTTACTCTACTTATTTTCCCTCTTGTATTTTTTGAATTGTAATAGTGCATATCTTGTGATTTAATGTTGATTTAATTCTTTGCTGGTAAATTATCGTGACGGAGGAGTGAGAGGCCACGCCATTAACCCTACATTCACACTTGCAGATGAAAAGTCGTTCATGTTGCTTGTAATTTGTCTCTTGTGGGCGTGGCTTGTCCAGGATTGTGTGTTTTTAGTTCTGATAAGCAACAGAAGTAGCTATATATAATATCTATAGCTAACTAGCTAAACACTAATTAAATAGCGCACAAATCAGTATGGAAATTTGATGTTTATTTGACAGATTAGCAAATCAAGCTAATTGTACTAGCAGCGTACACTTCTAACATTACACTACTAGCTACTTCCTTCCAAGCTTTATTTTACTTTGTAGTATCTTTGTACACATTTAATGAAAGGTCGTATACGACAGGATGAGACGACAGGGTTGTACGCCATACAGTCAACGGGAACTAAAGTTGTGAGTGGGGAACTGAAGAAACGTCGGACCACACGCCCTGTAGGAATCATTCGAGCCAATCATCTGGATGCATCACTTTACAGCGTCATACCTAATTTACACAGAATTGAGAAAACCTAAATACAACTGTCACTGAAATCGTGGGTGGAAACAGAAGAATTGTTGTTTATTGCGAAGATTATTAACAGCAAGTTAAACTGCTGATTTTATGCTAAATTGTATCATATTTATTTTGTTGCTGATTTATGAATAAATGAAAATCAGGGAATACCCTAAATCTTTGGCGGTTATGTTGCTTAGCAACGAACGCTTACCATTAACGGGCATTACAATGTACTTGTGTGAAAATTGTATTTTATCTTTTCTTTTCTTTTTTTTTTTTAAGCAATATGCCACTCATCGTACCTAAGAACACCCTCCCTTGTCTTGCTTTAATACAAAGCACACAATTCCACACAAAATGAATGCATTTAATTGGTCATTGAGTTTGAGTTTATGGGTTTGACCTGATTTGCATTTTCAGTGCTCACTTTTGTTTTTAGCTCATAGGCTCATATTCAACAACAATATTCTTTAAAACGAGGACTAACACACAAGATATTTAAGTGGAAAAAAAAAAAAGAGAGACAGAAGAAATTACACAGTTCAAAGACAACATTTAATGAAAAAAGCAGACATTATATACTTTTAAACAAAAAGCTTAGAAATTGAAAAAAACAAACAAGACTGAAATTAAAACTGAGACATTTAATGAAAAAAGTGTAGAATTTGTATAATCTCCTGAAATTACATTAAAAAGGAGATATTTAATGAAAAAAAAAAAAGCTTCCTGAAATTACACTTTTAAATGGAGATGTTTAATGGTCGTGACGTCCTGCTGATAATCCAGTGGTGTTTTCCATCTTTTAATATTTTCTCGGATAATAACCTGGTAGATTTGTTGTTCTTTCTGTTGTTTTTTTTTCTGTTTTTATTCTATACGTTATCTGCGTAACTATAATTCTGCATCTCTTTATCTTCCTATAGATGGAAATAAGGAAGACAAAGAAATGCAGTTTACAGCAACAAGACCTTATAGTTCATTAGGTTTCAGCTTTATTAGTTAACAAAATATGAATTGAATACTTCAGTCCAACACAACTCCTTCATCTAGCATTAACTCATCCTCTTAGCAGTGTGCTGAGATTTGTGAAGATCTAAATCTAGTTTTCAATGCTGATGCCAAAAATATTCAGTAGAGTTACAAACTTAAGTGACAGAAATAAAGGAAAAGGAGAATTGCATGTCTGATTTCAGTGTAATTTCTTTTCCTGGTGTCATGTTTACGGGTTTGGGAGGCAGAGAGGTGGTGGGCGCTTTAAAACTGCTGTGGACTGCAGTTCAACCCACTCTCTGGGTTGCCAGGTTGAACATTTCCACACCGAGATGAATGAAACGCCACAGATGGAGTTGTTTCTCAGTTCACACTGAAATCAGTCAAAACATGATGGTGTGCAATGGTACAAATGAGATCTGCTGAGTGAAATGATGAGGAGTGGTGTTTCGGTGCTGTTTTAATAAATGATTTAAGGAGAAATGCGGTCCTTTTGACAGGTTCCAGTTTTCTCATCTGAACAACGGATGTACAGGTTTAATCTAATCCTCTGCGAACATGAGAAAGCGTGCGTAAATATAGACTAATATAGACTACATAACCATGATATTGTGTATGATTAGCATAACCTGGAACTAATATACACACCAAAATAGCGATTTATCTTAACAATAAATGTGTTCATCAGACCAGAATTTAATGAAAGTTTGAATTTTTTTTAAAAAAGTCAAAGCAAACTATCAGAACGTTTACAATTTTAGGTCAATCGCTTGTCTCGTAGCTGACAGTTTGTTACTGTTCAAAAAAATGTGACCTCGCAGATTTGCGTAGCCACTTATTGTAGCTAACCTGCTGTGTTACTCTGATTAACCCGACACTCACAACAGCGAAAGACAAAGCAATGGCGATCATTTGGTTATACATACGTGTGCAACACGGAGCTGCAATCTCATCGACAGTAATGAAATGACGTTTGAATTGAGATTTCGTAAACTGACAAAATCAGACCAAATCTCTGACGTGTGCTCCAGCGTTTCTTCAGTTCCCATTTCCTGTTTGATGCACAAAAACAGAAGGAAAAAAAAACTATAACGGAGGTTTCGTTTTTATTTTAGAATAATAAAGTTTGGAAGAAAGTAGCAGAGATCACTGCTGTCTCTGGTGAGTGTACATAACTAGTACAGTTGCATGTTTTGCTAATCTGACAACGAAGCTATGAGGCCTGGCATATAAATATAAAAAAAACAGTTTTTGCAGTATGCTTTATTTAATTTGTGTTAAAAAAAAAAACAAGTGACAGACTACAAGCAACACTTGGCATGTCATACTCAAATGGTCCTGCAGCGCACAGTATAAAAATAGCTACTTTTCTTTTCACTGTACCTCCAGTTCTCTTTGCAGAACAGACAACTGGCCATGTATGCCCACCCAATCCTTTCACGTTTTTCTCTTAATGTTTTTTTTCTTTCTGTAAAAATAGCAAAGATAGACATCTTTCACGTTTATTTTTCTGAGAAAGAGGGATTTGAGAGTCTGTAGTATGCAAAATCCGTCTTCGATATTTCTAATATTAACTTGTAAAAATAATTGAATAAAACAAAAAGAAGAGATTCTGAGTCTCTTATAGTTTGGGAACCCCTTTGTTTTAAAGCATCGTTCAAAAGCTTCTGTAAAAATAGCAAAGACAGACATGATAAACATCTTTCACGTTTATTTTTGTGAGAAAGAGGGATTCGAGAATCTGGCACGCTTCACCTAACATGCAAAATCCATCTTCGATATTTCTAATATCAATTTAAAAAAAAAAAAAATTGAATAAAACAAAAAGAAGAGATTGTGAGTTTCTTATAGTTTGGGAACCCCTTTGTTTTAAACCCCATCGTTCAAAAGGTGTCGATTCACGCCAAATGAATCGTTCACAAGGAACCGATTCGTTCGCGAATCATTCAGGAATAGCGGAGGAGTTCCGTGCAATCTGGCAACCGTGTTCATGCTACGCTACAGAGGCAGCTCTCGACATCTCTCCACCGTCTCACATCCCTGCTGGAACATCGCACTTGCGTGCATTTAAACCGTCTTCGCTTTCCAAATGCAAGCCATCAAATGCGTCGTGGTGGGCGATGGGTGAGCGTGCTGATGATTTTCTTCTGCCTGGATTGCGATTGCTGTTGCAGTGTAGAGGGATGCAGCTGGTGCAGGACAGGGGCTGGGGCTTGGATGGAGCACTGGGGGTGCATAGGGATGGGATTGAACACAGCAATCCCCAGGCTTGTGCAGGAAAAACAGCATTAACCGGGTGTTTTTGTGGAGAAATGAAACAGATAGCTCTAATTCATCATCATCATCATCATCATCATCATCATTAATTTAAATGTCCATGCCAGTGCTCAGGGTGGGGGTGTGTGTGTGTGTGTGTGTGTGTGTTGCAGAGCTTATTTTGTCCTGGACAGGATCATTTTCATCATTATCCATCCTAACGTTTGTGAGAACAGTTCACAGGATGGTGAAAATGTGCCCCAGTGCTCGTTTCTTGCGCTTTTTACGCTGTCTGTATTTCGAAGGAATCCTGACGCTAGCGGTTCTGCGCTCCCCCTACCCAGTTCACACTGCGCATGCGCGACAGCTTCACGCATGCGCAGTGTGGCGGAGAGCGAGAAGCCCCTCTTATTCAATGATGTCATGCTTTTACACACCTTACCGATTATGCCATGTTTATAGGATTTTATTCTGTTTTGTTTGAACTTAAGTACGTAATCAAATATATTTATTTATTCTTTTTATTTTATTAATTCGTATTTATATTCATTATTCTATTAACAACCCACAAACAAATGGCAAAAAAAAAACATAACCCTAAACGACACAGTAAAAAAAAAGCAAAATAATTATAATAAAATAAACAATATTTAATAAATTATCTTTTATTTTTATATATACATATTTCCTCTTTGCCTTTAATTTTTTAGGGAGGTAAATTATATAATAGATGTGCATACATTATTATTATTAGCAGTAGTAGTACTAGCAGTAGTAATAATAATAATAATAATAATAATAATAATAATAATAATAATACACAGAAATACAATATTTAATCAGCAAATTTTGGGGATTTTTGTAGATTTCCTATTTGTCTTTCATTTCTAGGGTTGCAAATATACATTAAAGATGCTTATTATTATTATTATTATTATTATTGTTATTATTATTATTATTATTATTGTTATTATTATTATTAAATATAACAAAAACCCATGACCCTACACAATGCAGTAAACAAACAATATTTAATCAGTAATTGTTTTTAATATGTATTATATTAAAATAATAATAATAATAATAATAATAATAATAATAACTATTATCTAAAATATAAGCTCAGTTGCTTTTGTTACTCCATATTTCAATCATTTTGTCAGTCCATAATTCAATATTTTATTATTTTGATGTCAGTGTTATACTGAAATGTGTAAAATAGTAAACAAAAAACTATGTATAGTTAATATTATGTATATTCCTACATTTACTTATTTAGATGTGCAACAATATTTGGTCACAGAAACTACAAAAGCATGTTTTATATTGTTTTAAATTTTCTGAGCACACACGTCACACCAAGGAGTCCTCATACTTGTGCTAGTATTATGGATTTATTTTTTATGCTGCATATTTTTATGTATATCCTGGGTTTCCAGGAGATCTGGGGATTATTAATAGTACTGCAGGGGTCTGTGGGTAAATTGCCAATTTGCAGGGCCTGAAACTTTAAAAAATAAATACATATGTATATTGAAGTATAATATCAGTATCAATTTGTCCATGTTTGTCTTTAAAGAAATAATGTGTTGCCTATTTTCTGGCAAAAAATAACTAACATCAGGCATTACATTAACCAAAATAATGTCTAATAATTTGTAGGTTTATACTGATTTAACGAATAGAAAAGACTTAAGAGGATGTTTGGGGTCTTCAGGTTGCTTTTTGTCTGCTTTGAGAGTGAGTTTGGAAACCTCGGCTTTATGCCTTGTACCTGATGAATAAAAGATTCAATCCTGACAAAAGAGAGCGAGACTGTGCGAGAAGTTCTGGCAACCCGATCAGCCACGTCGCTTCATTTCATTTCCACTGTAACATTCCTCTCATGCTGTCTCTTATCACTCGTCCTCACTCTTCCTCTTCTTCTCTGTTTGCAGTGTCCCTGTCCTTCATCCTTCTTTATCTTACAAAAAAAAACAAAAAAAAAAAAAACGCAGTCACGCTTCCTGTCTCTCTCATTAGCACACACTTTGAAAGCTCAGAAATGTTTACTGCTGAAGATAAGCCTGATGCATTAAATTGAACTTCTTCCAGCATTAAATTCCCCGGAACTAGCTCCCTTCTGATTCTGATATTTTGAGTCAAATTTGTTATTACAGCTCAAAATTCTCAAAAGAATTTTCAATACTTCCATATAAAATGTAGGAAGGGTTATGATTTATGTATATTTATGTATATTTGCATATCCTGGCATTTCAGTGAAGGTAAAGGTGGATATAAGTGTACTTAAACCATTTTAGTAGTCCAGTTTATTCGACATTTTAAAAATTGCATTGGATTATTTAAATTAACATAAAAAATGTAAATGTGGATAATCTCACATGCCAGACTTCTAGCTTTCCCTAGAGAGTCTGCTATGTTTCCTCGACAAATGTGTTCTAGATCACCTACTTTCACAGGAAGAGGTCATTTAATGTGAAAACATGCCAAAGATTATTTCGTTTTCTCACCACTAGCTGCTTTAAAAAAACCAGAATAACTTTTAAAAACTAGATTTCTTGAACGTTTTTACTCCTTCGCTGCTCAGTTTGACTTACTTGTAAGGCACTTTGGATAAAAGCGTCGGCCAAATGACTAAATGGAATTGTAAATGTGACAAGCTCATTATTAGGGGTTACTTTCCAGTGCTTTTTTGAGAATTTTGGAAATGCAAATCTTAAAAAAAAAAAAAAAAACCGAATGGAAATCCAGAAATAAAAAAAAAATTTAAAAAAAGTTTTGTATTTGGCTGAGGTGGAAAGTTTACTTGGACTGGTCTACTGATAAAGATGAGATGCAAAAAAGGAACTTTGAACACTTTTCGAAATTTGTAGGGGATGTAAGTCGCATGTATCTGCTCTGTACTAGATATAGCTGCATGAAAGTTTTTCCCAGTTTAATTAATGAAAGCAGCGTCAAACATCACAGCATCCCTCAGCAGGATAAAATGCTTTCTGAAGACGAGTGAATGAATGATTGAATGAATGAACATAAAACGAGAGATTATATCTCTCCATTACACTGCGGTTTTACTGTCTTTTCTTTCTGTACACAGGTGAAAAACAAGGAAGTGTGGAGAGTCAGTCAGATTGAAACCTTTAAGATTCTGAAGCTTGTTGCCAGAAAAGTGTATAAAACATACCAGACACTCTGCAGCTTGTTTCTAGAATTATAGCCAGAGTACTATGTTTCCAGTAGTCATAAAAAGTAAACGTAATAATACTTTTTAGGGAAATTACTAGAATTTAGATAAAAATTAATCATAGTTCAATTCAATTCAATTCAGTTTTATTTGTATAGCGCTTTTAACAATGGACATTGTCACAAAGCAGCTTTACAGAAATAAATGGATTAACAAAAAATATATTATAAATATTTGAATTTATCACTGTGAGTTTATCCCTAATGAGCAAGCCAGTGGCGACAGTGGCGACGGTGGCAAGGAAAAACTCCCTGAGATGATATGAGGAAGAAACCTTGAGAGGAACCAGACTCAAAAGGGAACCCGTCATCATCTGGGTGCAACAGATAGTGCGATTAAATAAATAAATCCCTTCTATTATTGTGCGCTATAAGGACAAGTAGTGCAATTGTGCAACCAATAAATTCATCACAGTTTCCGCAAGAAGTCCGGTTGGTTAAAATCTATAACCATAGTTATAGTCATAGTTCTTATCCGTTTATAGTTACATTCAATGTTTTTGTCTCTTTCTCTCTCTCTCTGTCTCTTACATATAATAGTGCAGTTATGATTTATCTCTATGATATTCCAAGAGTAGCAGGTTGAAGAAGAAAAAAAAATGCAACACCTTCACTTCTTGTAAGTTTGAGGAAGCGTGAGTTAGCGCTCAGCCTCCCAGACTGGTAGCTGTCATGTGACAAGAAAGACGTAGCTAATAATAAGGCAGTGGCTACTAAACTGAGAGAAACAATGATGTAGAAGGCAAAATAAGGAGCGCTAGAGAGAAAGGTTCAGCTGTAGTCCAGTGGTCATCTCTTTTCTTTCCATTAATGGAGGCAGATCCTGATAAACTGGCAACTCGGAGTGTGATGACATCACAGCGTAGAGAAAAAGGCTTTATTTCACACAGAGCGAGAGTGAGAAACTGTGACTGCACTCTGTGTGTGTGTGTGTGTGTGAGAGAGAGAGAGAGAGAGAGAGAGAGTGTTATTTTCTTCACACACAGATCTCACTGTCTGGATTTTCCATTCAGGATTGAAGCAAAAGGACTGAATGGAGACGATGTTTGTGTGTGTGTGTGTGTGTGTGTGTGTGTGTGTGTGTGTGTGTGTGTGTGTGTGTGTGTATGTGTCTAAAAAGAGTCTGTGGAAGGAAAACCCGAGCAGAAAGACAGAGTTAATTAGAGATAATTATCATCTCGGAGACTGAACACTGTCATTTAGACTGCCACATAATGTATGTACTTTATAAAGTACATAACGTGTTAATGTTCCGAATAACTTTTAATCACAGTTTACAAAAATAACACAACGATCAGCAGCAAGCATAAACCTCACCCTCAGGTATTGTTATTTTTACCTCACGTCAGTGTAGTCGCTAAGTCATTCATGGCTAATAGACTCTCTTCTCTCAAGCTTTCTGCTGGTTGCCATGGTTTCACTGGTGCTGAGCAGCTAGTGTAATGGCTGGCTTCTCTTTGTGTGGATCAGTGTGTCTAATACTTAAGGAATAAAACATTTCGTGACATGCTGCTATGGGAAAATAATCAACGACAGCAGGTTGTGAAGAAGCAGAGTCACTGTTACCATCATGAAGTTGATTATTTTCCCATAACAGCACGTCACAAAGTGTTTTATTCCTCATATATACGACAGCGGTTTTTCAACAATTACAATTACAAAGTTGTACTTTTTATCCATTTAGGGTTACATTTCATGTTGTGGAGTGTCCGTAAAAGTAGTTAGTCCTCATCACTTATTTTCTTTCTCTTAAAGTTAATAAGACAAAAAAAAAAATGCAGCTTGTCATGTTGCTGAGAAAGCACAAAGCATAGTGACTGTTACAGAGCGCTGACACTGGAGACTCCTTCCATAAAGGCATTTTTTGAGGTGTTCACGATCATTTCGCGAGCGCCATTTAATCATATAGTTATAGGTTTGTGGATAATTGTGTATCTGGAGTGTATGATGACGTCACGGTGCTCAGAGTGAGGCTTCACATATGCTTTATACTCCTGCTGTAAGGTGTTGTGTTTTTGTGTGCTGTACAGTGTGTGTTGTTTTTGTTCTGATGAAAAATTCTAAAACTCTGTGTGTGTGTGTGTGTGTGTGTGTGTGTGTTTCAGAGCCGTGGGTAAGACATGCCTGCTCATCAGCTACACCACCAATGCTTTCCCGGGAGAATACATCCCTACAGTGTGAGCTTGCATATTCCTCATACCTCTGTGTGCATGTGTGCGTGTGTTTGTATGTGTTGTCATCTAAGTATGTGTTCCCTGTGTCATTGCTCCCATTTCTCACAGGTTTGATAATTACTCTGCCAATGTGATGGTGGATGGGAAACCTGTAAACCTGGGATTATGGGATACGGCGGGGCAGGAGGACTACGACCGTCTGCGACCTCTTTCCTACCCTCAGACGGTAAAACCTCATCGATCCTCATCTCTCTGCTTCCACTCTAGGGTTAACACTGTCTTATAATCCTTAAGCTCCATGTTCACAGGGTGTTCATAGGGTCTCACATTTCCCTCAGTGCTATGTTCCCTGGCCCTGTTCCCTCAGCTCATGTTGTGATTTTAAACCTGAAATAAATCATTTTAAACCATATGATAATTTTGTCTGATAATTGGTTGGACGCTATGTTGTGGTGTTTAAAGAAATCCTCCACCCAACACATCCAACACATTAAACATGTTTATGTTGAAATATTTGTGATATTTGTAGCGATTCTGTTGCCAGTTTGTTGGTTGTAACTGTATTTTTCGTAATCGCTGTGAGGGGTTAGCGGTCATGTGCTGCTCTAACATTGTTGATGCACAATTTCGACAATTTCAAACATAAGTGATAACGGTAATGTTTCGCTGTTCGCTCCTCAAAACAAAAAGGCGAGATCTTAAATTTTCACTCGCCATTTTTCAATGACGTTCAACTTCAAATTAATAACAGATCCAATATAGAAGTAGTAGAGAGAGATGTTAGAGCAAACGCAGGACCCAAAGTCCCAGAATGCAATGCAGCTACGTGACATTGAGTTACAGAAGAGACTCGGCTCAGCTAGTTCGCGATCTACGAGGTGACAACGGTATTAATATGAAAGTCGAATCTTTGGAAGCTGATCTGTTTGAGTGTACAGATGAGGAGGTCAGAGCTGAACAGACTGAAACACTAAAGTGCCGCTGTATCGCTGGCTTTATGTAGCGATGAAGCAAGGGCTAAATCCCACTGCACCACTGTCAGCAGGTAGTCAAACGGCATTGTGGGTAATGTAGGAAACTGTTAACCAGAGTGAAAATAGACCAAACAGTGTCGCTGAACTGAACAAATCAACTCAGAATTTCATTACGAAAATCATTGGATGTCACTGTTAATTATAAAGATTAACATGCAACTTGTTCAGCACCATTACAGCTGTCTCCTAAGGCTTTCTCATAATTCTGTTCACCAGATGAGAGTGAATTTTAAAAAAACATATACTGAAATAGTTTTTCTCAGTAATTTGTTTAAAAATATTGACTCCATCCCCCGGGATGTGTATGAAATGGACACGATTTGAGCAATTCTTTTGTCTTCTGTTTTTAAAGGATGTGTTTTTGATCTGCTTCTCACTGGTGAGCCCAGCTTCGTTCGAAAATGTCAGAGCAAAGGTTAGTATTTACTTTTTATTTATACATATAGAGTGTATATACACACACACAGGAAAAACTGAATGGTGGAAATACGCTAAATAAAAGAACATAGTGAGATAGTAACACCCTCAGAGACGTAACTATGGTAGCATTTGTATAATTTTTTTTCATAATCTTCTGGTATTGGGATGCTTTATTATCTCTTTATCCCTTACAAATAGGATGACGTAAGGACAACAGGAAGTAAACTTAGAAATAAAGTAACTAAACTGTGTTACTGTGTGTACTGATGAAACTATAACAGCACGATTAAACACTGAGTTATGACTGTGTGTGTGTGTGTGTGTGTGTGTGTGCAGTGGTACCCTGAAGTGCGTCACCACTGTCCCAACACACCCATCATTCTGGTGGGAACCAAGCTGGATCTGCGAGACGATAAGGACACCATCGAGCGCCTGAGGGACAAAAAGCTGTCCCCTATCACCTATCCTCAGGGTCTCGCTATGGCCAGAGAGATCGGTAATCGATTATTTTTCTTGGTAATATGACAAGCTGTGTTTTGTGTCTGACTAACTTAAAGAAAATGGAAAAAAAATAGCGACTAGCGAGGGAATGATTGTTTATAGCCGCTATAACGTAAGTGATAACAGGAAGTAATTTGTGCCATAGACGTTCCACAGCTTTAAATGTAACTATAAATGGATAAAAAAATTATGATGTGTCTGTAGAAAAAAATTGTAATCATGGATGCTGCATTCACAGGAGCAGTGAAGTATCTGGAGTGTTCGGCTCTGACTCAGAGAGGGCTGAAGACGGTGTTCGACGAGGCCATCCGCGCCGTCCTCTGCCCTCCGCCCGTCAAGAAGAGAGGGAAGAAGTGTACGGTGTTTTAAAAAAAGAACACACACCCACACACACACTCACACAGAGTGCAGAGTGTTTCACTTCAACACACAGTCATCATACTGAGTTCCTACTGGCCGATTTGGAGAGACGGAGTAAAAAAGTGACAGGTGAAACATCACACACTGGAGTTTTAGATATAGCGCAGCGGGATAAATATAGCGAAAGGCACAACACGGAATCGTGCCAAATTCCCTCTCATCCCTATTTCTGAACTCGATTGCCTTAATTGGTGCTTAATTTGTGGTAATGAGAAGGTCCTTGATATACACACCTTGCATGCGCTAATATTTGGTTTGTGATATGATATTTAACACACAATATTTGCATTGTGGACAAATTAAATTAAACTATTATTTCAAGGCTAAGTGTCGCATATGTGTCCATAATTACAAAAATGTCCAAAAATAAGGAAAAGATTGTAGGAATCTGGTTTAAAAAAACATACAAAGCATAAAACGTAACGAAAAGTTAGACAATTGTTGTGCTAATAAATAATTAATACTGGCACACACACAGGTGTTTCTGAGTTGAGTGGGCGGAGCTTAAGTTATATTCGATGCTCCAACTTCAAATGTGATCACATGACGTCACAATAAAAGTTTATCTAACCTAGGCTAGCTTACTATCGCTAGCTAACTCTACCGGTTTTGATTACACAATAAAATATCTAGCGTAATTATGTCTTGGTTAGCTATGTAACATCAGGTAGCTACTGCTGATAAAATGTTATATTGTGTCTATAAATCCATATGTAAAAGAAGAAACTTTAAAAATAGTGATGTCTTTTTATAAAGTGTGTGATCAGCTAGTTAAATAAGCTCCGCCCACGTTGACTTAGAGACGCCTGTCACTCACTAAAATCAGGACATGCAAATGTCCAATACATACACTGTCCCCTGTACACGTTTCCTGAATTCCTCTGTGGAAATTTTTCTCTTCGCTAACACTTTTAACACTTTGGGGCAATGTGGGCATCGTTTTTTTTTTGTTTTGTTTTGTTTTGTTTTTTTCTTCTTCTTTCCTTATTGATCTGTGAATGTGTCTGAAGTCTGTGTAAATAGATATTGTGAATAACTTGAGGATCGAATCGATGCCGTCTCTCGTTCTTGACTGTAAAGTAAATCTAAAATAAAAATATCGCCTACTGAATACAGCTCTTTTTAATTTCGGTGTTTGTGTGACTACTGTACGTGATGGCGTTTTACAGCACAAGAAAAACGAAAGAGCGATTACTAAAATGTGTATATTTAAAGTCAGTCGGTGTCTGAAGCTCAGCCGGGTATCAAATTTACAGAAAAACTTTGGCCAAAAATAAAATGCGCACAGTTATTTCTCCTTCGCGCAAATGTAGCTGTGTTTTCTTTCATCTTGCACTGGAGCTATGAAGGCTAATCCGCTAACAAGTAATCCGGGTTTAGTTTAGTGTTGTGAAAACTGCATAAATCACGCAGTGGCCTCAAAATGTCTATGAAGGGTTGTTTAGTATGTGAAATAGATTTGCTGATGTGGTTTCTGATGCCATATTATACATTGTAAGCTATAAAAATGAGCAAAAAGGATGTCGCAGAGCTAAAAACTGTCGGCCATTTTGAAAGAGGAATCACTTTTTTTCCTCAGCACAAATGTCATTTGGGGACATTATACGTAATAAACATAATACACTAGCTGCTCAAGTGATTAAGGTTGTGAGGACGGTGTTGCTAGGCAACAGGCAAACTTGGACACTGATTCCAAGCTAGCTAATGACTGAGTCATGACTGACTAGCTAGCAAATTGTTGGTAAGTCTTTTATGTGGACAATGTTAGTCAGAGTGACTGTGAAAATGAGTAAAAAATGTCAGGAATGTCAATCTTTTACCTCAGATTTGTTGGTAAATTATTAAGAGAACGCTCCAAACTTCTAAAACGACACTTTTGTTAGTCATCTCCATTAGCGTTGTAGCTCCAGTGCAAAACTAAGGCAAACACCAGACCCTCAACATCTTGGCTGATTTGGCGTGAGATGGAAACTGTGTACATTTCATTTTTAGCCAAAATTTTCTTTTTTGCAAGTTCTTTACATTACAGTATTGTATACATATTTAATTAATGTCTTTTTTTTTTTTTTGTAAACTGGAACTTTTTTCCGTCCTTTGAATTTTGCTCCATATTTTGCAGTATACTAGCTGAAATGTGCCATTGTGGATTGTTTTTGTGTGGCTAGCATGCCAAATTTTCAACTTTAGACAAGATATGCGTCTAACTTTGTTTCTACTTTTTTGCCTTTTGATTTTACTGAAAGTACCATTTGTTGGTGTGTGTGTGTGTGTGTGTGTGTGTGTGTGTGTGTGTGTGTGTGTGTGTGTGAGAGAGAGAGGGAGAGAGAGAGAGAGAGAGTGCAAAACTGTTAGACATGTAAAAAAAAAAAAAAAAAAATACCATGTGTGTTTTGGTGTTATGACATGATGGTGGTTATCCGCCTTAACCTTACAGTTGGCTTCTGTAGACACAATAACAATCAGAACTCCTTTTGAATTGTTACTAAAATGAACCTTTTGTGTGTATGATATGAGTTTAAAATGTACGCATTAATAAAAGTGAGTCCTTGAATGTATTTGGATGTGTGCCTTTGGGTGTGTTTATTTTTTTCTTTTCACTTTTAGTCATAGTGAATTTAATTTGGTGTTTTAGTTTTTTATTTTATTTATTTATTTTTAATAGATCATTAAATTAAATTTAATAGATAATGATCTATTAATTATTATTTAGAAAAATAACAAACTTATCTGTAGTCCCTCTATAAGAAGATTTACTATTTGTAATGGTTTTTTTTTAAATGTGTTGAGATTTCAATATAAAGTCAAAATCAAATTCAAGGTCTAGCAGGAAGGCTTTAGAGACAGCTTAGAAATTTCATCCTTATGTAGGCTGTAGAGTATTTAGGGGTCAGAATCAGTCAGGCAATCAGTCAGTCACTCAGGTAATCAGTCAATCATTCATTCATTCAGTTAGTCAATCAATCAGTCAGTCAGTCAGTCAATCAGTCAGTCAATTAATCCTTCAGTCAGTCAGTCAGTCAGTCAGTCAATCAGTCAGTC
>CM040987.1:2979014-2991736 GCA_022985145.1 Pangasius djambal | reverse complement strand
CACAGAGGCCACGCCTCCTTCTCTAGGACTGACGGGCACAGAGGCCACACCTCCTTCTCTAGGACTGACGGGCACAGAGGCCACGCCTCCTTCTCTAGGACTGACAGGCACAGAGGCCACGCCTCCTTCTCTAGGACTGACGGGCACAGAGGCCACGCCTCCTTCTGTAGTACTGACGGGCACAGAGGCCACGCCTCTTTCTCTAGGACTGACGGGCACAGAGGCCACGCCTCCTTCTCTAGGACTGACGGGCACAGAGGCCACGCCTCCTTCTCTAGGACTGACGGGACTATGCCTCCTTGCATAGGAAAGTCAGGAATGTTTAAAAATCCTACCACTCTTTGATTTGAAGAGCTGTAATAAAATTTCGTTTCCCGCTACAGGATTGGCAGAACTTGCCTCGAGAAAATATAAACCTGCTGCCAAGTGCTTCCTGCAGGCCTCTTTCGACCACTGCGACTTCCCCGAGGTTCGGCTTTTTTCTCAGTAACCTTCAAAAGTCCTTAAGAGTGTTGTTTCTGCATTACTTTGGAAAACTAGTGGTACTTCTCTGGGTGTGGTGTTCTATCAAAATGTGAGCTGATACTCCAATGCCCTGAAAGCTGCATTTCGAATACTTTCCCTCTGCCCTTACAGCTTCTTTCCCCTAGTAACGTAGCAGTTTACGGAGGACTTTGTGCTTTGGCTACGTTCGATAGGCAGGAGCTGCAGCGTAACGTCATCTCTAGCAGGTACGGAGAAACATAGAAGAGTAAGCACACTTAATTTACCTGTACATAACAGTATGCAGTTAATGTCACACCTTCCTTTGCAGCTCCTTTAAGTTATTTTTAGAGTTGGAACCCCAAGTGCGCGATATTATCTTCAAGTTTTACGAGTCGAAGTATGCGTCCTGTCTGAAAATGCTGGACGAAATGAAGGTAAGGGTTCCTCGTTATAATGCTGTGGGAAGTTTACATCACACTGACTGCACATGGCTGTTCGTGAACATGTCGTGGTGTTCGTGCTTTGTGTTTCAGGATAATCTCCTCCTAGACATGTATCTGGCTCCACATGTAAGAACACTGTACACGCAGATCAGGAACAGAGCCCTCATACAGGTAAAAATAAATAAATAAAATTTAAAATTGCAGTGTTTATTCCCAGTCTGAAATCTTAACATTATAGCAAGGTAAATTGTCATAAAATAAAAAATATATAATTACATAATGACTATTACATACAGTATATAATCAGTTCTCATTACACATTTTAATAATTTAGGTTTTTCTTTCACATTGTGATGATTTTTTACAATTCAATTAAATAAAAATAATAAAAGAAATAATTATTTTAATACTATATCAAAGAATAGTTAAATTATAATAATACATTAAATAGAAAATAAATAATTTATTTAAATAAAAATATTAAATGATATAATATCAAATTATATTTTTTTGAAACCGTAGTTGTTTAAATATTTGTCTGATAGTTTATTGGTAATTTATTCATTCTGATTTGGTTATATGTGTGTTTTTTCCCCCCCAATTATGTTTTTAAATTTATTTATTTATTTATTTATTTTGAGAAACAACTCCATAGTACAGATGTAATCCCTGAAACAGGCGTGTGTGTGTGTGTGTGTGTGTGTGTGTGTGTGTGTGTTCCCCCATGCAGTACTTCAGTCCGTACGTGTCTGCAGATATGAATAAGATGGCGTTGGCGTTTAACACCACAGTGGCGGCGCTGGAAGATGAACTCACTCAGCTGATCCTGGAGGGACTGATCAACGCTCGTATCGACTCTCACAGCAAGGCGCGCGCGCGCACACACACACACACACACACACACACACCCCTCAATCACTCCATTCCGTTGTCATTGTCAAGCAGTAAACCTTTGCAGTTTTATGACAAGTTATTTATGATGCTGTGAAGCGAAAATGCTGATTGGTTGAAGTAAATTGCTCGGAACAGGCGTATGACGCAGGTTGCCCCATAAATCCTTTACATCTGAAGCTCACATCAAACACAACAACAACCAGGAATCTTTAAAAATTTATAGATCCTAAAAAAAAAAAAAAAAAAGATTATGACTTTGGTTCATCATGATGTTCCCTTCTGGCAATGATATGGGAATTTAAGGTGATTATACGAAGTTCTATGCATGTGTGTCTGCAGATCCTGTATGCACGTGATGTGGATCAGAGGAGCACTACGTTCGAGAAATCACTGCAGATGGGCAAGGAGTTTCAGAGACGAACCAAAGCCATGATCCTGAGAGCAGCAGTACTACGAAACCAGATTCATGTTAAGGTAACGCAGTGAGGATCCCCCACGGAAACTCCGTGCTCTGTATGCTACTGCCTCTGGTGCTGCCACCTAGTGTGTAAGAAGAGGTGGCGCTCATAATAAATATTCAACGGAAATATCACGAGACGCCTCAGAGAAGCAAAATCCGTCTCACCAGTATTTTGTAACGCGATAGCAGTTACTCATTATAACACGATTAAGCCAAAACCTGAGCTCAATACAAATTAAGACCAAAAAAAAAAGTCCTTCCAGGTGACTACCAACTCTGGTCAGTCACGTGTTTTTGTTCATTTACATCACATAATGTTATGTTATGAGAGTAAAAGGTTCCACTCCCGCTACTTCTCGGTGGATCCCACTGGATGCCGGTCCCGATGCACATGGTGACTAAATCATACAGCAGCTACCACCCAGGGATGACGACGACGGCTAATACATGTTCCTCCAAGACACGCGAAGCCAGCCACCACATCTTTTTCGAACTGTTGCTCATGCCGCGTCACAGAGCAGCGTAACACTCTCGGAGGAAAGTGCTGTCCGCCCTCTTCCACATACTTGAGCTCACAGGTGTCTGTGATTGGCTAGTATTGCTGTGATTGACAGGGAGAGTGAGTATGTATGCCCCTCCCACCTAGAGAGCACAGCCCGATACATCTCTCTTGACTCTCTCGGCCATGGATTTAATTCATGATCTGCTAATGATAGGGCGAACGCTTTTCAATCAGAAATGGGGGGGAAATGCACAATCCCGTTTGGTTAATTAAATGTTTTGAAACTACATAGACACCCTGACTCCGAATGGAAAACACAGTAAGACTGAATGTTACAAATGGTCACCGTAACACCACAGTGTGTGCTGAATATCGCAGTGTATCATATAATAATGACTATCGGCACGTGACTAATCTCCACTGTTATCTCCTGCAGTCTCCTCCGAGAGAAGGCAGCCAAGGTGAACTGACACCCGCCAACAGCCAAACACGAATGAGCACCAACATGTGAACGCTCGACTCGTCGCCTCTCATGAAGGAGCGCACGGGGGCCCACAGAAGCATCGTAGACCCTCATCCTAGAGTTCAGTTCTGTTTCCCTGCTGAAGAACGCAAAAAAAAAAATCACAATCTAAAGACTTTATTTAAGTTGGGGGGGAAAAAAAAGGTGAGACACGTCGTCCGTACTAAAGACGCCGAAGATACCCTGTCGCTCTGACGATTATACAAACAAAATTTAAAAATGGGGGGAAGGGGGGGGGGGGGGGGGATGGGATAAAAAGTGAAATGGCACTTCCGCTGTACCGGCCTGTTGTTGTTTGTAAAGAGATGCACTTTCCTCTGTATCTTGTGACAAAATGTTGATTACACATCGGAAAAAAAAAAAGAGAAACCTCATCACAGAACATGCTTTTAAAATAAATATACATTGGAAAAGACCATTTCTAACAGCATCCTTTTGTTTTCTCCATGGTTACATTCTAGCGGAGTAGGTTTAGATGATGATTAACACGACTATCTCCGTAGGATACACATTTGGTAAATGGAGATTAGGTTGGAAAATGCTGGAATATTCTTCAGTTTAACTATAATTTAAACTCAAAGATGTTTTAACTAGAATTACACCGAACTCATCTTGAATGTCCAGTTTGGTATGATATCCAGGGTAAGGGTTAGAAAAAGTCCAGTACGAATCTTGACACTTGTCTCCAGTACTTAATTAGTGCTTCCCTACTAAAAAGGCTGAAATAAAAATAAATCAATAAATATAATATAATATAAGTAAGGAATACCACACGACAGACTGCAGTTATACGAAAATAATCCACATTTCCACCCCGAAGTGGATTCATTTCACATAACCGCATGTCCCGTCTTGTTATTCCACTTATACTACAGCAATTTGCCGACGGTTACAATGTTGAATTTATAAATGAACGACACTTAATGCATTTAACGGCTTATAGTTACAATTTAATGGTCTAACGTCCCAAGACAAGTGAGTTCCTCCGATCGCTTGCGTTAAAACCGCGGTAAACGGTCATTCTTTTACTGGCATCACCTTTTCGACTTTTTCTGTCTGTCGCAGGTCGTCATTTTACCAAGAAACCGCAAAAAAACTTTGCCCTGTGACTGTTACAAAGCGCCGGCACTCAGGACTCCTTCCATACATGTAAATGTATGCCTCAAAAAGCGTCACTGCGTAGAATATACGCTTTTATTTGTTAACCAACACTTTTTTAATATAAGATTATGTAGAGCGTCCACTGTACAAGTCTTTGTGAATGAGCTTTTAACGAGAACGTAGCTGAACGTGCCGCTGAACCTGTTGTCCGTGTTGAAGCCAGAGCTAGCGTCTGAGCCGTGCTGTTATACAGAAATAATGCACACCTTCTGACCAATCAGATTCGAGAATTCAACCGGCTGTGATATAAAACAATTTAGAATACCGCATTAAAGCCCACAGACGGTGTTGAATGCTCAAATTGATCAGAAGGTGTTGATTAATTTTCTGTAACAGCAGCTCTGATAGTAGTGCAGCTGCAAATCACAGGTTTATATGAATGCGCTGGTTCGAATTTATCGTTTCTATAGTAACAGCTTGTTCAAAGGGATATGTATAAACAGATTTTAAAAATGTAAAGTCACTGATATGGTGAAGTTTTCTGTAAGGAGACATTTATTTAACATTTATGGAAGGAGTCTCCAGCGTCAGTGCTTTGTAACCGTTTTGACACAGACAACACGACAAGCTCTGTTGTTTTTTTTGTTTGTTTCTTTTTTAACTTTGAGAGAAAAAAGAGAGACCGGTGAAGGAATGACGGTTTATAGCTGCTATAGCATAAGTGAGAACTTGTTTCACAACTGTAAATCGAGCAAGAAGTATGACGTCATTCTTTAATGAATAAATAATTGTAGTCACTGCTAACTTGCGGTGATGTAAGAGGAATGAAACACTTTGGAACATGCTGTTATTTTCCTGTAACAGCATGAGAGTGGTTTATTCCTTACATGGTAAGTGTACATGAATAGCCAGCATGTTGCATGTTCATAGCTTGTCGCATGAGGAATATCAGTCATTTTATGATAATGTTTTAAATTTCGTTCTTGATGGGTGTGAAGTGACGTGATTAGCTTGACATGCTGAGTGAACACGCGTCTAACCCTAACAAGTGACAGTGCCAGATATTAGGACAAAGTGGAGCAGATCATTGCTTAAAAGAACTTTAAAAGTTTTATTCATTGTAAAAACCTCAATGTTAAAAACACAAAGCAGTGGAAATGTCAGAGATGATCCTCAGAAAAAACAGCAGTTTCATGTACCTCGAGGATACTACACTAGATTTCAATTTTCAAGCTGTGTTCAGATCATGTGCTGGTAAATCCAGCTCTGACATAATATCCTGATTTCCCAACATTCTCCCGTCTGAGTGTTGCAAATGTAGAACATCAGCAGAAGCTGAAATTCGACTTTGGTGTTGATTGAACATGTGAAAATATTGGCTACCTGTTACGTTTAAAACTAAATGTAAATAAATTAATAATATTTTTTTAAAAACCCGTTAAAACAGAAAAGGTGTTTGCTTAGTTTGAATGTTAGCCCTGTATTCTGTCTGTTCCATTTAATATCTGAGGATTAAAGTGTAAAACAGCCACAACGCCGAGGTTTACAGCATATTGGCAACTCTTTGGGGGCGGGGCTTAGCTAAAACAACGTTGTAGCTACATGTAAACCCTACGTATAAAATTTAGTCTCTGCAAGTTACGGATTTTAATCGTGTGTGATTTATGTTTTCCTGTCTAAAGTAGTAATAAGTTGTTACCCTTCAGCAGCAGTATTCGGTTTCGATGCATACGTGTATGTGAGTAAGATACACTCGTATTGTTGCGTTTACAGCATGACTGCGGATGCTAAAACTGAACTCTTAGCAAAGTCCGAGCCGGAAGCCCGAGCGACGCAGAGGTTTAGGACGATATCTCTGTTTGGACAGCGACGTTCTGCTTCTGCGCTTTCGTCTTGAACCTCAAGCCGTGACCTGCAGAGAAGAAGAAAAAAAAAAAAGGATGAGCAATAGGGTGGGAAAAATGCTTGATGTGTGTATGGGAGGAAAAAATCTCTCATAATATTTAGTTGGCTGAGGTTTAACAGTACTGCTACGTTTGAACAGCCCATAAAATGCTCAAAATTTGATTTTAGAAAGAGAAATTCTTTACAAAGAATCTCTGGATGAAAGAAAATTGGATTTTAAATATCCAATAAGCTATTTCATTGATGTCCACAACACTTTATTAAAACTCAGTCACCTTTATTATCGTTAAAGCTTCTTTTTATATATACACACACACACACACACACACACACACACACACACACACACACACACACACACGGTGTAAACTCACCTGGACAATCTGCGACTTCCTTATAAGCCTTTTTCTTACAGCAGCCACGACACAAGTTAAAGACACACTTATTCCCCTGCAGGAGCGATAAACAGTACAGATCTAAATATACAAATCCTGTCTTCTTCTTAACCATCATTTTCTCATCATTTCGATTCAATATCATCAGTACGAATTTACATATCAGCGTAAATACTCTACAAGAGTCAGGGAAATAAATAAATGATGAATATATTATGCGTATAAATGAAAGAACACTTACTTTGGGATTCCCACATTGCTCACATTTGATGTACTTTGCTACAGATGAAGAGGGGGAGGAAAAAAAAAGATGAAATCTTTACAGTCAGTCATCTGGAAGACCTTTTTATCTATGAGGCAGAATTGAGTTCATGCACATCAGTAACGGTAAGCAGATTTATGGGGGGGAAAAAAGAAAGGAAGAAATTCTCCCTCATGTACTGATGGTTTGTCCCTTGATGGAGTGTACCATCATCAAATTTCTTTACAACATATTTCTACGCAAGTTTTATAAAATAGCAGAATGCGTGCTTAAAAATAAATACACATCTAAAACATGCTATACAGAGATATACTTAAAAAAAACAACTTAAAAATCCATCATCCTGCCTTACGTTTGAGCTCGGGGCAGAAGTTCTTCTGCGGGTTCCTGACTTTCTTCTTCTGCTTGTTCTTGGAGAGCGAGTCGTTGGAGCTGTCGCTGTCCTCCAACGCCCTTTTCCCGCTCACCGCCTTCACGCCGTTCTCGCTGCTCGGATCCTTCGGCCTGCACAAACAGCAGCACGTCTCATCACTCAGAATTACGGAGGCTTGCATCGTGACTAGACATGGAGTCAAATCCAGGGACAGCGATTCCTGCCTCCACTTCTAATCCGACATCGTTAATGATCTTCCACTTGCACCGTTTATCACAGAGTCAACTGACAGTCACCAGTTTTATAGGAATAATTTCTATAATGAAACGATGCAGCATTACAGAGTAGCATTACTGGTTATATTTGATTGATATCTGGTGTAAAACAACAAAATCTGTGTGCTGATTCGTGGTTTTTTTTTTTTTTTTTTTTAAATGCTAGGTCGCTAAAATGATTTACTTTATCAGAAAAAAAAATAAAAAATTATGAAATATAGTAAAATCACTACTAGCTAGTAGTAATATAATTTTACTAGCAAATAGTAATTTTATATAAGTATGTGACAAAAAATTCAGATGCAATGATAATTTTTATGTATAAAATTAACATTAGGTAGTGAAATTTCCTTCTAGCTATTAAAATAGTAACATTATTGTTAACTATTAAAATTGTGACCTTTTATCATCATATGGATGAAGAAATACAGAAAAACATTTCTAAAGATAGACATTAAAAATGAAGAAATAAAGGAATACAGGAAAAAGTAACCAAATTAATAAAAATATGATATTTAAGGAAGAAACACCTAAATACAAAAATAAATAAAGAAAACTTAAATAAATGAGCGAATAAAGACAAATAAATATAAGTAATAATGCATAGATAATTTAGTGTTTTTTATATTTACATTTTAAATTGTTTTAAGTTAAGTTATTTATTTATTGCTTTGTTTATTTTTGTCTGGAGGACATATTTGGTCCTTGATATAATTCTGTATCCATTACCACTAGCTAATAATATTAATTATCTATCACTTTTAAAAATTACAAATTTGTTAATTGCTATTAACTAGTGAAATTATTATTATCTAGTTCTTTATAAGCCATAAAATCCGGTTAAGGTCGGTGTCGGCTGCAAGAGAATGAGTTCTGATGTTTTTCCGTGTTATGATCTTTTTGACGTAAATGGTTTATACACGTCGCGATGAGGCAACAGGCACTGAATCAGAAAGACTGTGACTCACGCTGGTCTGACGTATGGCTGACAGATCCAATGAGGAAAAGGCAGTCCGGTCTGATGTCGGTCCGATTCATCCTTACCCATCTCCTCCTGTACAAATCATCACAGTCTCTGGACATCATGTAATATATTACAGCATCAATACATTTATTAATCAGTTTCCTGAAAAATGTCAGTGTTCTCTGTTTATAAAAGTGTAGTACCATGAATATTTAAAAAAAAAAACACACACACACAGAGTATGAAATATTTTATACTAGTGATTTACCAGTGTAAATGGGCGGTTTCCATGGACACGATGTTTTTAATGAAACCAACTAGTAAGTCTGAGATTGGAAACAAAAAAAAAAAGCAGTGATTTTGTCCTGGGTGTGTACCTGGCAGCGCTGCTTCAGCTGTCTGTTCACCTCCTCAATTCCTGCCAGGTTCTTTGCTTTGGCCAAATCTTCTCTCAGGTCCTGATGGATCTGCAGCCTGAGAGATGAAATGTCAAAAAAAAAAAAAAAAAAGTAAATAGCTATAAGTGAGATACTTTACAATGTGAGATACTTTACAGTGTGAGTATAACAAAAGAATAGCTGAATGGCTGAATTAACCATATTTTTTTTTTTAGAAATTTTACAGTGTGATACTTGACTGTGTGAGATTCTTTACTGTGTGAGATAGTTCACAGTGTGATACTGTACTTTACAATGTGAGATACTATACTTTAGAGTGAGAAAGATACAGAGGGAGAGTGTACTTTACACTATGAGATACTTGACGGTGTGAGATACTGTACTTTAGAGTGTGGGATACTTTATAGTTAGATACTGTGCTTTGCACTCAGATACTGTACATTACACTGTGAGATACTTGACAGTATGAGATAATGTACTTTAGAGTGTGAGACATTTTACTGAGACAGATACTTTACTGAGTGAGATACTGTACTTTACACTGTGAGATACTTGATAGTGTGAGATACTGTATTTAGAGTGTGAGACATTTTACTGAGCAAGATACTGCACTTTACAGTGAGATATTGTCAATGTAAGATACTGTACTTTACACCGAGGTACTTTTCTTTACAATGTGAGATACTTTACAGTGTGAGATATTGTACGTTTGTTGGTTTGTGACTTACGTGTGATGCCAGAGTTTAAAAAGATGAGCTCGGACGTGTGATAGCGTGCTGGGCGTGTGTTTCTTCACCACCTCCAGATATTCCTCCACCATCTCCCACACGGGCGGGTTACGGCCCTCGAACAGCGCCGGGTTGTGCAGGTTCCCCTCTGTCAATGCACAAAAACACAACTGGTTTATTAATGGTGCTAAATTACGATAAAACACATTCCTCCATGTTTTATATAATTATAGTCTTCTCTCAGATCTACCACCTGCACTCATGATGCCCTGCACTCCCGTCTCCTCCATGCAGCACTGCACGTCACTCAGGTGCTGAATGTTTCCGTTAGCAAAAACCGGGATGTTCACAGTTTCTCTAATAAAAATGAAAAAGAAAAAAAAAAAAAAACCCCACCACACAGATGATTTTGGAAACATAAATGTTTTTTTTTTTTTTTACCTGTTTAGAAAAGAAAACTGGAATTGAATTGAAAAATCTCACTGTACGGCTTTAATATGCTCCCAGCTGGCCACTCCGGTCAGCGCTCCTTTCTGGTCTTTGGTTCTGCCGTGAACGGTGAGCAACTGCGGCAGAAAAGCAGACTGAAACCTGCACCTATATCCACTGACACACAGATTAAATAATTATAAATCAGCATAATCGGGGTTAATACCTGGCAACCTGCTTTTTCCAGCATCTTGGCATATTTCACAGTTTTCTCAACCTCTGGAAAAACCCGGATTTTGCACGTGACGGGCACGGAGAGCTTCTCGTTGGCTAATTTAACTGTAAAAACAAAAATTCATGAACCAATTTCTTTTTTTAAAGCACTTTACTGCTCTGGTTTGTAAGTGGAGGGAGACATACTCATTCTCTCCAGCAGGTCCCACTCGTCCTGCAGAAACACACCGTAGTGACCTTTCATAGAAAAAAAAAAAAACACAAAACATTAATATATACAATGTTATATGTTACATAAGATACTTTTCAAAGCTAGATGGTGCACAGTGTGAGATAATATACAGAATGAGCGAGATACTTTACAGACAGCAAGAGATATTGTACAGAGTGCAAGAGATACTGTACAGTGAGATCATTTACAGAGCAAGATACAGAACACTGAGGTACTTTACAGAGCAAGGTACTGTACGGTGAGATCATTTGCAGTGTGAGATACTTTACAGTGTGAGATACATTACAGTGAAAACAAGTTACTTTACAAAGCTAGATACTAAACAGTGTAAGATAATATACAGACTGGGAGAGATACTTTACAGACAGCAAGATACTGTACAGGGAGGAATACTTTACAGAGCAAGATACAGTACAGAGATCGTTTGCAGTGCGAGATACTTTACAGTGTGAAATACTTTGTGCGAGATACTTTACAGTCTGGGATAATTTACTGCGTGAGATACTTTACAGTGTGGGCTAATTTATTGTACGAGATGATTTACAGAGTGAGATACTTTACAGCGAGATACAGTACTTTATTGTGACACTGTAAGATGTTAATTTGTGAGATACTTTTCATAGAAAAATATACAGAGTAAAAACATAAATAGATACCTTTCACAGAAAAAAAGAACATTGTTGTATGCAATATGTTACACGATAGGTGATGACTTTGACATGCAGTTTTCATGATGCTGAACTGGTAGCCATCTGCTTTCCTTAATCATTAGCTACATTAGCCTAGTAGCTCCAATTCAAAACTAAATAAGCGAAATTCAAACAACGAACATGCCATGGCTGATTGACAGGGTTTGAGTAAAGGGACACTGTGTTCATTACATTTTTGGCTGAACTGTTGCTTTAAGAGGATCGCAATTAGCTTTCTCTGAATGTTTACTTCTGGACTGCTACGTTTTAAACCTAAAACGTTGCAACACATGTATGTAATAAATATTTACATATTACTGTAATAAGTAATATTACAGTAATATGTAAATAATACTATTACACATTAATATTATAAGAAGAAGCAATACCGCGTTTAGCGATCATCTGAGGGCATCCTAAATTGAGGTCGATGGCGTCGCAGTAGTCCTGAGCTAAAAGTGCTGCCTGGACAAACACCTCTGGGTCATTTGCACAG
This sequence comes from Pangasius djambal, assembly GCA_022985145.1. Lineage (NCBI taxonomy): Eukaryota > Metazoa > Chordata > Actinopteri > Siluriformes > Pangasiidae > Pangasius > Pangasius djambal. Next base: position 2,979,947 of record CM040987.1, on the reverse strand, counting down.
AACTGTGGAAACAAATGACACAAAACATCAGCGTAAGATGGTAGGGTATAAACAGGAAGCCAATTTTTCGCTGTTTTTTTAGATTATTACTTGTCAAACCATATGATATCTCAATGAAAGCCTTGGCTAAATTCTATAACAGACTTTATTTAAAAAAATAAATAAATAAATAAAATAACCGGAGGGGTAACCCTAAACCCCTAACCCAAGAGGCACTCAAAAACATGGAACAATACACTTAACAACACAGTTAATGACAGCTAATGCCACAGTTAACCACACAGTTAATGCCACAATTAACCACACAGCTAACGACACAGCTAACACATTTAACAACATACTTAACACAGTTAATGACACCATTAACAACACATTTAACGACACAGCTAACGACACAGCTAACGACACAGCTAACACATTTAACAACATACTTAACACAGTTAACAACACTGTTAACAAAAAGCTTAACAACATGCTTAAGCTGCCTTCAAGTCCTCCTTGGAAGTTCATGCATATGAGTTCAGAGGTCGCGATTATGACGGTGTGTATGTTTTGTCAAGGACACAGTTAACGCCACAGTTAACATCACAGTTAAGGCCACAGTTAACGCCACAGTTAAGATGCCTTCAAGTCCTCCTTGGAAGTTTGTGAGTATGAGTTCAGAGGTCATGATTATGACATGGTGTATGTTCTGTTAACGCCACCTTTTTTGGTAGGAAAAAATGGAAGGCTTGAGAAAACGTCTTTCTCAATGAGAAAAGCTTCTTTCGGGGATAGTGTGCCATGACTTTTTGTTATTGACACGCTGGCAACTAGGAAAGTCGGATATCATAGAAATTGTTGACGTTGTTGCGTTAAGTTTCACTCATCTTATAATTACTATAGTTCCTGCAGGACTTGAACATAACATTAGTCCAGGACAGTGGGAGGATC
>CM040987.1:2969014-2974014 GCA_022985145.1 Pangasius djambal | reverse complement strand
CAATAAACCAGCAAACCAGCAATAAACCTCAAAAACTAAAATTAAATTGAGACACTTTTACACTAGGGTTATGCTACAGGCTACTGTCTAGTGAATTTTTAATAGACAGTTGAGAGTTGAATACACACAGTCATCCAGCGTACAGTCTAGCAGGCCATTTTGAGCACTTTTAGACATACCTTTGTTCAACTGTGTTCCACGCAGAAAGCGTCTAACCCAACTTACATCTCAAAAACCACATGAAAGACATGAAACTGTAAACCCCCAGCCAAAAGATTCAGGTAGTGGAATAGGGATACACATCATTCCTATTTTGTTTTTAGTCTTTTTGCCTAAGGTCACAGTGGTGCACACACATTTCTAATGTACTCTAAGGACATTATTTCCTCCATAATTCCTGTTCTCCTTTATCTTATAATAGAAATGGTTTAGTACTTCACAGACACACTGTCTGCACTTACACTTCTGCTTCTGATTATTTGCTATAAAACAAAATCTTCGTGGCTGCACAGTATTTTTAAACTATCCCAGTTTGGTTTTAAAATCCACAACCATGTCATTAACTGTCCTGAGCCGAGTTTCTCAAAAGCTTTGAAGCACAAAGATCTTTGTTAAATGGTAGCAAGAGCATCACTCTCCCAAATAAGATGATCTTAACTTTGCGATGCTTTTTGAAAACTCAGCCCTGTCCTCTGTTCCTTCCCTGATTATTGGGGCAGCGCGATTCTCACCCCAATGGGCCTCTATTGGCGCTTTTTGCAGTTCCCATTTTTGACCACTAAGACTTGCAATAATAACTCTACAACACTAAATGGGGCAGTGAGCGTGCTGCCCAAAGATTGTACAACATCAACAAAGGTGAGCAAATCAATGGATCGGCTTGTATCTGTCAAATAGCGGCATTATTTTTTAATTAAAAGAGGTAATTAGTATTTCAATGAATGAGGGCATTATGGAGATTAAAATTTGTTGAACAGCTGATATACTGTATATGGTGGGGCTCTGCCTATCCTGCCCCAATGGACAAGGCACCACTGCATTAACTGTAGACCCTACTGTATCACGCAATTTAGGTAGATAAAGAAAAGTGTAGCAGCAGGAACAGCAGTGAACAGCAGTCTCATAGCAGAGCAATAGCATTGTCCATGAGATAACACTGCCATTTTAAATTGCAGGTAAAGAAATGTCACATGAATTATAAATGAAAAAAATATAACAATGAAGGCCAGAAATTTCCACTGTCCAAGCTGGAGAGTCTCATTAGAGTAGAGTGATATAAAATGTATAAAATGTCCAACCAAGTCCTTGGTTGCATCAGTGACTGAAATACTGTTAGCTGTTTAGAGAAAAACTGTTCCTGAACTTAACCTTGGTCAAAGGTGTGCCTCATCTACCAGAGATAAGAGGTTGATACTTGAGATGTGATCGGTAAGAGGGTTTATGTGGCCTTTATCCTCATTCATTCTTTCACTTTCAGTAAGTACTTTATGTCAGTGAATCCGGAGCCTATCCCGGGAACACTGAGCGTGAGGCGGAAATATGCCATGGATGGGAAGCCAGTCCATTTCAGGGCACCACACACACTCATACACACACACATTTACATCTATGGGGCAATTTAGAGTCCTGGAAGAACACGAGTAGAACACACAAAACTCCACACAGACAGTAACCCACCTCCACAAATCCAACCGATCGGGACAAGGAGGTGTCTCTTTACCTACCTGTCAGTCATGTTGTGTTCAGGCAGTGTGTGTACATGGAATTTGCTGGGTGTGGCTGTATTTGTCAAGATTCAGAGCTAGTTTCATTGCTCCTATAGCTTGTGCTAACTATAGACTATAAATAATTCAGGTCAAATTCTGTGTGCATATTGTCTTTAATGTGATTTGAATATTGAACATTTGCTGCTAGACTGAATTGTTTACATTTTAGTTCTGCACCATGCTCAGAGTAGTATCAGGCTGCATGTGCAAAGTGTGTGGATTACTGACCCATTTATCATTCCAGAAACTGCTTCCCTACAGACACAAGGATGTGCTGCCTTTCTGACAGGTTAAACCAGTATGAACTGGGTTTAACACGATGGTTTTGCATAGGACACACCCTACCAAACACACACCATGAGCCCTTGTCCTCTGTAACATGAGCAGTTTAAAGCTTCTATACAATAGAGCAGTCAGTTGGGACAACTGCAAAATGGCTTACAGTCCTCTATTGTTTCTTTTGTATGATAGATAGATAGATAGATAGATAGATAGATAGATTATCTTCTATTATGCCACAGCGTTGTTGAATTCTCGAATCTGATTGGTCAGAAGGGGTTGATTAATCGTCTATAACAGCAGCTCTTACAATAATGTAGCTGCGAATCACAGGATTACATTAAAGAGCTCATTTAAATACATTATTGATTCTATATCAACTTAAGTGAAGACGCTAATATTTCAATATTTAGTTGTGGTTTGAAAAGTGGGACATGACAGGACATGACAAACTTCAAGAGACAGAAAAAACTGTTTATATTTGCTCTAAAGTAATGATAACATATCTGGATCCTAGCTTGTTTCGCGGACATTCCACAACACTAACAATAAATATAAATTAATAAAAGTATTGCATGTCATTCGTTAAAAATTTATCGAAGGAGTCTCCGGCTCTTTGTAACAGTCAGTACGTTTTCCAGCATAGGAAAGTCTTCAGGTCACAGAATTCTGCCCCTACATGTTTCTTGGTAACATGACAACTTGCGTGTTTTTTTTTTTTTTAATTATTAACTTCAAGAGAGAGAAAAAAATGAGTTAATGAGTGATAACAAGAGCTAAATTATTTTGTGACTGTTCCACAACATTAAACATAACAAAAACTGAATAAAATGTATGGTGTATCATTGATTAATAAATTAATAAGTGTACTTTTTTGCAAAATTTTGTGGTATAAGAGGAATAAAACACTTCAGGATGTGTTATTAGAGGATGCTTCTTGTCGGGGTGAATCACACCACCCTGTCGTTGATTATTTTCCTATAACAGCACACCCTGGCATGTTCTTTTCCTATATGGAACTTATAGAATATATATGTATATATATATATTTAAATTTTTTTCTGTTTCAACACCCAGTTTTAACAGTTTAAAAATGTTAACATAAGTGAAGACTCTAATATTTCAACCTAGTTGTGGTTTGAAAAGTGGGAATTTTCATGACAGGACATGGCAAGCTGTGATTTGGTCTTACAAACTTTAAGAGGGAGGAAAAAACAGAGGCTGGTGAAGTGATGACTGTGTAGCTGCTATAAAGCAAGTACTAACAGGAACTAGTTTGTTTTATGGACGTTCCACAACATTAACCATAACTAAAAATGGATAAAAAAGTATGACGTGTCGTTGATTAATAAACCAAAAAGTGTCATTTTTGGCAAAATGCTGTTGTATAAGAGGAATAAAACACTTTAGGTAGTGCTTTTGTTGATATTTTTTCTGTAACAGTCCTTTTATTTTTCTATTTACTTGATAAATAGGCTACGGTCTATTTCAATACACATTTTTAACAAGTTTATAGCGTTGCTAAAAGTTTATAATCTAATATTTCAGTGTAATTGTTGTTTAAAAGTTAGAGTTTTCATGACAGGACTGGCTGAAGCGAACAAAAGAAGCCTAGCAGCCGAGCCTTTTGTTGTTGTCGTTGTTGTGTAAAGCTTCCTCGAGCGCCCCTCCCCTTTTTAAAAGAAAAATCCACAGCCGACCAATCACATTCTATCTTCCCCGCTGTTGCTACAGGAAGTGACGTCGTCACGCAAAAGGCGTACCCTTTAATGGCGTCAGACGTACGAGGGCTGTAAACGGTAGAGCGGCGGAAGAGGGCTAAGAAGGCTCCAGTGTATATGTATATGTATTTTTTTTTCTCTCCAATGTAAAGTAAATCCGCCTTCATCCTTTTTTAAACGCTTCGTTTTTAAAAAGAAAACATCCGGAGCATAAATTTGACACTTTAGACTTCATGTCGAGCCCGATATTGTGATGGTGCGACGCTCGGTATGTTAGAAAACAAATGGTGAAAAAACTGGGATAATTATTGAAGGGGAATTAGCTTAGCATTAGCTTTAGCGTTAGCTTTAGTGTAGCTTAGCACAGCTGTGGAGCCTGGAGAGTGACTTGAGCACGGAAGAGAGAGAGACAGAGAATATAGATAGACTTCGCGTATTATTGTTATTATTATTATTTTTTTTAATAGTTTTATCGATATAATTACATACATCTTTTCTGTATTTTTTGGTAGAGCTAGCTGTTTTGCTAGCTGTGTAATTTAGTTATATTTTTTTACGATGGAGTTGAGAGTCGGGAACAGATACAGGCTCGGGAGGAAAATCGGCTCCGGGTCGTTTGGAGACATTTATTTGGGTGAGTTTACATTTCTTTTTAATATAAAAATATAATCGAGATGGTTGATAAAACAGTGTGTTTATTTATTTAGCTTGACATGTCAGAATTGTTGTAATGTCTGGCTTTCTGGCTAGTTTTCTGTTTGTCCGTTAAAATGTTTAAATTCGATCCGATTTGTTTTTATTTCGATTAATTTTCTGAAGATAAAATGGTTTATTTAGCGGTCGAGCTACAAACTAGACAGTGTTTCCAAGCCAGTCGAGCTTCTTGCTAACCTTCCTGCTTGTTTAACTGGGTTAGCTGGCTAGGATTAGGGATTAACACTGCTAGTTAACTGGCTGGTTACCAGCTTAAACTTCTCATAATCAGTGTAAGAAAAGCACAACACACCGTCCTTTCTGCGTCACCAAGTGTTTATGAGAGGAGGAAATAAATGTGTTTAATAAAAGAGTCAAAACACAAGATGTTTTATATCCTTCACAGAGATCACAAAGTGTTACTGAGTGTACATTAAACATCCCTGTGTTACTTACTGTGTTACATCACTGTGTGTACACTCATACACTCCTTATACACACTCATACACTCCTTATACACTCCTTATACACACTCATACAC
>CM040987.1:2922103-2960546 GCA_022985145.1 Pangasius djambal | reverse complement strand
AGAGAGAGAGAGAGAAAATGGAGGGATGATGAAAGAATTTGTTACAGGATCAGATCTAATTCTTTTTTTCTGTCAGACACCAACTTTCTTCTTTCTTTCCGAGATCAGCTCGATTCTGATCCTGGGTATCAGAGCAACGAATACTTTTTACTTTTTGTTTTATTTATGCAACAAGAAACCAAACCAAACGTATCAATTTTACTCGGTAAATGGGCTCATAAGTATGAAACGCAGTTATTCTTCTCTCTGAATGGGGATAAATTTCATAAAAGTAAATAAAGCAGGAAAAATAAGGAGTTTGAGAGTTTAATAAATCTTAATGATTCTAGACAGCAGTCCGAGCGTGTAATAGTTTTTCCAAAATATTAAGCTATAAAAAAAAGTCATGATATCTCTGAAAAGTGAATTGTGAAGTAATTTATTATGATTATATTAGACATAATATCTCCCTGCCCTGGTTTCAAGTGTAACCTTGTTGAATATCACGATACGTCGTGAAACCGGTTATCAGCTCACGCCTCAACCCGTTCTCGGGCCTCTCTTCTCACAACCCGCTCTTTATTTTCTGTTTTTATTTGCACGCTGGAGCTTCACCGTGTTGAGCTCGTTGCTTGGCCGGCTCCTTGTGCCTGAGCTTCGAGATGATTTTGTGCAGAGCGTGTGACGAAACCCTTTTCTGTTCTGTTCTGGATCGTCGTAACCGCACGGTAGTGCCAAAGAAATGTCCCAAGGGCTGGAGCACTAATCCTGTACAGATTGCTCAACATGAAAAGAAAAAAAAAATTCCTGTGCTAGTGTTTCTGCTCCTGGATTTTACGTTCAGATTTTTTCCTGATTAATCAGTTGTAGGGAACGTTAGACGTATTACGAACACAGCGTCAAAGGTTAGAAATTCATCAGCTGAAAATTTCCAAGGTTTGCAAAACACAAACAGACGACTCTCTGATTGATAAATCATTCTTTAGGTGACTCCTCACCAAAACCTTTTTTTTTTTTTAAAAGAATTTAACGTGCTGATGATGTAGACCTTGATGAAATATTTTCTCGTGGTATTGAAACGTAAGAATTCCGAGTCACTTCGCGAGGTTCATGAGGTGTTGCAGCTGTTCTCACACATTTAAACACGACACATCGAAAATCAAAATGCTTAAATAACCAGGTGGTTAAAAACGTGGCCGTGCAGATGATACCCGTGTCACGGTGTCCTAAATTGGCATCAGAAGATTACGACTTGGGAAACGTAACGCGACGCAGTGGTTCAGCACGCGTACTGGAAACAATCGCAATCTGCTTATCGTGGAGCTTATGGAAAAGCCCCCTGATCTCCTCATGCTCCTCACGCCGAGAGTGGACTCGCCTCTGATGAAGTGCAGCTGGGGCATGACTGGCCTGGACAACACACACACACACACACACACACACACACACACACTACTAAAGAGCTGTTTTGGGTTTCCTTGCATAGAATGAATCACATAGACTCAGCATTTTTATTTATTTATTTTTTTTCCCTTAATTGTTATATTAGAATTATTTATCGTGATGATCAGACCAGGATTTTTTCTACATTTGTACACTACAGTCCTGTTTTCTTTTACATGTGTGAATTTGTTACGTAATAAAGCTGCAGTTTTTGCTGATGTCATCCAAAAAGCATCAGCCAAACACACACACGCACAATGTCACGGAGACTGGAAAGCACTTTTTTTTTTTTTTTTTGTCTTCACCATCCTTAATCCAGGCTACAGTGGTTTTGAAAGTTTTAACGTCTGTCTCGAGTGATCCGATCACAAGTACGCAGCGCTACGTACAAGTGTGGGCGTGATCCAGCGTGTCTCGGAGACGCATCGTGATCACAGTCGGAGGTGATCTGGGACGCACGTACGCATTTGTAGTGTGAACGTACCAAGTGGTCAGTGGAGACTTGTGATCGGATGTTAGCATCAGGTGTGAACAGGGCCTGAGTGATTTCCTGATTTGATACATCAGAGATTCTTGGGTGAATCGTTTGTCTTAGGCCCAATCACAGTTCTAGTTTATACCCCTTCCCCTTGTCCCTTGAAACAGAGTGTCGAGGGGTAGGGGTGAAAATATTCACCTAAGAATGATCGTTACACGTCATCATACGTCATCTAGGTCCTAATTCTCTCTCTCTCTCTCTCTCTCTCTCTCTCGAATTGGCAATATTTCATTAAAATCTTTATTAACGTCAATAATGCTTGCATTTGTGGGTCTTTTTGTTCGCTCGGGCGGCCATGTTGCCACTGTAGCCGGTTTACGCTGAGAGAATTCTTTTTTTTTTTTTTTTTTTTTTGTGCTTTGGTCAATCGTGCTTACGTTCTTTACTCACCTGCTCTTATTACCAAGCCACACTACTATAGCGGTTTATTTTTGGTTAACGATATACTATGTTTTATGAAAGTAAGCTGACAAACGAGCCACGCCCACGCTGTATAAAGCTGACTAGCTATGCGTGAGTCAGTTTCTAACCACCTACATGTCATAGCCAATCCATTTTATCTCGCAAGTGGGAAGCTGGAGCTCACAGTTACATAATTTTCAATCTCTGCGTGTTCAAGCTACAAAGGAGAGCAAAAAAAACTGCATGTCTACATGTAAGCTTCTTTTGTTCGCTAGCAAACATTAGTGATACGTTAGCGGTGACATTCTTGATGCATTAACTTTGTCAAAATGGCGAACTGTTCATCGAGTGTTACAGATTTTAACCATTAATTGATGCATCAGTATTGACGGAGCTAAAGCAGATACGGCTCTAATCTTGTTTAAAATGGACGCTCCGAGCTCCCGGGCTGATGGGAAAGATTTCTTTGGTTTGTTCTTAATTCTTCTGAAATGTCTATAAAAATCAACGAATGGAAACTTTACAACTGACACTTCTTCGGCTTCACCAACGTCTCTGATGCAGCGTAAAGCTAATCAGACTTTCTGTACGTCATTAATCACTCCTTCTGTTCGTGACCTTCAAGTGAAACGAAAGATTTACTGGTTCTTGACGCCATTGCTAACTTTCATAATGGACTTTTTTTTTTCTTTCTCCCAGTAAATTATATCTTGAGTCCAGTTGCAAATGCTCATACGTGCGCACAAATTCTGCGCATCTGTTGTGTTTTTAGACCGAACAAAACGTACAGAATTTGTAATTTGATAAGAGATTTTACTTCTACAGATCTGATGTTTTAACTCACTCTTTCAGCTCTGATCATCAAGTGTACATTGATCACCTTCGATCGGATTTGTTCACATGGCTACGTTTATAACTCGCTAACGTAATTCCATCAAAGCCGTGTTGTGATGTCGTAGGGTCTGTGTTATCTGAAAGCTCGGTTGTAGTTGCTTTAGATTAGGATTCGCCCCCATTTTCCCCGGAGTCGGGGGAGGAGGGAGAGCAGCTGCTGCTCGGGATTTAAAATGGACGAGCGTATTGATCCTGCTTCCTGGAAGACTTTCTCTTGTAGAGCTGTTGGGTTTTTCAGCCTTGTTTTGAGCTCTGAAGTTTCATCTTTAACTTTTATTCCCTTCACAAATTCTCATCCATCCAGGACAGCGATCCTGTTGAAGTTAGTTTTTAAGCCAAAAATTATTATGCATCTTTTTTTTTTTTTTTTTTCCCCCTCCCTAAATCCAAGATGATCGTTGGCCAAGACGTGTTCTGACGTAGCTTCACGTTGTCATTAATGATTTACCTATATTCATTTCCCCCCCTTTTCGTAGAGGTGGCACTGATTCGATACGTGGTATCAGCATTTGGTTGAGCCAAAAAAGAAACAAAGGTGAATCAGATATCGAAGGAAAAAAAGCATCGGATCCTGTAACAAACGGCAGAGACGGGAATTTAGGGGGAATTTTTAATGTCAGAATATGATTTTCTGAAATATTGTGGATATTAAGCTATGTATTTTTTTTTTTAAAGTATATATAATTTTTAAAAATGAATTGAATTAAAAACTGATTTGATGTTTCGGTTTTGTACCTTATTTTTAATATGCTCAAAATTTTTGCAGAAGAATTTTCCTTAGTGTTTGTAGGTTTTATAACATAATCCTAACCCTAGATTTTTTTTTTTTAAATATAAGAAATAAAATATCTAGGTAGACTTTATTTATATATATATTTATTTATTTTTAACAAAGCTGTATTGCTGGGCAGTTGTTCGCAAACCTGTATATCGTGATGCGTATAATGTGTTGTGTATCATGATATGAGATTTCTGTCATATTGCCCACCGCTAGTCACTTTCCTTAGTGCTAAGGAAAAGCATATGGTCACGTGTGCAAGGTGTCACGTGAAATCCAAAAACAGGTATAAACATTAGAAATAAACGTTCGGGATAAGAAATCTCACTCCGTCATGCGGCAAGTAGCGGGTGATGCCCTCTTCCTGATCGTCAGAGGAGGACACTGGTTCTCCGTGAGTGTGAACGCAGAGCGGTCTGTTTCGTAACAGGAACGTGTCTGAACACGTCCCGGGTTTTATCAGCTTCCTCGTCACAGAGGTTCGACCTGCCGAATGCGTCTCTGCACATCTGCATTCCACTGACATGCTGCTTCACTTTTATCTTCCGCTGTGGTGAAGATGGATACGTCGTGCATGTCAAAAATCACAATGAAGGAAATCACGACTTTTGTTCGGTTTGACAGAAAGCTTAAATTTGGCCTCGGGTCACTTCCTGTTCCATCATTTTGAGATTTTATTATTAAAGGTGCATTAGGTAAGATTAGTCATTTTTTTAAATCAAGATTAAGTCTTGAACAGTTATGCAGGTGGGTTTGACCCCTCATTCCTGCCCATGTTCACAAATCTCTGCCCGCAGGATCTACAGTGGCTGTAAAATGATCGACAGGCGACGCATCCAAACATAAACGAGCACTCCAGACCGGAAGCCAGTTTTCCCAAACGGGTTTTCTCAGCCGCTTGCACTGAAGTCGTGGCTTAAACCTGTATTTTTTTTTTTTTTTTTTTATCATGTCCTAAATATCTTCCAGATAATTTGTACAAGTAAGAAATTACAAAAAGTCGACTATCGCACCTTTATAACTGGGATTAAAAAAAAGTTACTTCTATAAATAATTTCTACTGAAGTGTTCACACGCAATCGTTTTATGAAGCTCACCTGTCGTATAGTTTATTTTCTTGCCCTGTAACATGGATTTGCCCCACATCTACCCCTTCAGTCAGTGAAAAGTACCCCTACTGACCCCGTATGATTTTGTTTCTTTAAGGGAAAATTTCCAAAACCTCATGTACAGGAAATGGGAATTTCTCCTGCACCCAGCCTCGCCATGAAGCATTTGCCGACAGGAGTGTTGTGCTTTATAGTCGTTGCTTAGCTGTCTTTATTGTGTGTGTGTGTGTGTGTGTGTGTGTGTGTGTGTGGTGTTCCCCTCTTCAGGAGATGACTAGTGTGTGTGTTCGGGTGGAGCCTTTGGCTCCTGTTCTGCCCTGAAGTAAAGGAGTGGCCTTTTTTTTTTTAAAAAAAATAAACCCAAATCATGATGATTAACGTCTGTGACATTCAAATTATTTAATTGGCCGTTTCCGCTTCCAGCCCGTTTTTTTTCCCCGAAACATTGTTAGATCGTTAGAGTTACGATTATGTAATAACGCATCTTGACCTGCTCGGGTAAGTAGATATCGAGTTCTGGTGCGCCTTGGCTGACTGTAGGTGGCCATTTTGGGCTGTAAAAAAATGTTTGAGTCCTTTTGAAGCTGTTTTGGCGGCTTAGTAAAGTCACGTGACGTTTTGTTTCTGTTTTCATTGTAAAATATTAGTGTTGGATATGGATATGAGACTAGACTACAGGTATCCATGTGCTAGGTAGTCGTGGTTTGCTATGTGAACATGGATGGACAAATCCAAATCCTCCAACACCGCTGTCCCGAAGCCTGATTACCGACGCTAGAAGGGGTCGCTAAGGTACTTTAATTTGATGTAGACTATTTTTTTATCGGGATCTGCGACAAACCCCATTCCTAGCCCGCCAGTGAAAAGTGATAAGTTGTGTGGTTTGAGTGATTACTATGATTTTGAATTCAAACCGAGGGAAATAAGGCGTTTGAGTTTTTGTGGAAGGGACGATGGCGTAGTCGAAGTCCTTATCCTCGCTGACGTACCGTATCGAGTTTGCACAATAACACAACAAACAAGGCATCGATCTTTGGCTAACATTTTTGCTGAGTCATGGTATAATCTTTTCTCATCCTACATAAAAATATGACTTAAACCGCTTTGTGTTGTACTGGATTCTTATTTTTAGCTGCGTTTCCTCATTCCGGGGTCTTTCACGTCATCCGCGTGAGCTCATTAATCCATCTAGTGAAAACAGTTTCTACCGCACCCCGGCTGATAAAGTATAAAAAAAAAAAAACAACAAACAAACAAACAACAACAAAAAAAAACACGCCGGTGACTGCTACACATGCTAGTAGTCTCCCTGTAGTGTGTACTTTGTTTACCGTTGGTACTGTGAGCGGCCATGTTGATTTGACGCCACTTGCGTCACACGGCTTGAACTCGGGGTCGGGGAGGCGTTTTCTTCGGTAGCACCTCGCAGGTCATCACGAACGTCATATATTTTTTTCTGGAATTTGTTTGCACTCGTTTTCCCGAGAATGTCCTCGTAAAAGTGTGCGTTCAAGGCCTGACGAATCCCAGAGTTTGGTGCGCGGGCATGTTCGTCGTCGGGAAGAAACAAAATGTCCATCACAGTCGTTGCATAACGTGCACTGATGGCAGTTCCAGTGAAGATGAGTTTGTAGTCAAGGAACAAATACATGATTAGGCATGCAGGCTAAATTCCAAACCTGGAACAAACTCAGCTCTTCTAGAGGGTGTGCGAATTAAAAACAAAAAACCCTGAGAAACACGAACAAGCATGAAATTCATCCCAAGCCTCTGATTGGTCAGAAAGCGTTGATTCATTTTCTGTAACTGCAGATCTGACCATAGTTCCGTCCGCGCTCGTACGGCGGGCACTTCATACACGGATCATCGTTGATATGGTGACGTTTTCTGAAATGTAACGTGTAGAAGGAATGTAACAGTCAGAGAATTTGTGGATTGCAGATGACGTTTTATTTCCCTCTTAAGAGAAGGAAAGAAGAGAGACTGAGGGAACGACGGTTTACATCCTCTATAACACAAGTGGCAACAGGAAGTGACTTGTTTCATGGATTGCATAACAAGAAGTGCGATGTAACATTTTAGTTTAAGGTCAGAACACTTGTGCTTCCTGTAACAGCTCACCCCATGTTGTGTTGTAATGTTTGCACAAAATACCATTTTTGTGCAAAATTATACTTTCTGTTAAATGTGTGATAAATATCACAATGTAACTAACTGTCAACTGATGATGGGCTCATGCTGATGACTGATGTCTGGGCAGGACATGGTATGCGTCTGGCCTGTGACGGAGTGTGTGTGTGTGTGTGTGTTTGTGGGGGAGGAGAACACACCCTCGCCCTTCCCCAATCCATTCATCCCACAGACTCACCGAGTGTGTGTGTGTGTTTGTGCGCGTGGGCAGGTTGCTGAGAAGGTCGTTGCCGTGTTATTTGCAGGTCTCGTTGCTTTGACTCGTTTTTCTTGCAGTGTCACGTTTCAGTTAAGAGCGGGTCGAGAGTGACTGGTTTCAGTGCTCTGTCATGTTCAGAGACAAATGGTGAACAGGAGGCGCTCGTGCACGTAACAGCAGACCTGCGGCTTTCTCAGCTGGAGCACGAGCAAGAAATATGGCCTCCGTATATGATACCGTTCAGACCACCAGAGACTCGAGCAGCTGCTGTGGATCTCCTTCTTAATTTTTGCTCTGGTTTAAGGTTGGGTGAGATGTAAATAACTGCACGGCCTGGAGTGTGTTATCGCTCTTATTCCACAGAGATTTACCAGGAGTTATTATCTTTCATTTACTAATGAACGACACGTCACACGTTTTTAACGGGTTATAGTTAGATTTAATGTGGAACATCAGAGAGACGAGTTCGTTCCCGTTCTCACTTTTATAGCCACGATAAACAGTCGCTTCTTCACCCCTCTGTCTGTCTGTCTCTCTCTCTCTCTCTCTTTCTCTCTCTCTCTCTCTCTTTCTCTCCTTCTCTCCTTGTGTGTGTCATTTTAACGTGAAGCCTGAACTATTCTGTCCTGAACACTTTCCTCTGCTGGGAAAGCACTGTGACTTTTTTTTTTTTTCTTTTTCTTTTTTTTAATAAATACAAAGTGCTGAAAGTGGAGACTCCTTCCATAAACATTAAACAAACATCTCCTTACAAAACCTTCACATCAATGATTATACGTTTTTGAGGGAACTGGTTGTTTTCAGAGAACATTAATCACAACAGAGGGAAATAAGATGCGCGACTGCTTGGAAACGGGGTGGAGTCGGTTTCCCGACATCGCTTTAAAATCGAGTCTTAACCTTTTATCTACTAGCCGTCCTGTCGCTCCGCCCATAACGTCTCGCTGCGTTTCTGCAATACGTGAAGCGTAGCACCATATACAGGCAATACAGCAGTGTTTCTTTTAAAAATTTAGCTTATTTTTATCATATAATATTGAATTTGCTTAGTCTATAAAAATATATTTTTTTTACATTTAACATTTTTTTATTTATTAACACAATCTTTGTTTTTACAATTTCAAAGACTGCATACGAAATTTCAACATCATCAGCTGCTTCCAGTCAGTTTGTCATTATTTTTAATAATATCCCGTTATCTCAGAAAAGCATATCACACTATCTTTTTGTAACCTTTTTCAAACTCGGTTACAAACTCAGGTGATTTGATAAATTTCGTACTGAATTCTTAAAATTGTAAAATGTTCATTTTTTTCCTTTTAGAATTGTTCATTTTTTTGTAGAGACAGGGTTTTTCATGCAGCGTCTTTAAGTCTTTAAGCTATAACTTAAAATAACTTTTTAACTTAAAAACTTTATCTGATTTGATCAGAAGTTTTGTCCTGAGTCTTGTAAAATGATTTGAATTGATTTTTTTAGATTCTTTTCAGTTTTAAGGTATTTTGTAGATGCTGTAAATGTAGAAGTTTTTTTGTGATTGTTTTTTTTTCCGTATCGTCCGACCAAGTTAATTTCACAGGACACATTTTGCGTTTTGCTTCACATCGCAGCTCTGTTTAATTCTCCATTCTGATTGGTTGTGGAATTTTCTAGATTAGCAGCTTGTACGGTTGTCTATCTTTTGACAAATTGCCGCAGTGTAAGTGGAATAAAACACTTCAGCTCTTCTATAGAAAAATAATCAACCCCAGTAACCCCTGTTCATCGCTGATTACTTTCCGGCAGCGGCGTGATCCGTATTGATTTCCTGTTTTCTCTCTGCTCTTCAGGCACGGACATCTCGGTCGGAGAAGAAGTCGCCATCAAGCTAGAATGCGTGAAGACGAAACATCCTCAGCTGCACATCGAGAGCAAAATCTACAAGATGATGCAAGGAGGAGGTGGGTTCCTGATTTACCAGCATTTCCCAGAGAACACAGGTGTTCGATCTAAAAAAAAAAAAACACGTCACCCCATCTCATTCTCGTTGATTACTTCGCTTCTCATTTACATAAAATCAATCTCTGTTCAGGTTTAGTGCTGCACGACGCTCCGCCCACTGCTTTGTCGACCGTAGCTCCGCCTCCTGGAAGATGAAAATGAATGCCTTTTTATTTTTTTTTTGGGCTGTATTTGGAGGCAGGAAGGCATCGAGTCACGTCTGAGTCATGTGTTCAAATGATTACGTGTCTTCATCTAAATCTTTGCTGTCCTGCATATCCCATAATGCCGTGCAGAGACGAGAGGGAGCACTAATTTGTAGACAAATTAATTATTAGTCTTTATTTTCACGTTTTTTTAAATTGTTATTTATAGTGAATAATGGCTGGTGTAGTCAGTGAGGATGATTACTCCACTTCACCCAAAGAGTCGCCGTTAGCGTGTGTCGTAACCTAGCAACACGGTGACGTGTGCGGGGTTTTTTTTTTTTTTTTTTTAAATAAGAGAATTGACGTAGATGGGTGAAACAGATGTCGGGGCGTTATGGCAGGTGCCCCAAAAATAGCTTTTTTAAATTTATTTGTACTTAAAAGGAAAAAAAAAGACTTTATAGACTTTAAATATACAAGGAGACGTGTTTATTTACGTCACAGGTCAGGGTTCTCTCACACGTTTCTGCCATCACGTGCTCCCCGAGCACCGACCGTAAATCTGTGCCATGAATATGAATGAGGTTCCTAAAGGATATTCGTAGTTTATTAGGCGTGAGGAATCTCTCTCTCTCTCTCTCTCTCTCTCTCTCTCTCTCTCTCACACACACACACTCACACACACTCACTCACACACACACGCAGTTGTCTATCTTGCTTCCTCTTTCTGTTTTCTTTCTTTTCTTTCCATGTCTCTCTCTCTCTCTCTCTCTGTCTCTCTGTTCTTGCTGTTTTTTTGTTTGTTCTTTTATTTTTTCCCTCTTTTCTCTTTCTACTTTTCTACTTCTGTAATCTCTCTCTCCCTCACTCTTTCTGTCTCTCTCCCTCCCTCTCTCCCTCTCTTCCTTCCTTCTGTTTTAAACACTCTTTCTGTCTCCCCCTCTCCCCTTCTCTCTCTCTCTCCCTCCCTCTCTTCCTTCCTTCTGTTTTAAACACTCTTTCTGTCTCTCTCTCTCTCCATCCCTCTCTCCCTCTCTTCCTTCCTTCTGTTTTAAACACTCTTTGTCTCCCCCTCTCCCCTTCTCTCTCTCCCTCCCTCTCTCCCTCTCTTCCTTCCTTCCTCTATTTCCTTATGTTTTATACGTGCTCTCTCTTTCTCTCCCCCCTCTTGCTTGTGCTCTCTCTCTCTCTCTCTCTCTCTCTCTCTCACGTTCTTCAACATGGTCGTCAGTCCGAATAATTTATTTTCTGAACTGTGTACATATTTGTGCCGACACTCTTTTTACAGACGCGTGTTGTACGGCGTCTGAACTTGTACAGTACTAGCGGTGTTAAGAGTAAACGTTACCATGACAACAAGAAGCTTGAAAGTACCAAACGGCTAACGTTAGCTCAGTGAGTTGTGTGCGTGTTCAGTCACAGAAGAATTTAGAAATCCGCTCAGATCCAGGTTTCTAATCGTTACCTTTCCAGTAGAAATCTTTATTATTTATTATTTTCTACTAATATTTATACTCTTTATTATTTTCTCACCGGATGATGATGATTTTGCAGCTGCTGCGTTGGTCAGCATGTCGTACGTACACAAAGAGAGCTTTTACACTGCGATATTTCGCTTTAATTCTTATTTCAGTCACTTGACTGTGGTGATGTAGTCACACACACACACACACACACACACACACACACACGGTCAATGCGTCACCTTGTGTAAATGTGACCACGCCACATTTACTGTGTGTTAAAGCTGGGAGATATGATGAGTATTATATAGATATCGTGATAAATTTTCACAATGTGCTTTTCTGAGATGTTGTGGCTATGATGCTATCGTTCTAAAATTTTCTGAATAAATTTATATTCAGTGTTAAATATTTAATTTATTTTTGAGCTTGCTGTTTCTTAAGTCTGTCCTGTTCTCTTCCTCTTTCATTCTTCTCCTCTCTCATCCCTCCCCCACACGGATCACATGAATGGTTGAGTCCAGATGGTGTGTGTGTGTGTGTGTGTGACAGAGGAAGGAAGGTGCTCCTCCTGTAATGGGCTTCCTCCTCTACTCATGTTCACTCCCATACCAAAGGAAAGTTAGCTGTAGCTATTAGTCGCTAGCGTTCACATTTAGCCAGTTTGTTTTGGATTAATTAGCTGTCAGAAGTCGGGACTGAATCAACGTGACCAGCTATTCGCTGTAACTCAGCTCATTATAAAAGTGATATAAAGTTATAGACTGTGCGTGCATGTGCTCTGTGGTGAGCAGCAGCGGAGATACTTACCGAATTCTCTTATAGCGAAGTCGCCCTGATGAACAACACGGCTTTATCTGTTTCCCAGCTGAGCTGCGTCAGAGAAAGACGTTTTGTTGCTCTGCTACGAAGTCAGACAGCAGGTTATCAAAGTTTGTGTAGGATACGAACTGGGCGAAAAAGGAAACGCTTATATACGAGAGATATTATACGGGATAAATGACAATTTATTTTTGTCGATCTTAAAGCTGCAGATGTCGTGTTTTTCAGCAGGAGCAACACGACAGACCGTGCAGTTATACAGAAGCAATGCACTCCAGGGTCATGTGACGGCACGACGTGCAGTGGTTTTTGTGTGTGTGTGTGTGTGTGTGTGTGTGTGTGTGTAACAGGACGGTCACGAGTGTGTTATTCTGCTTATACCTCGATTACTATTACAGTGTTTAATGTGTTAATGAACACGTCACCGTTAACGGTTTATAGTTAAGATTTAATGGCGTGGAACATCAGAGACAAAAGTTAGTTCCTGTTCTCACTTACGTTATGGCATCGATAAACAGTCGTTCCATCACTAGCATCTCTCTCTCTCTCTCTCTCTCTCTCTCTCTCTCTCTCTCTCTCTCTCTCTGACACACCACATAAACAGTTATACGTTCTATAATGTTAAACAATCTTTTTTTAAAAAAAATCTGTTTATTAATCTTAGATCGTGTGGATTATCTGCTGTACAAGTTCCTGTGAATGAGCTGTTACTATAGAAACGATAACGTAATTTAAACCTGTCGTTAAATGATAAAGCCGGAGCTAGTGCTCGAGGCGAGCTGTTAATAAAGCACACTTTCTAAGCAATCAGAAACGAGAATTCAGCTGCTCTGTGGTGTAAAAACGATTTAACGCCTGGGCTTCACAGACGTCACTTTGAGAACCACCGGTCTAAAAGTACCATATGTAACTGATCTCGGTGCAGTTAGTAATCGTGCGGCCGTGGCTTTTCTCAGAATGATGAACACTTTAATTTACTTAATTCAGGACGAGGCTACTATACAGACATCTTTCTTGTGCCTCTGTGATGAATCTGTCTTATTGGGAAGGAGGCATAAGGACGACGTAAACCCTTCCGAGACGAGTTTATAGACCCGTTGCGTGGGTTCTTCACGGAGACGCCAATTTCCTGACTTCATTCATCAGCGTGTGGTTCCTGGAGAACAGGAAGCCTGAAGCGGACCGAGATGAGATATATTTATCCTTCTGAGCGCGCTCGGAAAGGGCTGACCTGGAAGACGCACGAAGGAAAAATTGCTGAGCGACGAAAGCTGCGCACTGTACAAGGCGAAGACCAGATTTGGATCTCTCTCTCTCTCGGAGAGACACACACACACACACACACACACACACACACACACACACACACCAGTCAGCTGCAGTTCTCCTGAGCGCTGATGGCTCTTCCGTCTGTTGCTCTTCTCCCTAAATATCACCCGTGCGGTCGTCTATGGATGGAACAGAAATATAACTGTTATTTACGGCTTATGGCTGCAGCTAACAATTATTTTTATAGTCGAGTAATCAATCTTTTTTTTTTTTTTTTTTTTTTCCCCTGGTTAGAATATTTTAAGAACACAAAATACCAAAAAATCAAATCCCAGCATTTCATTCAAGACACAAGATCATAGAGCGACTAATCGCAAATGAAATACTTCATCAATTCAAATTAAAATATATATATAATGTATTTTTTGTTAGGTTTTATTGATTTTTGTCGATTAGTTGTAGCTAAACATGTTTAGGAAGAGCAATGGGCATGGCCTTTAAGTATGTGTAACATAAAGACTTTAGTATAACATTTACTTTAAAATCTAAAGTACATCTACATTTGAGTCATTTGTGGAGGGGGAAAAAACTACTACTACTAAATGCTAGAGTAAGATTTCTAACAAAGATCAGTAGCTTACGTGATTGTCTTGTAAAACTAGCTACTTTTTCCATTTCATTCTTTACTTTTTTTTTTCTTCTCTTAATTAGCAGAGAAGGTGATGCAGCGAGAAACATAGTGATGGTGTTCTTCGAATTGGTTGCTTTTTTTTTTTTCCCCCATCCTTCTTTTCCCCGGCCTGTATCTTTCTAGCCAGCGTATCCTCCAAGGTCACCCATAGATGTGTTTTATGGTCTGCACTTTTATGGTTTTTACGATACAGACCTCCGTATGCCGTTTAATCACGCTGCTGACCTCTAACCGAACATCCTTCTCACCTCCATCGCTGTAGATCATTCTATCCGTGGTGTAGAAGGTCACCTTCAGTGCATCGGACAAGTCTGGTTTAGTCCTCTGAAGATGTGTGTGATTTCCAAAAGTTAGGGTTATTTAAAAGTTTTATAAAAGTATCACAATAGCTATGATATCTCAGAAAAGCATAATCCATCATATTGCCTAATTTTTCCTGTAAATTAAACATAATTGTGCCATTCCAGCTCTTTTCTTAGCACAATCTCTCGCTAGCATCTTCAGCTTATATTAAAAATGGCACTAGGCTTTATTGATGGCTCTTGTAGCAAATAGCAAAGTTGCCAACATCTTGCTATGTGAAGTAACTACTAAAGCTAAACGGAAACCGCTCACCATCCACCGTTACACATCATGACTATGGCTCTGCAGATCATCAGAAGTTAAAATCGCTTCTGTGATTTTCAGAAACTGATTTTGACTGTATTGATTAGGCCTCCATGCAAATCATCTCCAAATGAATGAAACAAGTGAATCTTTACAGAATGGTTCATAAAATATGGCTCAAAATGTGAAGTGCTTTCGGTCCTTGGACACCTAGTAAAGGGATTATAGGCTAATAAAGTGACGTATGAACTCGCACAACTGATCCGCAGCTTGTGTGTCAATAATATGGATGTAACGATGCACTCGTGTCGCGATTCAGTTCACGATTCTGGCGTCACAATTCGATTCAGTTAGAGTCTCCGAATATTTTGAGCAAAATTTGAATGAAGAAAAATTGACTGAAAAGACTCCTTTTTTTTTCCTGAATAATAAACAGTGCAAAGCAATGTCCTTTTTTGTCTGTATAAAACTAAATAAATGAAAAAATTGCAACAAACAGGGGTTTAATATTGTAAACAAAATTTACAACAGGTTCACCATAAATTTATTAATTTATTTATTTAGTATTAATACTAAATACTCCCCAAAATTGACAAAGTCTCTGACCTAGGGAAAATGATTGATTGGAACAGTAGCAGCCCAGTTTAACTGGAAATAGAGCTCCAAAGTCGGCTAAAATGCCGATAAAATGCTGACGATTATAACGTGGTCATATAACTATATAACCTATAATACGTTTTGGTCTTTGTGATCCGGAGCGGCTCCCGTTAATTGTCCAGGCTCTCCAGGAAAGAACGCGATCATGTGACCAGCGGGTTTCACAGATCCGTACCTTTGGTGTTCAAACTGTGTAATCACATTAGATGCGTAACTAATAGAATGCTGGTTTCCACAATGTCAAATTTATGGGTCATGATGCATCATTACACACCTAGTCATTAATAGTGTTAAAAAGGTCTTTAGAAGGTTGTGTAAATGTTTTTTTTTTTTTTTGTTTGTTTTTGTTTTTTTTTTTTGGCGCAGTGGGAATCCCGACGATTAAATGGTGCGGAGCTGAAGGAGATTACAACGTGATGGTGATGGAGCTCCTCGGCCCCAGTCTGGAGGATCTGTTCAACTTCTGCTCCCGCAAATTCAGCCTCAAGACTGTTCTACTGCTGGCTGACCAGATGGTAAATCCTCTCACACACACACACACACACACACACACACACACACGCTGTTAATCAGAGGCCTTGTGTAGTGAGGTGACTGCTGAGGGAACTGGTGTTCATATTACACAGATTTGAGTGTTGTTCTCTCCGCTCTTTTGCATTGGCACTGTGGATCCTCTTTTATCAGGTGACTGATGGAGCTGTAAATGCCCGAGGGGATTGTAGTATAAAAGGTTTTTTGTCCTCTTACTGATTGAATCATTGCTTCGTTTGTGTTGCAATTTGCATCGCAGGTTTCTCCGTCTCTTCCTTTTCGGTTTAATACGCTTCATTGGCGTGGATGTTTTTACGACGCGCTTTATTTGTGAGTCACCTACCTGATTTCCACCGACTGAGCCATCGTGATTCAGCGTCCTCTGCTTCTGGTTTAGGAAGTGAACAGTTACGTAGTAATCGAGTTGCTCAGTTTCGAATTCACTCCGTAGCAAGGGCTTGTGGGAGATTTCGTCTTATGCAGCACAGGGACCACCACAGTGCTGCTGTGAGCTGATTCTGTTGGTCAGAAGTGTTTGTCCTTATGTATTGCTTTTAGCCGTTTGTTCCGGACGTGTAGCTTCTCAGAGGAGATTTCGTTGTTAGCAGTACTGCTCCTGTTTAGTTTGTTGCACCTGGCAGTCATTTTCATATTCACGTCTCATTTTAATGCCGGCAATTAAAGGACGCTGCCGCCAAGCCCCAGGTTTTTTGGTTAAAGCTCACCGTCAGATTGTTGTTCCGCTCAGAAGAGCAAGAACCAGCTCTTGTGTAGAGGGAACACACTGATCATGTTCTCATTGGGTGCTAGCACGTTGTCCTTTTCTCTGAAACAGCACCAGACGACCTTTTGACTCTTATATTTCTGCATTTTCAGTTGATTCAAGATAACATTGTGAAGAAAAGGGTTTATGTGCTTAACTGGAAATAAGCCTACATGTAACACTTGCAGTAAAGGTTATCCGTAATATGACATTGTGTGCGTGTCTCAGATCAGCCGCATCGAATACATCCACTCGAAGAACTTCATCCACAGAGACGTGAAGCCTGATAACTTCCTCATGGGCCTTGGGAAGAAAGGCAACCTCGTTTACATCATCGACTTCGGCCTGGCCAAGAAGTACAGGGACGCTCGGACACACCAGCACATACCGTACCGAGAGAACAAGAACCTGACCGGCACGGCCCGCTACGCCTCCATCAACACACATCTGGGCATAGGTACACACACACCTCTTTCAGAGAACCAGAATCCAGAACCAGACCAAATGTACAGTAAATCCCCTACTGAGTGAGGAATCTATCTATCTATCTATCTATCTATCTATCTATCTATCTATCTGTCTATCTATCTATTTTATTGATTACGTTGATTGTTTTTGCGTTTCCATTTTATTCTTTTCACCCACAGAGCAGAGCAGAAGAGACGACCTTGAGTCACTCGGCTACGTGCTCATGTACTTCAACCTCGGCTCTCTGCCCTGGCAAGGACTAAAGGCTGCGACCAAGAGGCAGAAATACGAGCGGATCAGCGAGAAGAAGATGTCCACGCCCATCGAAGTGCTGTGCAAAGGATACCCGTGTAAGTTCTAATTGTGATTAGGACCGGTCTCAAATCAACACACTTATGTAGTCTTAAGTCACTTGCCTTTTTTTTTGTCAGCCTCAGTGTGTGTGTGTATATATCTATATCTCGATGCATAGTGAAGGCAAGGTCCTTCTTATTGCTCTCAGAAGTGGGATTTTATGTAATACTTCCCAACTTGGCTATGGATGTTCCATAAAAAAAAAAAAAAAAGAAACGTTAATGTCAAAATGCTAGTTTAGATGAGTTGTGACGAGACCACAGCACAGATTTTTCCACATTAGTTTAGCCTCTCTCGTACGACCCCCATGTGCAAGTATCTTCTACACTAATATGATGGTGAATAGTGTGTGATTTGAGACACAGCCCTAGGCTTCATTCTGTTCGTATGAATTTTCCTCGGTCAGTGAATTCTTGCTTTAGCACTTCTTCTGTCTTCTCACAGCCGAGTTTGCCACGTACCTCAACTTCTGCCGCTCCTTGCGCTTCGACGACAAGCCCGACTACTCCTACCTGCGGCAGCTCTTCAGGAACCTCTTCCACAGACAGGGATTCTCCTACGACTACGTGTTCGACTGGAACATGCTGAAGTTTGTGCGTGTCCACAGGCCAGACTTCGCTTTAGCTTTGTTAAATTAATTTCTGGCTTAAATCTGTCTGAGCGGTGCAAAAGGTGTGGTATGTATAAGGAAAACAGCTCTCTGAAATCCGTGGTGTTACGAGTTACTAATGCCAACCCGAAGTGTTTTATTTCTCTTACACCACAGCAGTTTGGCAACGATTACAGTTTTCAGTGTATTAAAGAAAGTCATACTTTCACCTGTTGTTATTTCTAATTCAAATTTTATGTCACACACAAACCATCCACAGTACGACGTGAGCAGAAATGCTTTTTACGACTGTCCCTGACATAAAGGAGACTTTCCACAAAGTTAGAAAAAGGGAATTTAAATTTAACGTCGTGGAACATCAGTGAAACTAGTTAGTTACAGATAGTTAAATGTATTTTTTGTGGAATGTCCGTGAACCTATTTTGTTACTTCTAGTTACGTTTAATGTCACGGACCATCTGGGAAACTAGTTAGTTACAGCTAGTGAAATTTAATGTTGTGGAAGGATTGTGAAACTAGTTAGTGACATTAGTGTGTTAAAATAACCCCAAAAAGAAATGCAGCTTGTGATGGTGATAAACCGCAAAGCATAAACTCCTCTGTCCTGAATACTTTATTTACAAAACGCGTCACCATGTCAATGACAACCTGTTAGAACGAGTGCATTAATGTAAACCTGCACTACTGTCAGAGCCGCTGTTACAGGAAGTTAATTTTCTGACCAATCAGAATCCAGAACTGCAAATGATGCATGTAGTGTTGCGAGCTATTCATGGCTACATCCTGTGAGCCTTGTTACCATGGAAACTGATAGGGGCTTGCTATTTTTGATATTGTTTAGTGTGTTTGGGGATTTTAAGTCTCTGTGAAGAAAGAAAAGGCTCCACAGCACAGCAGTTTTAAGAAACACTAGTTGATTGACAACTTAAACTCATTTTAACGAGCTTTCAGAGGCAGAGATTTTTTTTGTTGTTGTTTTTGCTGTAGTCAGTTTTTTCGTGTGCGTGTCTTTTTTTTTTTTTTTTAAGGGAGCGAACAGAGCAGCGGAGGATGCCGAGAGGGAGAGGAGGGATCGAGAGGAGCGTTTGAGACACGGCAGGAATCCGGCAGCCAGAGGAATGCCGTCGGCCTCCAGCAGACCCAGAGGAACACAGGACGTAGCACCACCTGCTCCACTCACACCCACCTCACACACAGGTGAGAATACTCCGCAAGATGAAGTAAACATGCATCAATAACGGTTTATTTTGGAGATTACTGGGGGGAAAAAACATCTTGTGGCGGAAAAAAGCCACCAATACCATATCTTCTAGAGTATTAGTCATATTGCAATTAGTCGAGTGAGGAATATTATACATATTCCGTAGCACAGAAGTTATACAGCCAACAATAAGCTGCCTGCTTGTATGCAAATTTACAATTTCTGTGTATAAAACACTTTGAATGTTCTGTTGGTACAAATGTAGTGGAGGAAGATTTTATACAGCAAGTCCAAATTCCACTTTCTCTACACTTACGTCCCAAACCATACGCTGTTTTACAAACTAAGACTTGGATGTTTTCTCACCAGCAGCACAGCAAGCTGGAAACTGAACAGTTGTTAATATTTCATGGCATGTGTGTGACTTTACTCTAGATGCGGAGTGTGTGAAAGTCTTGTTTTCATCGTCTTTTACACCACCGAGCTTTATTTCCTGCGTTGGCAGTGGCATTTGTGGTTTTCGGTAGCAGCAGAGTGTCTCCCCTGGGTTCTTGTGATTTTTGTTTGTGTTCTCAGCTGAGAGGAAGTGGTAAAGTAGAAACACACGTTCCCTCTAAACAGGAAGTCATGACACACAGTGTTGCACTGAGGGACGAACCGATGTTCTTGATCAGACGGAGGAAGTAACCAGGGGACTGTTTAAAAACCAGCCTGTATGTTATTGTTGCGTGTGTCTAATGTTCATGAGCATGGTGCTAGAACTAGAGACAACAGAACTCAAGGTTCTAGTTCTGGTTTATTTTCTACAACCATAAGCCTTGGCTACCCTTTTTTTTTTTTTTCTTTTTCTTTTCTTTCCCCTCGCAGATTTATAATGAAGGACTACTCTAACATTTGAGCAGTGAGTGATGTCAGTAACACATGTGTGTGTAACATAAGAGACTAAAGACCAAGGGAACATTCCTGGCACTGTTTTACCAGTCTAGTGGGAAGTGTTGTGTCGTTAAAGGAAACTAATCCATGATGGGGTGGTGTGACGCGGCCCTACGCGAAGCCGCCTGGTTTATACGTGACGCGTGATTTTGCATGCGTGTGTAGAAGCAGCGTTAATGCGGCTGCATTTGTTCACACACGCCTCTACGCATCTTTTGTACATCCTGGAGATTTAAAAATGACATTGACTAAATGGCGGAACATCCCTGTGCATCAGGTTTCCACGTCGAACTGTAAAATGTTGAGCGATTTTATGCACAGTGACATTAAACACGCTGACGAGCTTTTTATCTCTTTAAAACTTTCCACTGTCGTCCTGATTGTCGTCACGAGCTGCGTCTCAAATTGAAAACTGTCCTTGCATTCAAAAGTATTTACTAATCTTTTGTCATATTTTTTTTTTAAATACAATATGACTGTTTTGCTGGCAGTTTGTTAACAAACCTGGATATCGTGATACATATCTTGCATCGTAGAAATGTCTTTAAATGTTTTTATCATGTGATATCATCGATGTATCGCCCCACCTTCAAAACGTGACTTGTGTTTTGTGCTAATTAAAGTCTGTGCTTCTTACTAACCTCACTCTGATGTTAACACGCTTTCAGGAATGGAGCGTGAGAGGAAGGTCAGCATGCGATTACACCGCGGCGCTCCGGTGAACATCTCCTCCTCTGACCTGACCGGCCGACAGGACACCTCACGAATGTCCACGTCACAGGTACGATTCCTGCTCGCGCCACGCTTCCCTTCTTCCCTCCCTGAGCTTCACCGTCATCAGTGGTGTGTAAGCTGCCGTTTGGCTGTAATTGTGGCCACAGTGCTACTTCCTGCTCTTCCGTGGCTCCCTGTCTTTGTTTTCCTTGCCCTCCGGTTACAACTGAGTGACACTAAAGCCTTATGTGGTGTTTTTGCTCATTTTTTTTATTTTTTATTTTATTTTTATAAGTGTTAAGTGTTATACAGAGGAGACAGTGGTAGGGAGCCTTGCGAGAGCACTACAATGCTGTTTATGTGCTGTGGTTTGGCACAGAGCTTTAATTTCATTTACTAGCTGCTAGTACATCCAGTTAAAAATGCAGTTTTAAACAATAAAACAATAAAAAAAAAAAAAAAAAGGAAGCATACAGAAGAAAAGATACAGATTTGAGTAAGAGTCGTGTTTATGATATGTAACTAATGTCTTTCTAAATTAGCCTTTTGCCATTGGATCCATGTTGAGACATGCTGTTTGCTTTACTTTATAAACCAGACAGGCTACTATTACATAAATCTCTCCTGTTTGCTTAGTCTTTCATTATCAATATTTAAAAAAAAAAAAAAAAAAAACGGCTCTTTATTTCTTGGTTCCCATTTCCAACCAAAAGCACTGTGTTGTAATGTGCTTGCCATTGTTTTCTTTACATCCTCAATGTCTTTCCCCCTCCTCCTCTTCCTCTTCCTCCAACCCGTCCACTTCAGAATAGCATTCCCTTCGATCTCCACGGCAAGTAGAGAGGCAGCAGCGGGTGAGTGACAGTCGGCTGCCATTTTGTGTGGCTGCGTTTTCCTGCACTCGGTAAAAACACTTCCTGCCCGCTCCCTCACTCTGTATAATCCTAGCACTTCCTTATTTTTGCAATCGATCAGGCTGTGGGGGGGAGAGACACAAAATGAGGCTCTTAATGAATAATGAATATAATAAATAAATAATAAAATCAGCGAACACCCTGTTAGACAGTTCACTCGATAGCTAATCTGCTAGCTGTAATATTCCCGTGAATGTTAGCTCCGTTGTCTTTGCCACAGTGGTGCAAAATTAAAGAAGCCAACTTTAACAGACGGCAAATATTTTTTCTGCGATTAAATTCTTTACAGTGGAAATGAAATAATTTGCTGCTCGTATCAGGGCGAGCGGTGATTTTTAAAAAACGGGATCAGAGCGAATTTTAAACTGTTGGTTAAAAGTTTAAAAATAGATAATATATCAGGTTTGTGTTACTGCTGTAATAGTGAAGTTGAGAACTGTTATAACTGTAAATAAACACATTAAAGCCAATTAAAGTCATATATAGATGTCAGTTATCGACTATCTCTCAATAACCCACAAGGCATATTTATTTTTTAAATGTTAAGATTTAAACCAAAAAAAAAAAAACCTTAGCGTTTGTTCATAAACCGTGACGTGCAGTTTCTTATGTAACGGATTAAACACACTGTTGTGCTGTTACAGGAAAATAATCAACAACAAGGTGGAGGGATGAAGCAGAGTTCCTGTTACGACTACGAAGTTGATTATTTTCCTGTAACAGCATGTCCCACAGTGTTTTTTTTCTTTCCTCTTATACCACAGCATTTTTAAACATTTTCATATTTAACGTTGCAGAACGTTCGTGAACAAGTCAGTTCGTGTTTTCACTTGTGTTATAGCAGCTGTAAACAGTCTTTACCTCACGAGGGTCCCTTCCTTTCTCTTGCGTTTGAAGACAGTTTGAAATTTCGGCTCTTCACATTACAGAGAAACCGCAAAAGCGTGAACTCTTCTGATCTTTTCTTCGTTAAAAAGCACTTTTTTTTTTTAAATCCGTTTGTGGCGCGTCCATCATTCAAGTCCATGTGAATGAACTGTTACTATAGAAAAGAAAATGCGTTAAAAAGAGGACATCGATAGAAACCTGTGATTTGCAGCTGCACTACTGTCAGAGCTGCTGTTGTAGAAAATTAATCAACATCTTCTGACCAATCAGAATTCAGCAGCGCTGTGGTGTATATATTATAATAATATATAATATAATAATTACACCAGAAACTTGCTTTGTCAAGCGGACTTATCTAGGACTTTAACGCCGGTAGATGATGTTTGCTGAGAAAGTGTATTTGCTCATTTAACTTTATTTTTTTATTTTTATTTTTTTAATTAATAATACATGCTGGACTCGGTAAAGGGAAATTTACACACGAAACGTCTTTCCACAACCGATACGCTATGCTAAATCATATATCATTTAATACATCACTTACTCGCTAAGAATGTGAAGTATAACAGGGACGGTGAGACGTCAAGTGGGAAAGTAAAACCGTGCAGCTCCTGATTGAATTGAAACAGCTTCCTTTAGCTAAAAGATCGGAGATGCGGTTCAAACTGGTGAGATGATGATGATGATGATGAAGATGCAGCATGTGATGTGATGCTGTACCAAAATAAGGAAGTGTAACCTTATACTAGTGCAAAGTAGAGACTTTAAACAGGACATCAATTCAACAATTTGTGCTCACTATATATAAAAACAAAAGCAAACAACATAATCTAAAGCATCTCTTGTTGCAAAAATGGCGTGGGAACAGAAAATTAATCAGTGTGCTGTTGGAGTTTTGGCCCTACATGGACTTGTATTTCCACCAGCCCATCTGCTGGATCTGAATCCTTCCAGTAATATTAATATCTTACTGCCACTGCCATGAAACAGGTCCATCTGGAGTTCTCATCACATAACTGACTTTTTCTTTCTTTTTTTTTTTTTTTTTTTTTTAAATAGTAACATACTCAGCTTTTTAAGTAACAATCTCGCTTAATCAGGTTTTTTAAACTTACGAGCTGCAGCCTTCCTCTGAAAGCGAATTAGGGAACGTCAGAGTGACGTAGTAAAATAATTCCAAATTAAATGTTGAACATCCGCATTGGACTTGAGCTCCCGATCGCAGTGTGTCTGAGGTGTTGTAGAGGTGGAGTGAAGGACTAGGATTAATCCGTGTGCTTTTCTCACACCACTCTGTGCTGCTTTAATCGCCTACAACCCTGCCAAGCTGCTCGAGTACGGATGCTTTTTTCTTTTAATCCCTGCTTGCGTGCTCGGTGTGCGTTTCTCGAGCGCTCCTGATCACGCAGGTACGACGATTAAAAGTCGGCTTGCCTTCACCGACCCCGTGCTCGAGCGAACCGAAACCTGGGGCCTTGTTTATAAACTGATGGGGCTGCGTCAAGAATCTTCCCATGGTCTGAAATGTACAAAGCAGTAAAGAAAACTTAATCAGCTTTAAAATAAATCCTTAATTGCAAAGAATCCAAGCGAAAAACATCAATTGACAATATAATTTTGATATCATGATAAAATTGCCTTATCTTTTTTATAATTCCAAAAAAAAATACAGTTAAGTTTTTTTTTTTGTACTGAATTTTTACATGTAAAATATTCGTGTAAATACAGAACTTATTTTTCCATCCGAATATTAAATAAATTCCTGGCAGTTTTTATAGCAAACTTGAATATTGTTCTACATATCATGTATCGTAGAAATATCTTTGAGTATTGTGATATTTTTGTTATATCGCAACCTTGAGAGCTGTTTGAGTATCTAACTATATCGCGATTTTGTCAAACTGTTCGTACTGTTAACGTTATAGAAATAATTTATAATTTCACACACGAGGACTTCGGATGAAATGGTGCTGTCGTGCACGTGCAGCCGTCTTTTCATCACAGGGCAGCGTAACTCATTCGGGCGAAAGCTCCATCTGCCCTCTTACGCATACGTGAGTTCACAGACAGGCACGATTGGCCGGTGTCCCTGTGATTGACAGGAGAGAGAGAGAGAGAGAGAGAGAGAGAGAATATGCCATCCCTCCTGCCCAGAAAGCACTGCCCTCTTGTTCTCTTTGCACGTGGTAGCAGATGGCTGTGGATTCGTTGAGATTTTCAGACTCGTGATCCCCAGACGAGAGGTTGAACACTTCTCTGTAAATATTCACCTGCACCGGGCTGTCAGTCATGTTTTAGAAAATATTCAGTGTGTTTCCCGTCTTCACATAAACGAGGCTCCTTGTCTTTCTCTGGCATGCTGTGTGTGTGTGAGTGTAGTGTGCGCGAGTGTGTAGTGTGTGTGTGTGTGTGTGTGTAGTGTGCATGCAAACTATTCTTTCTGCTGTACTGCTGCTGGCGTCATGCTTCACGCTTGCGTGTAAACCTGCACTGCTTTACGCTGTGTGTAAGTAAACTTTTATATATATATATATATATATATATATATATATATTTTTTTTTTTTTTTTTTTTTTTTTTTTTTTTTTTTTTTTTTTTTTTTTTTTTTTTTTTTTTTTTTTTTTTTTTTTTTTTTTAATATATATATATATATTTTTTAACCTGTCCATAAGTGTGTAAGTATATTCCTGTTCTGCTTCTTTATCATAAAATTCATAAGTGATTATTTTTGAATGCCTCTGTAATGGTGTCCACTGGGAGAAATGCAAAACGAGATGAAGTGCCTTGCCACTGTTCTAGTTCCTGCTCCAGAGGAGCTCCTTCACTAGACACTTACTGATGAGCCGAATGCAAGATGGACAGAATTTCTGAGCCTCTCCACCTCCATTTAACCAACGAGAGATTGCAGTGTGTTTAGTAGAACAGGAACTCCTCCAGGAACTTGAGTCTTCCTTCAGACGTTGGTGGAAACGTGCTGGTTGCTCCTCCTCAGCTTCTTCTCTCTTCTCTCATGATGGGACACTATTAGAAAAAAAATATCGTCGTCTTTTCCACTTCCTGTTTTTGATCAGCTCCAGATGTTAATAAACGCCGACGTGTTTCACACGTAGGCCTACTGCACTCTGTTAAATGATCACGTCCTGTTATTGGAGGACGTGTGAAATGGCCCAGTGTTTCCTGGAGAGAAAAAAAAAAATTACTCAAATTTCTCTCTAGCTCAATCTCTCTCTCTGTCTGTCTCACTTCCACTCACTCACTCTCTGTCTGTCTCGGCTCTCTCTGAGTCTCTCTCTCTCTCTCTCTGTCTCTCTCTCTCTCTCTCTGTCTCTGTCTCGGCTCTCTCCGAGTCTCTCTCACATTCTTTCTCCTCATCTGTATTTTCCTCCCTCTCTCGCTCTCCCTCCCTCCTTCTTGCCATGTTTCTCTCTCCATCCCTCTCTCCCTGCTGATGGAAATAAAACCTCAGCTGTAATCACTAACACTTCAGTGTTAATAATAAGCTTTTCGGTTTCCTTTTCAACTTCTGAATTTTAGGGATTTAAAAAAAAACAGAAAAAAAAAGGAAAGTTTTCATCCTCAGCATGGTGCACGTGATAGTTCCCGTGCCTTTTGACTGACTGTGTGTGTGTTTGTGTTCCATCAGGCTCTGTCCCGCGTCACTCCGAGCGGCCTGCAGTCTGCTGTTCCTCGATGAGCGTCTGCGCAGCCGCAGTCACCCTGAGCAAATCAAAGCCACACACGGACTCGACTTTTCTTTTATTTTCCTCAACACACTAACACAAACTGTCGCTGAGGGAGACGGACACACACACACACACACACACACAGTCTCTCTCTCTCTCTCTCTCTCTCTCTCTCTCTCTCTCCCTCTCTCTCTCTCTCTCTCTCTCTCACGCAGCCACACTGGAAATCAAATCAAACAGCTGAGGCACGTCGTCTCCACGTGCTTCTTCACTCTGATCTATGAAGACCTCTGGAGTGGGCGGGGCTTTGACAGAAGGGGGGGAGGGTTAATGACATTTCTCTGCCTGTCAGTCATGCGCAGTGGGCGGAGCCATCACGAACAGCGCAAAAAAAAAAAAATCCTCCACTCAGCTTCAGATGGAGCTGTACTTACTGATAGCCATTGATCTTGTGTTTCTCTGAACTGTTTCTGATTTTAATTTTTTTAATCCTTTTTTTTTTTTTTTTCTCTCGTTTATTAACGAAGATTAAACTCAGTTTTCACCAGCTGCGGGTGTGCTGATTCATGGGAGTTAATGTTTGTAAAGTTCTTGCAAAAAAATCCAGGTGGATGAAAGCGGAGAGTAGACAACAGATGATGGGGTTAATTTTTTTTTTCGTTTTCGTTTTATAACGACGTGTAAATCGTTTTTGCGGAAATCTGTGCAAAATCCAAGCCGTTGATTGCGTTTTTGCGACTTTAGATCAGATCTGTCGTGGGGAATAACCAGCGTTTTGACTTTGCAGTTTATTATTTGTTAGGAGGTGTGAATAAAATGATCAGATCGCAGTCGCACCAGACTTCTTTGACATTTTTAGTGTGTACATGTCTGTTTTTTCCCCCCCTTTGCATTCCCAGAAGCTGTGAAATTCACGTCAGCTCTCTCTCTCTCTCTCTCTCTCTCTCTCTCTCTTCTCAATCACATGGACGTGTGTGAGGTTTGGGATTTGTGTCCACGTTGTGCGTTTGTGTTAAAGCATGTTGATTTGGGCTTCTTGGAACGGTTTAATGACGTACGAGTCTGGGGATCGAATGCTACGACGATGATGATGATGATGATCTTTGATAGAGATGAAGTCATCCGTGCCCTTTAAACAAATTTTTTTTTTCTTTTTTCCCCTATTTTAACTATTTGAATGTTTTATTTGCTAAACATTACCCAGGCTTTTAGGCTAAACTGTGGGCGGTGCTCGGAGTGTAGGAAGGAAAGCGGCAGGCTCTTGACTGTAGTCGAGTGTTTAGACGTTTGTCTGTAGTCGGGACGGGGGGTGTAGTGCTGAGAAAACTCTTTCATTCTGTTGTCATGTATATAGGACGTGTAGTTGATCACCAGGTACCCTTCCCCCCCCCCATAGCCTCTTGTCTGTCTGTGTGTATGTGTGTAGTGTGTGGGGCAGACTGTAGTGTTTAGAGGGATGATATGGACTTTTTTTTTTTTTTAATTTTAAAAGTTAGTTTTTCTTCACTAATATTTACAAAAGCGGCTCCTGTGCCGGTGTGAGTGAGAGCACACTTTGGGATCGAGCGATTCTGGGTTTTCCTTCTTTTTTTTTTTTTTTTTTTTTTTCTTTTTTTCTCCCCTCCTCCTTTTGACTGATTTCATCATCACCCAATCACCACACTGTGCTGTATCTGATGGAATGATGGGAATCTTCCTGCTTGGGAAGGTTTTATTTTTTTCCTCCTCATTTGTATTGCCACTGTATTTGTGTATTTTAAATTGTGTAAATAAATTAATAAGTACTTGTATGTTTCAGGAGTTGAATTTTTTCCCAACAGGATACACCAGAGAGCTGGTTTGTCCAAAATACATCCATGGTGAACTAATCTGGCTAAAAATAATTAGCATTGTGTTTAAAACTGTAGACAGTTTTAAAGTAAAAGGATCAAACGCAGATAAACTGGACAATGGTTTGTTTATTCAGGGAAGGATTCAGTGGACTGCACAATAAAACGTGACTTTCACATTTACAAGAAATTATAAATATTTTTCCAATTAGCCGTCACCTTCCTTGCAGAAAAAAAGTGGATTTTTTTGTAATTTTTTTTTTACACAGTCATTAGAAAGACTGAAGTCACAAATCAACAGCATTTACAGGAAACAAATCCATTAAACACAAAAGAAAACAAAACAGCTGAGACGAGGGTTAAGACACGGATTAAATCTGTTCAGCAGGGTGAAAACTGAAAGCAGGTCGTTCTGTTGCGACAAGTGAGTGCTAAACTGTCATTACACCCTTTAATAATAATAATAATAAAGTCCATCTGATTTTTGCATTTTTTAAAAACAATACTGTACCTCCATCTCTCTCTGTTGATTTACTCAGACTTAAAAAAAAAAAAAAAAAAAATCATAATTTACGGATAAAAGATTACAAAACATTTCCGTGAACACAGACGTGCTTAATCTCCACGATGATTAAACTTAAACAAAATCGCCAAATTCAAATCATATGACCAGTGTGTCTCAGACAAATGAAAAATCGATTAGTGACCTGACCTCGGCCATAAAAAAAAAAACCACAAAAAAATAAAACCTCCTCAGCAGAGATCTGACTCCAAGAATCTTCACTTCCCTCACACCTAAAAACACAAACTGAACGTTTTCTTCATATCTATCCACAGTTTAGCTTACACATCTGCAAAATGTAAAAACATGGAGAAAAAAAAAAAAAAAAACCTTTTCCAAAATCAGCTGTGAAAGAAACCATTCTGATATTAGACGAGATTAATAAGCCTCCAAAAAAACAACACGTTTTCTTTCTAAGGCGGAGTCGGATAAGCGAGCTAAACCTCACTGCCTGGCCAAAACTTTAGTCTGGAGATTCTCAGAGATTTAAAATAAATAAATACATCTATGTGGGGTTAGGATATTAAGGCAATGCAGTGGCGTCGTCTTCATGCTCCTGTAGCCTGCGCGATTCTGGACGATAGATAGACGGAGGGAAAGAAAGCAGGATATCGCAAAAAAAAAAAAAAAAACACATTGTGGGGGAAATAAAATGAAGGATGCACCGAACTGATTCCACACAATACACACAATCGATATCAACCTCAAACAACGGCTTCTTCGTACCTCGTAACTTCTAACCTCAGACTAAGAATTAAACAAAAACTCAACTCCTACTCAGGAGCTCAGGAAGGTCCCCCTCAACCCCGAGCTCAGCAAGTGACATCACATCAAAATGGCCGCTCATGGCATCAGGAGTTAACACAGCAGCACCTCTTTACCTTTAAATGAGTTAGACTGTGTGTGTGTGTGTGTGTAGCTAACTGTGAGGTCAGTGTTACAGATTTAACAAGCGATTGTGTGTTGATCGATCTAAAAGAAATACTTGTGTGTGTTCAGTCTAACTCATTTAAAGGTGTCTGTAATTTAGAGGCGCTGCTGTGTCTACAGCTGACGTTGTGAGCAGCCATTTTGATTGGACATAACTTGCTGAAATCGGATTTGAGCGCAGTGTTCATTAGTCTTAGTTGACGGTCAGGAATTACAAAGTTAGAGCTTTTAGTTGAATGCAGCACTAGTTTATGATCATTATTTCAATCTTAAATAAAAGGTCTGGGGAATGTTCCACTATGAGCTAACAATGGAAGTCTATGTAACTACAGGTTTTTTTTCTCTTCTGTAAATCTACAACCACGTCTACTTCTTCACTGACGTCTCACAGACTTCCTGATGAATGAGACAAAATGACCAATTTAAAAAATTTGAAATAGATTTTGAAATGCAAGCATGTTTGGGATGATCCACTATTTTTGCACTGAGGGGAAAATTATATATATATATATTTTTTGTTTCGCCAAACTGTTCTCTCATTAGCTAGCGAACATCCTCTCATTCCACGCACCATTTTAAAAGCTTTTACGATTCTTAAGTGATGGAAGAGTCAGCACTGGATTATACTCTGACCTCTGATGTTTGTATTGCTGCTGAGAGAAATCGGTGCATCCCAAAATAAAACCAGCTGCAATGGACCAAATCGGATCCACACACACACACACACACACACACACCTCCAAGCTCCGTTCTGCATAATAAAACCCCTCCTGCAGAGGAAAGCACAACTCGGTCAGTGCAATGCTTAAAGGACGAGAGGAGGCCGTGACTGGGGGGCAAAAAAAAACAAAAAACACACTAACTGAAAGGAAGAAATCGGAGAAAGAGGGGGACTGTGGTCCAGAATTTCGAGCACATCTTCAGGGATTAGTGAATATAAGCTCTGTAGACTGCAGACATGTCGTTGTCCGACTGGTCCAGCGCCTTCGCTCTCTTATACACCTGCAGAAAGACGGACATCGTTTAAGAACCACACGCTTCATCCGACTTCACGCTACAGTGTCACTGGGGTCATGTAAATAATCAGCAGCACACACATTACTACGTCTGTGTCACTGCTGTAAAGAGAACAAACCACCACACAAACATAATCAGCTCCCTTCACAGCACAGGTTTTCAAACTCTTCCCCTGTAAGCCTCACTTCCTCCTCCTTCTTTTTTTTTTTTTCCTCTTTTTCTGAGAACTCACCCTGCCATCAACTGTAACATGAACAGAATTATTCACCTGAACAGGAGTGAAATGGCAAAGTCAGGTCATGAAGTCCTCTTCATTAATCTTTGGGAGTTTGTGTGATTTAATAAACATTTAACTTTAATTAACTTTAATTTACCATAATGTTATGGTCTTTTCTGCACAGTCAGCATCGCACAATCTCTCAGTCCTAACTGTTTTTCAGGAACAGTTATATTGCTTTTAATTCTTTTAACTTCTGCATGTTTTAATTAATAATGCTTTGAGCATAAATATACAAGTCTTAATACTTTATATTAATACTTAATACTTTTTTTCCCCTCAGTAGGATATATTCAATGAAGCTGAAATATTCCGAAGAGCAAACAAACAAACAGCATTTGAAATCACTGTCTAATTATAATAACCATCAATATTATTTGTAAAGTGTTAGATTTTACGTTTTGTTCATTCTAATTGTTTTTTTTTAATCAAAAATTTCAGACGAAACCCGAACACGCCTTGTCTGACTCTTTTCAGCTGAAATATTTCGGTGCTATCTGTAATAAATATAAATAACTGATGCTATATACTTAACAGTTCATGACGGTCGGGTCACACTCTGATAGACTTTATTTCCACATTAACGCATCCTTTAAGTGGAGACTCAAAACACCTGCCTAACTGTCAGTCGTTCCGGATTCACATGTCGATCGGCTCATCTGTTGTTTTCGTTACGGGGAAATAAATGAAGGCTGCTCTTTTGGGATATTTTTGCTTTCCGCTGTTAACATGAGAAGCTCGAAACAGTCATTTAAATATATATAAATAAAATCTAATATTAAATATATTAGAGGGGTGCCAATACTTTGACAGAAGGCCAGCTGAAGTGACACTGCACAGTGAACGGGAAAGACAATAACATTTTCTAACATTTTCAGAATTCACACATCAAATCCTGATGTATCTGAGTGAAGTAGCAAGTCTTTGAGCTCACAGCGAGCGAGTGACAAGTCGCTTGTGGGCGTGGCCTTCCGATGAGAAACGTACAGGCGCCAGCACACTACAGGCTTTTGTCGTAGCTACGTACACTCACCAGAGGCACCATCACATGCCTGTGTAACTTTAAACCATCTAGTTAAACACAAGTGAACTAACTCTAATCAGCTACGTGCCAGGCTTAGCATCCGCCTCCTTAGAAGATTAGCAAAGCAGCCTAACTGTACTAGCTACAATCACCAGCGGCACCAGCGACCTCTGCTACTTCCTCCCGAGCTTTATTCTTCTTCATCACGTCTCTATACGCATTCAACGAGACGTCGTATATGACAGGGTGCGACGAAACCACGGTTATAGGTTCTTCTTCTGTTCCAAAGTATTTTTATTGAATATTTTGTCAAACATGAAACATATAATACAGTTAGCCATCTTTTAGATAAAATCCCTGCCCACAATTCCCCCTGTTGCACAATCATACATTTAAGCTTTCTAACATGAAGAAGGAAAAAAAAGAAAAGAAAAATTTTTTCTACTCCTCTGAGATAACCGATGGGTCTGTCTTCTTTATCTCCTCTAAAACAGGTTGCCAAGTAATACAAGACATGTTGCTACAGCCCCTTACAGTGTGCCGTATTTTTTCTAAGGCCATATAATGTAGTAAGGGCTTAAGCCATCGCTTGAAGGTTGGAGGG
This sequence comes from Pangasius djambal, assembly GCA_022985145.1. Classification (NCBI taxonomy): domain Eukaryota; kingdom Metazoa; phylum Chordata; class Actinopteri; order Siluriformes; family Pangasiidae; genus Pangasius; species Pangasius djambal. Next base: position 2,928,076 of record CM040987.1, on the reverse strand, counting down.
GATTTTTCTTTCCATTTGAGCAGTATTAACCTCCGGGCTAAAAGCGATCAGGTTTTTCTTACTTTGATTGAAACTTAAGGATCGTGGTACGATACCAAATATTGAAATTATGGCCTCAGGCTCTATACATGTCTTTAATGTATCCGAGAGAAATTTAAATTATTAAATTAAATCTTTTAATCTTGGACAAAACCAAAACTTGTGAGAGACAGAAGCTGGCTCAATTTCACACCCATCAGATCGCCTCTTCTTCTGTTTGTGTTTTTTTTTGGGGTTAAACAGGAAATGGGAACTAATGACAGGTAGGAACTAAAGATGTGAGTGAGGAAGTGAATGTCAGACCACACACACACACACACACACACACACACACACACACACACACACACACACGACACCGGATTGGTCCAAAGAATCATTACAGCCAATTGTCTGATCTGTAGCTTTACAGAGTTATACAAAAGTTGCATAAAGCTGAGAAAATCTTAACTTGGACATCGCGTGTTGCTACAATGGCAGATTGATGTGCTGTCTGTTGCTAGTGTGAAACACACACACACACACACACACACACACACACACACACACACACACTTTTCTTACCTCATTCGCAGCGGCTGCCATCGGTGTAGGGTGATTAACAGAGTCTCCCATCGAAATAGCTAATCTTAAATCTTTCTGAATGTGTTTTAGGTAATAATCTGGTTTGAAGTTGCCCTGCAAAATATCTGGGGGAAAAAACAAAAAGAGTAAAAACAATCAGTTTTCCATTTTTTTTTTCCAGAAACTGTGCTATTGTACTGAATGGTTCAGCATGTGCTGAAAATCCGTTATAAGGTGCATGATATCAAGAAGGAATAAAACACTTTGTGGCATGTTGTTATAGAAAAATAATCAGTGTCGTGGTGGTGTGATCTGTTCTACGTTATCGCAGCTGGAAAAAGTCGTTCCTTCACCAGCTTCTCTTTTTTCCTCTGTCTTGAAGTTAATAAGTCAAATAAAACACAGCTTGTCATGTTACTGAGAAACCGTAAAAAATGATTTAAAAAAAAAAAAAAAAAAACCTCCTCTGTCCTGAAGATGTTTGAAAACTTAGTTACAGCTTCACTTCTGACTGTTACAAAGCGCTGACACTGGAGACTCCTTCCATAAATATTATATAAAAAAAAAAAAAAAAAAAAAAGTCTTTTAAGCCGTTTACGTGGCGCGCCCGCTGTACAAGTCCCTGTGAACGAGCTGTTACTATAGAAACGATAACGTAATATAAACCTGTGATTTGCAGCGGCACTACTGTCAGAGCTGCTGTTCTCTGACCAATCAGAATCGAGAATTCAACAGCGCTGTGGTCTCGTCGTCAGCTGTATAACATGACGCGGTGTGCGATAGGAGGCCGGATAGAGTTACACGAAATTAGAAAAATGTGGTGGACAGAATGGTCACTAAGCGAGGAGTCACTGAGGTAACAGGATCTGCCAGCTGGTCAGCTCATGCGGATCTAATAGCGTGTGCTCGATGTGTGAACTTATTTCATTTGAAATGTAGCACTTTTGTAGTAATAGTGATGTTAATGCGATCATGAGATCATAAACAGATCATAAAATTTTACATATTCTCCAAACCTAAGGTTAAATCTTAATTAAAGCGAGGCGAGTGTGACTGTCAGTGCATTACACAGTGTTGGATTTGGTCTGTTTAATGTTTATTTTTTGAAGCCCAACACGTTCTAACCTTTAACCTTTGCACTGCTCATCTGTTTAACTTTTTCTTATTCTAACTCTTAATTTCAGCTTATTCATTCATTCATTCATTCATATGTCCCAATGTGAGCAAATTCCCTCTAACGGAAATCTTATTCGGTCAATAAAACACATTCTATGTATGAATTTATTTCATTTCTTGTCACACACCGCCCCCTAGTGGTGCAACAGCAACTCGGAGTAGTAAACACTCCTAATTCCTATAATCTATACTGATCATTTACATCATTTATTACAGGAATAACTGGTTCTCAAGACCTTCACACTTCTGCAGAATGAAATTTCACCTTCTCTCGAATCTTTTATCTTTTAAAAATGTCTTTAAGACTGAGCTACAGGCTTTAAAATCATCTTAACGATTCATCTTCAAGCTCGGCTCGTGACTTTGAACATGTCCGCAACACGCAGAAGAAGAGAGAAGCTCGGAGCTTGAGCTAACAGCGTATCCGGATCTGAGCTCGCTGCAGCGCAGACTGAAGCGTCCTGAAGCGCGGTCGTGACGAGCGGAGCCGAGGTATTACGCGTTACGTCTTTGTTGAGTTTAGCCGGCATTTCAGACAAGCAATGAGCAAGTAAATAAATCAAAGGTAGACAATGACAGAGAAACTAGTGAAACGGTACCTGTGTGTCATATTTTACCTCACTGGAATTCCATAAATCAGTCAACACACACACACACACACACACACACACACACACACACACACACACACACACACACACACACAAAGCGTGAACCCTTCCTAACTGTGGTTCCTGAGATTTAACAGCACAAAGGGTACAAATGAAAGTAAAGACTGCTCACTTTGGCATTTCTGGTCCACGAACGTGCTGGCCATCTGCCCCTGACACAGAATGTCCAGGAAGGTCTGCTGTGATTGGCCAGTGGCCTGAGCGAGGGTCAGCCCCTCTGCGATGGTGGCCATGAAACTGCCCTGCACCATGTTGAGAATCAGCATCATCCTCGCCGCGTTGCCTGCTTCTCCTGAACACACACACACACACACACACACACACACACACACACCATTACATCGCTCACTTAATTACAGTCATACAGCAAAACAGGACAGTTCTATAAAATCACTAGAGCAAATGAAACTCTGCTCACATCCCAGGAAATCGTTTGGCTTTTGGTTTCACGGTTTTAAATGATTCCTGCTTGAAGACACTCTGATGATCATGCGAGTATCATTTACATTAATATTACATAAACATGAATAATTAAAAATAAATCCGTTTCATATCCATCAATCATTTCTGTAATATCCCGATACGTTTTCAGATCAGGGGCTTCTTCCAGAGGAAAAGATTCACAGATATTCACACTCCATCAACGCATCCCGCTGGAGAATTTAAGCAGCGTGCATCATGAACATCACTTCCTGATCGGATTAAGAGTGCAGTTAGATTAAGATTAACATGCGCAGTTTATTTTATTTACTGCGCTTTAGATTAAGCCCTGTTGTTTCACATGACCATGGTTTCACATGAACGTAATCTCCACCACAGACATGAGGCCCCACTCTGAGAACCATGTGTGTGTAAGTACCTAAAAAGAAGGAGGTTTTGCCCATAGCCTGGAAGCAGCTGCTGCAGTCTTCGTAAACAGTCCGATCTCCCGCCGCGACGATGACCAACATGCCGTCGTTGGAAAGCTGCTGACTGCCTGAAACCGGAGCTTCCAGGAACCGGCCTCCTCTGGACGTGATCACCTTTAAAAACACCCGAAAATCTCAAGCAGAGCAACTAAAGCACCGAGACCACGCTGCACGTGCACAGGGAGGATACACGAGGCTCTAAACAGCTTTAACCTTCAGTTTAAAGAGCGGTATGAGAATAAAACATTTTCCATTGAACTGCAGTGGACACTCAATTAAAAAAAAAAAAATGTATTATATATCCATACGCCTGGATAGCGTACACACACACACACACACACACACACACACACACACACACTCCCAGTGATGTCACATGCAGCTTGTTTGCTAACTGGGAAGATGCCAGCACAGTGTTGTTTTATGACCATTTGCTTCTTTCAGCCATCGCTGTGTATAAAGTTTGATTTATACTTGCTGTAACGACAACCATTTTTCATTCAGTCATTTTCAGTAACAGCCCTGGTCAATGAGCCGGGAATACACACTGAAGGGGACGCCAGTCCAATACACAACACCAGGTACACACACACACACGTGCGCACACACCCATTCATACCTAAGGGATGATTTAAATTTCTTCAGTGGGAGGAAACCAGAGAACTCACAGGAGCACAGGGAGAACATGCAAAACTCCACACAGACAAGATCCCCAGCTCAGGATCGAACCCTGGACCCTGCAACTTTTCTAAAGCTGTCTATTAAAAGTGGAATATTAAGAACAGCTGTTAATTACAAATTAAAAAAAAAAAAACCCCAGACCTCGTGCTGACGTCGTCCTGTTTAGCATCGAAGCTCCACGTGATTATGCTGAGATGTTGGATGCACGTGTGCACTTTGGATTTGTACGTCTTTGTCTTATTCAATTATGAATTTATTTGTTTTAAATCTTAAAAAACATCATCTTCATAAGATGCTGAACGATGGGAAAATATCAGCACGTCTCTGTACACAGTGGAGAATAAATGCAAGTAAACAAGATGGCACGCGGTTGCACACACACACATACACACACACTCCTGTATATGTTGGTCACTCAAAGTCTCAACGCCCAAACTGTGGTGTGCCCGAGAGTAACCTCTCACTGCACAGTTCCTCCATTTCCTCTTAACATCACACTCTTCAGGGCGTTTCCTCAGTTCTTTCTTTCCTCTGCGCGCGTGTGTGTGTGTGTACGTCCAAGGCCAAGTATAAACTCAAAGAGCTTTATTTCACAGAAACGTACCTGCGAGAGCTCTGTAATGGTCTCGGGATCAACAGTGGACATCTCCACATAACACTTTCCGGGTCTGATTCCCTGTAACACACCGCTGGGACCCAAAACCAGCTGAAATAAAAATAAAATAAAACAGAAAGGGAAGAAAAAAAACAAAAAAAACAACAGCATTAGAAAGATCACAGCAAATAGGCACGAGGCACAAAACACAAAAATCTACCAGATTAATAATAATAATAAAAATAATTTATATGAATAAAAAATATCATTAACAAACTGATCTGATCCTCTAACAAATGGAAAATCTGAAAAAACATTTTTGGATGGGGAAAATGTTCACATTTGAAGATTTGATTTTTATCATATTTATACTTTTATTATATTATTATATATAATATATTATTATATTATAATATTTATTATATTTATACTTTATTATATTTGCAGTGTAAATAATTTTTGTGCAAAATCTGCATTTAGGTGCTTTATTTTTAAAACATCTTTTTTTAAATTTAGTAGTTTTTAAATGAAAAACAAATACATCAGAGGATTATCGGCTTCGGCTAATACTTAGTAATGATGGAAATATTATTATTATTATTATTATTATTATTATTATTATTATTATTATTATTAAGAACCATTTTAATAATTAGTATGAATAATGCAATAAATGATAACATTTTAGCTCTTTAATTAACATTTTAAATATTAATATCAACAAAAACAGTTACATAATAAACAATAATAATAAATTAAACAGTAAATCAGCCTTCTTGTAATTCGATACCGTGCGAGTGTTAAGAGACCGGATCACCTCCATGAAGAAAGCTGTTTTCCCCCCAGTGTTAGTTTGCTAGCCGTGTGACGAGGGATGTGAGAGATTCTTGTACTTGTTCAGGCTAATAAAGCAACTTTAGTTAATTAAATCTGAAAGCCTCTATTGATTACTTTAGCCATCATAAAGCTAAAGCTACGAGCGATTAAAGATGCTAATCAGTTCAGCTGGAGAACTGTTCTGAAATGTAAGTAAAATAAACAGTGAGGAATGTAGCAGTCTGGTTTTCACATTTTATCTACTCCTCAATCCAAGAACACGAGCACAGAAGCAGAGGTGACGTTACAGAGCTCCACGTCACGTGTCCACCTACATCTCTGGCAGCTTTGGGGTCTGATACGCAGGAGAAAGTGATGTCGCACATGGACACGACCTCGGCTGGCGTTCGTCCTAACCTGGCACCTTCCTGGATGAACAAGTCGCACTGCAGAAAAGAAGAAGAACATCATGATGATGAAGAAAAATCTCTAATGAGACTTCACTGCATTTCTGCTGCAGGAA
>CM040987.1:2884963-2909439 GCA_022985145.1 Pangasius djambal | reverse complement strand
AGAGAGAGAGAGAGAGTGAGAGACAGAGAGGGGAATGGGTTCAAGGTCAGAAGCTGGAAGTCTCTTAGCCTTTCACTGAAGCAGCAACACCAGAACCCCGACTCAATCCGTGTAAATACAGGTTTGTGCGACATGTTGCTCAGCTCCTACCTTTCCTGGCCACGGCGGATACCGTCCGAGTTTCCCCCTAAAACACACCACAAACAAGCAAAGTTACTTTGTTTGACTTAACACCGGGACGCTGCGCTAAAGTCGCTAAAGCCCCAAAACAACAGCAGAAACATTAGCAGTGTGCCAACGCAGCTTGCTAGCAGACGTTTCTGCCTTCATTCAGCCTGCTAGCTGCAAGTATTATCCAGCAACAGCCCTAAAGAGAGGCAACCTGATCAAAAACGCCAACTCCCGATGATATTACTTTATATTATATTTGATAAATATTAAACCCCGTATACTTGCTCGCTAGCATATTTGCTAACTGCGCTTACTAGCAAGCTGCTTTGGGGGATTTAGTTCACGCTTGTTTTCCTCCGTCACTTAATCTCAAAAACAATTTATAAAACTATCACACACACGTTCAGGGGCATTCATTTTTAAAATGTGCTGCGGACACTGAACTAACAAAGCAAACACGATTTAAAATGACACATTATCTCACCAAACCAGATCCCCGATCCGCAGATGTACAGTCGCCATCTTAAAAAAAAATTTTTTTACTGAAACGTCGCACTGAATGCAGGGAAAGGAACAAGAACACACCCACCTACGGATCACGTGACTCGTTCGCGTAGCCACGCCCGCTTGCGCGTCACGTGACTGCGGGCCGTCGGATAAGACGTTGACGTAATGACGTCTTCGTTTCTTCGTAAATATTTGTTTTAAAATTATTTAAACTATATAAAACTTATATTTAAACTATATAACTTATGTAATTAAGTTGTTTATTTAAATTTATATATACATATAAAATTATTATTTATAATTATATAAAGTTTTAAATTTTAAATAAACACTAAACATAATCATAAGTTATATTACAATATATAATATATATAGTTTTATTTATATATGATATAATTTTAAATAAACACTAAACATAAATATAAGTTATATATTTTATGTAGTTTAAATTATACATATATATAAATTTTTAGATAATTATTATTTATAATTATATAAAGTTTTATATATATATATATATATAAAAGATTACTATTTTGAATAATAGTAGTACAAGTAAAACTATAGAAAAAATATATTTATGTTTTGTGTAAGTTATATTTTTAAAATATAATTCTTTTTTTACTTTATTTTTAAATATCGTTAAAATATAAATAAAAAATATTTAAGGTCTTTGGTAGCATTCTTATATTAAGGTTATTCAAAAGAGTAATCATTTTAATCATTTAAAAAAAAATTTAATCATATAATTTTAGACAAATTAATAAAATTTTTGTAAACAAAGAATTATTTTGAATAAGATTAATATAAGAATGCTAAAAATATCTACTAATATTATATATTATAAAAATATGGCAGACTTCTTCGTTCTGTTTTGTTTTCCTAATTACTAATTGTTTTGTTGTTCATATTTTAATTACACATATAAAACTTGATTTATTGTAAACAAATATATAGATATTTATTACATTTGATGTGTGTTGTGGATTTCAGTTCAATTAAAAAGTCCCTAAATGTTGACTTACATAGAAATGGCATAGAAATGTGTAGTATGTTATAGAGTATATAAAGTATTCAGACATGTTACCGTGACTGTTGCTTTGGTGGGAAACAACATGACAGTCATATGTTTCTGAAATGTAGATGGTGTACAGTGTACCGTATACTTTCACTTCCTGTATTACATTCCTTCTTGGGTTTCATGACCTTAAGAAATAATCTTTGAGCTGCTGTAACAGGGTTTTAGGTTTGCACTCCTGTGACTTCTGGGTGGAAAAAATGTACATCCATTTTACAATTTACCTACAAAACAGGATTCGAAGTTCACTGGATTGCAATTTCTGAAATAGAAACCCCTTATAACACACATTACAGGAACTGAGTCAGCAGGTATCTCTATTTCTCTGGTAGCAAGTTTAAATGTTTGCATCCCTCCTGAAATGCTCTAGGTCATTTATGTGAACCTTACTAAGCAATGTTTATGGAGGTTCAAATCAGAAATCAGGAAATCAGAGATATAGCTCTTGCATGGTCTAAAACAGAAAAAACAGACCTGTGATAAACCTCACCACAGCTAAGGTCATCAGGAAGGGTCAAAGAAATAACACTGTGGTGCTAAGTTAGTGCGAAATGGCAAAAACGTACTGATGAAGTCAGAGCAAATGTGTACGAGTGTGTATATCTGTGTAGTGTGTTCACCAAAGAGACACAGGTGAGGGAACATTATATATATATATATAATTATATATGCTGAATAAATGGAGTATGCCACTGTGGACACTAGGGACAGAACTAACACGGCCGACCCTCCAGTCTCGGGACGTCAAAATAACCGAATTCATATGAAACCAAGAGAAAGAAGGACAGATACGGCAGTCCAGTTTCCCAGATATATATTTTATTTAGAAACATTAGACGCTCTGGCTGTGGAAACAGAGATTAGCATGATAATTCATCTTCAATAACAGCGCAAGATATTTCTGGTATGTGTGAAACTGAGCAGCCTGTAGTCAGATAACTTTCACCCTGCAATATCAGACTATATCTCCCCAACAAGCAGAAGAAGCTTTAGGTAATACTCTCCCTATTAGCCCAGATATATGCAAATAAATATACAGTGCATTAAGAAAGCCCAACTCTGAAAGCCTAAGGAGAAACTGAACTTGTGCTTAATCATAAAAACCGATAGCTCTTCATCAAGTAATGAAAGCGACGAAGCATGAACCAGACAGATTTCTTATGGCATTAGTGACTCTTTCCAGAAACCAGGATACCAAACTCCTGGATGCTGATCTCTTTGTTCTGGTACTGCTGTAGCTGGCGTTTCGTGATGTTCCCGGACCGCAGGGCGTCCTCGATGGAGAACTTTTTGCCCGATTTTCTGTCGTGAAGAACAGACGACTCTCCAGCTGGACCCTTGACGGTGATCTCCTCCCAGTCGCACTCCTGACTCTGGAGGTTGACGAACATCTTCCAGTCGATCAGCCCCAGCTTGTACGCCTCCTCTGGCCTCATCTCTTTGCCCGAGTCTGGGTCGATGACGACGATAGAGCGGCGAAGGTGGCTTTCCCTCTGCTCTCTCTTCACCCTCACGGCAGACAGACTCTTCTGCAGCCTTTCGATTTCTTCATCTTTCTCGGTCGTGATGCGTCTCAGGTCTAGAAGTTCTTTCTGCAACGCTGCTAGCCGTATTTCCATGTTCTTGCTGTTGTCCACTGGGGTGGACTCTGTGATTTGCCTGGTTTCCTTTGTGGTGATCTGGATTTCGGCCTGGAGTTTTCTGATCTCGTTCTGCAGGCGCTGGTTCTCCTGGAGAAGCCTGCTGCTCTCGTCGCGGATGTAGTCGAGCTCTTTGGATGACTTTGTGTTCATGAACTCCATTTCAGTCAGCCTGCTGGTGATGGTGCTGAGCTCAATGTCCAGCTCTTGTCTGCGTTTCGTCTCTTCTTCAAGGCTCCTCTTCAGCCTCTCAATCTCAAGCTCGGCTTCTGGATCTTTCTCGACTTGGACCTTCTCTGTGCAAACGACTTTCTCCCGGACCTCCATTCTCTCCAGCGTTTGCTGTTGGTGCAACAGGGCATTGTACTCTTTCTCCAGAAGCAGATGCTTGTGTCTCTCTTCCTCGACCTGAAGGCGTAAGATAGAATGCTCTTTCTCCTGCTGTGGGTCTTGCTGCAGGACGACCTTCTGTTTGACTGTAACCTTCTCTCTGTTTTCTTTGTCCCTGATCTCGAGCTCGTTTAGCCGGACTCTCAACCTCTGAATTTCAAGCTCGGCTTCCCGTCGGGATCTGCGCTCACGTTCAAGCTCCTCCAGCTGGAGATCCAGATCAGCCTTTTGACGCTGAAGCCTGGCCAGCTCCTCTTTCAGGATATCCCTCTGTTTCAACTCATTACTGATGTTCTGAGTGAAGGTCAGACATTCGGACTTCAGCAATGGGTCTTCTTCCATCTTCACCACTTCTTGCTGCACAACCTTCTCTCTGACCTGTGATAAGTCAATCTTCTTGAGCCTGATCTTCTCTTCAGTGGCAGCTCTCTCTCTCTCTAGATCCAAGCGCTTCCTCTGTTCCTCGGCCAGCCTCTTCTTGAGGGTCTCAATTTCTTCTTTGGTTTTAGGGTCCTCTCTGTACTGAAGGACCTCGTTAACCACCTCTTTGGTCTGCACCTGGGGCTTTGTGTCTTTCCACCTCTGAATGTCATCCCTCAGTTGGACTATCTCTATTTCCAGTTTCTCTGTCAAGTGCGTCTTGTCCACGATTTCATTTCGGAGTTTCTCCAGCTCTCTTTCAGTTTCTGGATCGATCTTGTACTTGATAACCTCCTTGATGATTTCTTTGATTTCAACTTGTGGGCCTCTGTTTCGCAGCACCAACAGCTCATCCTGAGTGGACTTCAGGTGGAGCTCAGTGTCCCTGGATCTTCTCTGCACTTCTACAAGTTCAAGTCTGAGATTGGCGACCTCTGCCTCTGCCTTGGGATCGGGCCTGACGATCTCACGCATTTTTTCCTGAATGATGACCTTGGACTTTTCCTCCTCAAGGCTTGTGATCTTTCGCTGAATGTCGGTTCTCTCTCTCTGAGCAGACATGCGCTTTGATTTTTCTTCCTCAAGCTCCCGTCTCAGGTTCTCAACCTCCCTCTCCAAAGCAATATCTTTTTCAACCTTGAGAACCTCTCTGATGGAGATCTTCTCCTCAGCCATGGCCTTTTCCTTCTCCAGACGCTTGAGTTTTTCTTGCAGGAATCGGAGCTCATCTTCTAGCTGTTTTCGGTTGTCAATTTCTTTCTGCTTTCTCTCGATGAATATTCTGTATTCGCTCTCGAGCTGAGGATCGTTTTGCACCTTTATGACTTCTTCCTCCTTGATGACTTCCTGCTCCTTGTTTTTCTCAGCAGCAAGGATGGTTATCTGCTTCTGGATCTGAACGACATCGTTGTCCTTGACAAGCTTTTGTCTCTTGAGCTCCTCCAGCTCTTCTCTTAGCCTTCGTACTTCCTCCTCCTGTCCGCGGTCCCTTTCAATGCGTAGCACCTCTTTGACCGTGTACTGCTGAGCGCCTTCCTTCATTTCTGTCTCAATGCCGCGTAGCTTCACGCGCAGAGTGTCCAGTTCGCCTTCGAGGATGCGAGTGGTCCTGCGTTCGTCCAAGAGCTTCTGCTGGACTTTGCTGATTTCTTCATCCAGCTGAGGATCAGGGACCTTCTTGATCAGCTCTTTCTTGACAATCGTGTCCTGTGGTTTTTGTCCTTCCAGCACATAGATGTCAGTCTGAATTGTTTTGATTTCCTTCTCAAGCTGCTGCCTTCTCAGAATCTCTTCCTCCAGCTGATTCTTAATTCTCCAGGCTTCATCTCCGGGAGCAGAAGACTTCACAGACTGAACGTTCTGCTGGATGATTTTCACCTCTGGTTGCTGTTAAACAATAGTCACAAATAATCAGTTAACAAACCAAAGATATGAAAAAAAATCTGCACACTGTACTGAGGTGTTTTGGTGGACATTATACCGTACCTGATTAAGAAGACTTTGTGCAAACTCAAGGTTCTGTAATCGTTGTTTGTTCACAGCACTGACCTCTGTGAATTTGGCCTCGATGGCTGCTTCCTGTTTAATACATTGGTTTCGAAAAATAAGACAAAATAAAGGTTCAAAATGGCAATTAAAAAAGAATATTATTAAACATGGTTTCCACTAAATTCCAGTTAAACTTAAACTCTCAGAAACTGAAACCGTTAATTATAAAACAAATATGCGTCATGTGCTAGATTCTAGCTCGAGATACTTCTTACTGACGGTATATTTTCTAACTTTAGACAATTAAAGAGCCTGTTTTTTAACCCAAAATGCTAATATAAGACTTAAAAAACTTAAATGTTTATTGTTCTTGATCTCATCCTGTATATTATCCTGAGAATAAAAATGAACTATGTGCTAGAGTATTATGATTTTACCTCTCCCCTGACTCTCAGCGCAGGAGATTCCAGTCGGCTCCTCTTGTATGTTTGCGAGACCAGGCCGTCTTCAAGGTCGAGAATGGACCTGAACCTCTCAGCTTCATTTTCATAATCCTGAACGGAGCCACAAAGAGGAACACATTGAGGTTTCACTGCACTCGCTTGTTAAACTATGAACGATAATTCTGCGTGATATTGCGGGATCGCTTCGCACCTTGACCGCTTGCTGGTAATGCTGTGCGTTCTTTGAGACGTTGTTTAAGTCCGATTCCTTCCTTGTGATGTCAGAGAGCAGATTCTAGCAATGAAAAGAAAAAGAAACTGGTTTTGTCAAATTTGCTCACCCAAAACATTTGGTACATTAGTAGAGAATATACACAAGTGGTGGTGATGTTATTAGAGTGGACTTACTCTTTGGTTTTTCAGTTTTCCCTCCACCTGTTGGACTGTGTCGGTCTCAAGTGGCTCATAGCTCGGCACACGGGAGAGCCAGCTGTTCAGGTTGTCATAATCATTACGATAATTGTTGTAGGACATTTTAGCTTTCTGCAGACTCTGTGATCTGGAAGACAAAAGCATTTCAAAATCAGTACAGTAAATCAAGCTTGCACGATAAGTGTGCCTACGTGTACCTTCTGAAACTGGAACGTTTATGATTTTAAGGTTTTTAGCTGTTAGCAGGCTTCAAACAATACAGCTCAAACAAAATGGCCTAGGGGACAAGTGCCTCATGGACAACGTTCCCTTAAACGTGCTCCTCTTACGTGAGTTAAAGATACACGTGTAATATTTCCGTACAAGGAAAACACTTATGCTGTTGGTTCCATGGCTTCAGGCAGTCAAATCAATAACTGATAATGATGATGATGATGATTGTAATACCTAAATACGCAGTTATGATTAAATCTAAATAATCATATATCTTCTTCTTCTTTCGGCTTTTCCCTTCAGGGGTCGCCACAGCGAATCATCACTCTCCACCTATCCCTATCTTCTGCATCCTCATAAATAATCAGATATAATAAATAATAATCAATCAATAATCAAAAATAGAAATAATCATGGCAGGTGCTTTTAAGAAGCAGTCCCGGCTGTGTTCTTTGGTCACACACAGTTTCTAAAGTAAAAACCTTTCAGAAATGAACCTTGTTGAGAAAAACAGAAAAACCGTGTGAAAAATGATTCGTGTTAGTGAGCGAACATGAGGAGATTTATGATTTAAGTGCTGGATTGAAAATATATATAATTACCAAAGTCTTCTAAAAAATAATAAAAATAACTAAAAATTATTTTTTGGGACATTCATCGGTACACGAAGTGACGTCCCACTTTAACGGTTGCACGAGCAGCCCGAATTTTCTTGAATCTCTTCCTCCAATTTATCCCGATAATAGATAGAGCTGAGATCACATTTGTTTTTAACTATGTGTACATGTACGCAAGATGGCTGCTGTGTGTATCCTGCGCTCATTCAGAGTGACACTGTGTCTACTACTAAGTAAACAATTTAGTGCTGTGTCTCAAATCGCATCCTTACGTACTATTCTGCACACACCCTCTCGTGTCGCCTTCGAGCCTACCAAAACCTCTGTTTTGTGCACCAGTCTTCTGGATGTCTAGAGTTTTTGCTTTGAGACACAGCTCATGACAACAATCACGACGATGGCAGAAGGGTTAAAAGAGAAAGACAGATCTTGAAAGCGGTTAATGTTGCCGTACATGAAATCACTAAACATTTCACAGTTCAGCTTGGAACTTGGGTGTATTGGCTCTGATGTGCCATCTAGTGGTCACTTTTAATCCTCCAGATGTACATAAGATATACAGGCTAGTGTGTGAACAATGCCGCTTGCGCTGCCGCTGTTTCGTGCGTCGAGTATAAACCATACATATAAATTTTAAGTCACAAACTGCTTTTTTCATATCAGCACAAAAGGAGCTCCAGTGCTTAGGCAAATAAATGGCAAGTGTGAACTCACACGAATGTGTGTTATCGTGAAACATCACTGATTAAAGCTTTTTCATGTTACATACTGATCATTCTAGTAACGAATAAATGTATACCTGGTGTCGATCTGCCTGAGAAGATTGTCATAGCGTTTGGTAAGCTTTTGAACATCAGCGTCCTGCCGGTCGATGTCAGGGCAGTGCTCCTGCACTCTGTTCACCATGTTATCACAGCTGAGTTTAGAGCTCCTCAGATTACTCTCCATTTCAGGGATTATGGATTTCTTCGCCCTCAGCTCCGAGCCCATGTCCTGTGTCGGACCGAATAAATGTGATAAATGTGTGTGTTTGATATAGCTAATAAATAACTCAGGACATTATACAGTATTGTGCTACATGCATGTCTGCAGAAGTGGTGATGTGTGTAAGCAGCGTCTTACAGAGAGCTCACGCAGAGCCTTATCCAGAGAGGTCGGGTCAGAGGGAGCGATTTCTTCTCTGGCCAGCCTGTTTTCGTAGGGTGTGAGCAGACTTTTGCCGTTCTGTATCGAGCTCTCCAGCTTGTTGGAGTTCTGAAGTCTACAGAAATAAATGAGAAAGAACATTTAATTCTTTGTTTCACCAGAGATCCACGTTTCCCGTATGTACGCGCAGAAAAAAAAGAAATAAACGGCGCGTACTTCTCATCCGCACACTTCAGCAGCTGCTCGACCTTGTTGTATTTGTTGAGAGTCGTGTCGACCTTGGCGGAGAGCTGTGGAGCGCTGGCACACTTGGGGTTGGATTTGAGGAAAGTCTCAGCCTCACGGACCTTGGAGGTCTTCTCTGGCTCGATCTTACGGACGATGGAGGCAATGTCCTAAAAATAAATGAGTTAATATTCATGGTTAAAATTTTTTCGACTGAATTAATTTAAAACAGCAGACTGGACCAAAGTGCGAAAAATCGTCACTGCTGTAGATTTACTGAAAACTTCCTGAGAATCTCAAGAAATCCCACAATGCACTTCACCAGGTCAGTGTCTCAATGATGTAAGTATGGAATGCCATTTTATTTCAAATTTAATAAATCTTAAATGTATTTATTATCAATAAATATATCTATAAGTAATACGATGAATAAATGCAGCAATAAATATATGAGTCAATATATTGTGAAATAATTCAATAAATAAATTAAAAAATACTTGAAACTCGAAATATTATTTCAGCATACTTATATTCACAATAACACTGTCATATTTCAGTTCATTTTAATTTCATAATAACAGTTTTATTTCACAATGCCTCTTTTCATTTCGTAATGAGACTATTATTCGAAATAAATATTTTCAGGTGAAATAAAATTTGTGCCTATTCGTACATGGAAATTAAAAATTCTTGACAAGAGTAAATATCTAAGGGCGTATGGGCCTTTTTTTCTAATTTAAATATTTTTGTTTTGCGGTATAGCCACATCACATAAGCTTTATATTTTGGTCGATGTATGTTATATGCAGCTCAGTATGTATTTGAGCCAGCCTAGAAGTAGTTCTGAGCTACCTTGTGTAATCTGTAACACAATTTGTTATATAAATATTACAATCCATAATCCATATTCGTATTATCATTAAGGGCTTTTTTACACCATTACAGTTTGTTAGATATGAATGGTGCTGGAGCAAGAAATTTTACATTTCTGATATTTTTTTTAAAATGTGAGGAGGATTATAATCACAGAGAGAGAGAGAGAGAGAGAGAGAGAGAGAGAGAGAGAGAGAGAGAGAGAAATGGCACATTTCTTACTCTCATGTTCTGCAGCCTGTCAGCGCTGTCCTGTACGGGGCGGTTCTGCTCCAGAGGGGGGCGCACTTGGGAATAAATGGCCTTCTCCTGCTTATCTAGGTCGTTCACCACTTTGTCCAGTCCGGCCATCAGCTGGCGACACTGCAGCTCCTGCTTATCTGTGATTCAGGTGCGAGAAAATAGCTTAATAACTTCCATGCCGTTAGAACAACTTGAAAGGATGAAGGGAAAAGTGTGTGAGCAGGAGACCGAGAGAGATTTTAGTTTCACACAAGCGTTTCCCACACAGCTAAACAATGAACCTGTCATGAATAATAACATGATTAAAAAAAAAAAAAAAAACGGATCAAATAAAAGGGTTCTGTTTGTTCAGTCAGGGCTGGGCAGAATACCCAGGGAAAATACTGATGGCTGAACCCTGAATACTTCTCTTCATAAATGTATTCACGAACAGATTTTATTACAACAGAAGAAAAAAGTAAAAGGAATGTATTCTGAACAAATCCTTAATTAAAACAAATCCTGAAAAGACGCTGTCCTGTATCATCGTTCTATAATTGTCCTGTGTTATGATTCTGCATGACAAATATTTTAATGAGTTTTATTTTTTGGATTTTCCTCCATTTTCCCTCTAATTTGGTCCCGCCCACCGCCCAGCTCTCACCAATCATACGACAGTTACCAGTTGAGGAGGGTGCAGGGTGAACATGTGCTTCCTCTAAGACACGTGAAGCCAGCCAACCGCATCTTTTCGTCACAAGGGCAGCATAACACGCTCGGAGGAGAGCGCTATCTGCCCTCTTCCGCATACACAAGCTCACAGACACCCATGATTGGATCGTGATTGATAGGAGAGTTCCACCCAGAGAGCACAGCCAATTTTGCTCTCTTGGCTCCGAGAGCCAATGACGGTCTTCAAACTCTTCAAACACTTGTAATGATTTTTAAAGGAGGTTGTAATGACCTTTTACTCTTTACGCAGAATGGTCATGCGACAGCGTGAACGGACCGGAAACGTGTGAAAGAACGGTTAAACGGTATTGGCGACAGTATTGCTTTTATTTTGCCATAAAGCACTTCACAATGGAATGGACAATGGAAGGTGATGCGCTGTGGTGACCCCTAACAGGAGCAGTCGAAAGAACAACAACGGCAACGACAACATTTTAAATAGTGCCTTTTCGAAAATGCACTGTTGACTGATGTTTGTCTGATTATGTAACCCTGTTCAGTATTTTCAGTATGATAGTTACAGATGAAAACACACAACAGAAGCCCGTTTTAATGCCGTGACAGCTGAATGAATGCTGCATGTGAATTAACCCCAGGAACACACCTTGTCCACTCGTGCTCGTGCTGTCCTTCTTCAGTTCGCCCAGTCGGGACTGCAGCGCCATTTTGCTGTTCGCCACCTTTTGTTTGATGGCTTTCTGCTGGCTCACAAGACTGTATCATGACAAAAAAAAAAAAGAAATCCTATAATGCTAAAAATCCTAGAATGCTAAAAAAAACAAACAAACATACAACTTGAGGCATGGAGAAGAAATAAAATGGTGATTTAAATCATGAAGTTAGCTCTTTTGCTGACCTGACCCGGCAAGCTAGAAGTTATGCGCAAGATAATAAAAGAGTTTCGTGATTAAACTTGTAAGAACGGATTCTCTCTGTTGTTTTATACTACTCTTCATTATATACATCCAAAATCTAATTGTATTTAAATTTCCTAGACTTCCTATTATTATTCGAGATTACATCACTTAACAATGAAAAATATGGGTATGTATTGTATTTAAAGAATAGATCTTCGGTAACATAGCATCATATCAGAATCCACCACCAAGCCATGAATCCACAATCCGTTCCAGTCCGGACGTTACCTCGCTCTCACTCACCTGTTGGCTGTTTACCCACATTTGCTTCTGTGTATTAATACCTTTCTCTAGTGTCAGGGATTGCCATTTAAGTGTGTATCACTGAGCGGTGGATCCCCTGTTCATTACTCTTGGTTTTTGACTTCTTGCTTTCGATTATGATTTCCCTGGATTGCTCTGTTCGCCTGACATTTCACCACTGCCTGTTTCTGACCACAAGTTTTTCTGCCAATTTTTCTGCTGACACATAGACTTACTTTACTTGTTCATCACATTATACTTGTGGATCCAGTTCAAAAATAAAGCAAACATGTGAACACTGTGTACTTTTCAGTTTTGGACTAATATTCCTTCAATATTTGTTTTACAGCACCACTTTGGTAAACATTACGCTGTCCAGGACACGGGCTCTTTAAGACTTGCGACATATTATAGCTGTCAGTCCACAAAGCTACTCAGAAAGAGGAATACTTACTTATCAGCGATGGCGACAGAGTCCGAGTCAGTCGGAGGAATGATGAAACACACGCCAGGGGCTGCCAGGGTGCGGCCGGCCGAGTCTTTCACGTCCCATTTGTGTCCGTTGTTCCTGAGCAGTGTGTAGCGTTCTCCTCGCTGAATCTGACCCTGTGTGTTCCATAAACAACAATCAGATGAGTCTTAATAGGAGTCATGACATGTTTTGCTAAAGCCTGCTGCTAAATTCTTAGCAAAATCTGAAATTTAAACGAGTCTTGCTGCTTAACATGATGGTCATCTTAGGGATTTAAATACATTAAACTAAACAGCTCTACTCTCAGAGCAGTGTAACTCATTTTTCAAAGTGTTTGTGTCACTCATTTTCCATTAATATCTTCCAATAATAGTTCATGAGAGGCATTAGAGAGGGATAGAAGAGGACTCGTGTTTAATACCTCCTCTGTCTCAAAGTCGCACAGCGCCTCGATGGGCAGAAGCTTTTGTGGTGAAGTCCTGCGGTACTTCAAGGGCAGAACCTGGAGGCTGCGGTTCTGCAGAGCTTTCACTCGATCATCAAAGTGATCCATGGCCTTCGCTTGGTCCTGAACAAATAAACACAACTTTCTTGAGACTCTCCACCTGTTTGCTCTTAACACACAATCACAAATGCATCCTTACTCTCACTCACATGCTCACACACTTACACACACACGGTTATGCACACATGCTCTCTACAAAAAAAAAAAACACATATGATTAACAAATGTCAAAATGACTATATTTACATTCAGGTCCATGAGCAAGCTGTCCAACTGGTACTGGTCTTTAAAGTCAGGGTTGTACTTCTGGTTGATTTCAGTATCCAGGCGCTTCAGCAAGTCCTGAGTGTCTCTGGCCTCCTTCTGAAACTGCACGTGGCACAAAACGAACTATTAAAACTCTGACATGTGGCGTTTTCAAAACATCTTTAATGCCATGACCTCATGTGTGTATGGCTCTTAAAGCGCCATTAATTTGCCTTTTCCTTACCTTGTGGTACTCATCCATGTGCTTGAGGTGATTCTCTTCACAGATGAGCAGGTTGAGATATTCCTTCCAGTCTGCATGGACAGCGTCCATATGCGCCTGGAGGCGAAACACAAGACAAAGCAATAAATAACTGGATTTCTTAATACGTGTACTTTACATTAGGCGTGGATGACATCACAACAATATCATATCACGATACTTGAAGATATTTCAACAATAACCGATATTACAAACAGACTGATGATACATTTTTTTAATGCCTACAGAAATAAATTACTTAACAAGGTAACAATTTTAAAGATGCTGTACATTTAACATCAGCTGCATCCGATTATAATAAAGTTATAAAGATATTGCAATATTCACAATATCTCAGAACATATATTGTACGTTGTGGTGAAAATGATGACATAATCGATATTACGTCGTCATATTGCCTAGCCCTGCTTTACATAATTTTAAATTTAACTTACATAATAAATTTTATATATATATATATATATATATATATAATCTGACTGTACCTCGATGACGTTCTTTCCTGGGTGTCCCTGGGCGATGAGTTTCTCCCCGTCGTCACTCAGTTTAGTGATTGTCGCCTCCTTGGATTCCAAACACTTGCTGATGAAGTTCTACAGAAGTGGAATAAGGTGGAAGAAGTTTGACTGTTAGTAATGGGTTAAGTTTTATTGTCTCAGAAAAGAGGGACTTTTACCATAGATACAAGAGTGACTTTTACCATAGATACAACATTTCACGAAAAAAAGGGAGTGAAGGTATGCAAATACTTGATGGTTTCAGGGTTTTGAACTATTAGGTTTGTTTTAATTTTTACTAAAAATACAAAGTGCTCAGATCATATTTCATATAATGAATCATGTAATGAAAGGTAGATAAGATAATATTGGGGATTTTAAGCCTAATTTTAGAAATGTTACAGAAATGCTTGGGTCACTGGGAGTGAAGACTTCTGTTCAGTCCTGTCGATCAGGTGTTGAACACAGCAGAAGTTCTGAGAAGTGTTCATTTAATTACAGCACCGTGAGACATATCTGGTGATTGCTGTTACCTCGTACTGCCTCTTGCGAGCCGGGTAGTCGAGGTTGGCATCACTCCAGTCGTACATGATGCGTTCATCAGCCTGCTGGTCCAGCCAGTAGAGCTCGTTGGTGCAGCGCTGCATGTAGTCTCTCAGACTGAGCAGGTTCTTCTGACGAGCCGTGGAGCTTGCCTGGGTGAGAATTATATATAAAATACGTAAATGTTCAGTCATCTGGGAGTTTGAGCACAATACTCCCAAGTGATCTTAAATCTTATCCTGATCTAAATCCTTGAATAATCTTAAATCGTTTCTGAATTCTCAGTTTTAAAGGCTCAAAGGTTTGGGCTATGTGGAATGTGAAGGCTTTGAATGGATAAAGATGAAATGCAAATGTTGAACACAGATTAACTTCGTATTCAAATCCACAGAGCACAGCGCTCTTGGTTTCATAACAGCTGAAAGGAGGGCTACCAATGTGTTTGGGAAAGAATACTTCTCTACACAGACTTTAATTAAATCCAACGCCAGAAAGTTAATGAGAGGGAACAGAGTCTTACCATGAGTTTGTTGTATTTTAGCTGCAGGCCATCAACGTAGTCCTGCAACACAAATGGGAGAGTCAGATGAGTCATACCCTGTTCTCTATTGTTTCAAACCTGCATTCTAGGTATCTATTTAAATATTAACAGACACATATATGGCTGTGCAGTAATTCAGCTTTGGAAGAAGAAGCAGCAGCTTTGGAACACAGCTCTAACACATAATAATAATAATAATAATAATAATAATAATAATAATAATAATAATAACACGAGACGCCGGCAAATTAGCGATGTGGCTAAATCACCTTGTCTCCCTGACTGATGTAAGGAGCCAAGGCCTCTACTTCACTGTGAAAGATATTGTGCTCTTCCACTTCATTCTCAATGGTGGGCAGGTCTTGTCCAAATCCTTTGTTGTTGAGATTTGCCTGCATAAACACAACACACACACACACACATACACCCACACACACACACTCTTCCAGATTAATAGTTGACTTTCCTGGGTAAATGACTTGATTTACAAAACAAGAGCTGGAAATAGAGAGCGAAAGAGAGGCAGAAGGAGATAGTCTCGATTTCTCACCAGTTTCTCATCGATGATCTTGCCCCAGTTGACACTGGGAACCCCTTCGGATCGTGTCAGGTGGTAAATGTGGTTGTGATCGTTCCGAAGCTTCTTCACACGCTCACGCAGCTGCATCATGCTTTACAAAAAAAAAACATAAATGTGATTAGTGTACATTGCATATCGTTCCATATTCTATTCTACCTCCAAAAGGTTAATAATGCATGGGAATGGGCACAAGCTCTCAATCTCCTGTTTCTTCATTATTATTTTTTTTTTTTTTTACATAGAAGCTTACTGTTTACATCGAATTGAACTGAAATCCTAAACAATGTAAATCCTTTCAGAAACGGACTCATGATTGTTCACAGTTGTTAGTCGATTACACTATATATATAAAATTTACGAGCTCAAATAAATCCCTTTCTCTGTGTATCTGAGTAATTGCTCATTCAAGCTGTTGTTATGTTTAGCAAGATAAAATATCTGTGGCTCAGATCTATATTCACTTGGATGTTAAATTGCTTGTGTCTACTGACTAGTCAGAATCAGTAGGAATCTTCAACCTGGCCGAATGACTTTACTGTAACATAAAGCACGTGCAGCTCTGATCAGTGTGTTTTCGTGGCATCTACTCACTCGTGCTCGATCATCTCAGCCTGCGGGTGCTGAAGGCGCTTGGCTTCGGCCGCGTCTTCATCCAGACCGTTTAGCAAGAACAGCGAGTTCTCGATGGCCTTGTTGGTGGTGTCCTGATACAGCGGTGGCTTGCCCTCGTTGATCTTGAGCACATCCTGATAATAAAAAGTCATCGAGGAAGTCATATGGTTAGATGTAAGTTTTGCTTTGTCTCGCCTGCCAGAGTCAAAGGATCATGCTACCACTGCTGGCAATGAAACCTAAAGGAAAATGTTTGCATAACGCTCTAATTCCTGGTGCCTTTCATTAGCTGGTACTAATAGCTCTCAGACAAATATCAAATTCGTACATCTTCTGTAGTTTTAGTTAAAAGACCTAGAGAATGTAGTATAACTTCAGAAATTATTTAAGGTACATAATTTGACTTTGAAGACCATTTTGAAGGTACGATTACATTGTTTAGATCTTTGGCACCAAATATATAAAGTACATTTTTAATCACAGTGTAGTTGCATTATGACTTTTAGGAATATCTATAACTAATATCAAGGATGTCGTAGATATGGTTGTGTTGTAACAAGCATCACCTTGTTGAGATTCTGCTCTGTTTCCAAGATGTTCTTTTCCACCTTGTCAGCATTCCTCTGCAGCTTGTCGATCAGAGTGGTCAGATCGACCCTGTAGTACACAGAAAGAGACAAAAATGTTAGTCAGACTTTACACTACAAACACAATGAGACAACTGAAACTAGCAGGTGAAATCTGTGTGTATGACATGCTCAACATTTTAATGTATATATTTATTTCTTCAAACATTTTATATAAGTTCAAACTTTCAAATGAGGGTCTGAACTCAACATTACTGGCCTTCATAAACAGTGAGTACAGGAAGACGATACAGTATCCACTCACTGTCTTTTCACCTGTCAGCTAAAACGAGTCCACACCTGCATTTACTTTTTTAAAGGAATCGTGCTGCATGCACAAACACTCGTCATTCTCAGAACTCAGAGGAAACAGAATCAGACCACACTGAGAATGTGACCGGCTGCTAAAGTAAACTGCCAGACCTTTTTTTATGTAACACCAGGTAATGCAGTGTGTTACACCACAGGGAAATCTTTAGAGATGTAACAAATGTGTAATAAATTGCTGCTTTGCACAGCTGAGCACGGCCTATCTTGAGGAAAATGAAGCTAATACCACGTTTGCCTGGAGGGTGAAATCTGTACAATTTTACACTCAGCCGATTTCTAGTGCATGGCTTGAAGGATGATTTTAGTTCTTTATTTCTTGGGCATAAGCCTTCATTTCCAAGAGCTTTGAGCTTCAGGGACTTTAAAGTGACGGAGGAAAGTGAGATCACGACACAATAATGCGGGTGTTTCATGCACAAACAGGATAGACGGGTTTAATTCCCACAGGTTTTAGCCCGAGACAATGAAACTAAATGAAGCCAAGAGAAGCTAAACATACATGAATGTATTTTTAATTTCTGTAAAAGGAAAATACATCACGACGACAAAGAATTCACAACTTCTCAGTGTGTGTAGACCTATATGGTCTAACAAGGGGAAAAAAGCTTTACAATAGAACAATCTGAAATCACTTTGACTTGCAAAGTGTCTTGCTGCCTGCATGAGCTGATCATCAGCGTGTATATCTGCAAACACTGTTTCAGAGAGAGAACTGCGCTGCAGGCAGAATGTCCTCATAACTTTATTTTTCCAGGTGTTGATTGACATGATAATATACAGCTCGACTACACTGAGCTATGAGAAGAAATCAGGCTGTGCACTTTTCTGGCAAACACTCATTTCAAACACTCATCAGTTCACATGACGTAAGGAGTTTTAACCTTTCTGTGGTAGTTACGTAATCCCATGTTTGTATATTCACTTCCAGCGAAATCAGAGCTTTCTGCTGAGGACGTTTCCTTCTTTCATGGGCTGTTGCTGTTGTACAGATATGCAGGGAGTTGGTGCAGTATCAGTGGGAGAGGTCACAGTCATTTGTTGCCACACCGCATGTTTCTGGGATAGCACACAGCGGTGGCTCAGGTTCTGGGATTTTTGGTGAGAAGGGTAAGAGTTCACGAAGCAGCACTGCCAACACTGAGCTCTTGAGCAAGGCTGTTACCTCTCATCTACTTGACGGACACTGCAAAATGTTTGAACTCATAATGTTAGCACAGTAGGCTACACTTGCTAGGTTTTGTTTGTTCCTTGGACCAGCCAAGCATGAACACCTAATTCTAATAAAAGCAATATCAGTGTTTGGATTGGTGAAGATTTACTCAAGATTAGTCCCGCCCACTTTACATTAAAAAAAAAAATTAAAAAAAATTCTGTGGAAACTGCAAAGAAACGTAGGCCTATATTTCATGCTGCAGATTATTACCACAATACCTACATTAATCTCATTAGAAAGCAATCATTGATTTTATAAACGTGAAGTTTTCCACCACTAGACAACATCGGGTGCGAATTTCACTGATGACCTAGACAGAAAGCTATGCATCTGAAAAGTTTTCCTTTCTCTGACATCTGTTTCAAATACAATAATTTCAACAAAAAACCCAAGCCACATCCCTGCTGGATACGTCCTTAAAAATTCACCAGAGAACTGTGTGGAGGCTTGGCATGCGGAGAGCATTATGGGTTGTAGTTTTGTGGCTGACTATGACTCATGGTCCAATGTTCAACTGATCTGACTCACATGTGGGACGGAACGCCATATACAAGTTTTTGACATGGGCTTCAACAACACAACAAAACACGTCCCACTGAGCTGAAGCACATCCTGTACAAATATGAGAGCAGTTTCTAATTCATAACTTCACTGGAAACACAACAATGTCTTTACTAACCCTAAATATATCTAATATCCCATTGAGAGTTAAGAAAAAGCCATTGCATGTTTGCATGCATGCAAAAAGCAGCGCTAATTCCAAGGCTAAATTCAATTCTCCCATCCAGTCTGCTTGTTTGAACTTGAAATGTAGTCTCTCAGACCTTCCAGCCCTGGAACTAGAAAATCAGGCCTTTTAAAAACAAAGAGACACCTTGAGGCCTTAAGCAAGAAGAACAACTCGGGGAAAGGTGCAATGGGAAGGGCAGGGAAAGCGGACATTGTTCAGATTCCACTTTACCTCCCACCCAGGTAAACATTCACGCGTAGAAACGGCATTCATGTCAAACATCCACACACCCACAAATGCCATTCAATCCAAGACGCTGTCAGTGAAATGAAGCGCAGACGTATCGGACACCTCCTATTAGCACACCTGTTTTAATTAGCCATTTTAATTTTAAGATGGCTTAATGAATACACCCAGATTAAAAGGCATCACAGTAGCAAAATTACAAACCTCCACTGTCTATATAACTAAAATATTTCTTAAAGTTGTATCTCTATGTAAGAATAGCACCGATGATCACAATTATGGCCTAAAAAAAAGCCATTAACAGAGGAGTGATGAATCTGTAGCCATTTAATTTAGCACCATATGTATAAAACAAATAGACTACATCTGCAACACATACATCATTTAACAACCGACATATGTAAATTATGATGTAGACATATCAAACCTACAAGTATTTATGTTGGAATGTTAGTTGCATTTAAAAGTTTTTTTTGTGGGTGTGGTAACAGGTGTAGCTAGGCACATTCTCAAAAATAAAGGAACCAAACTGGGCTTTTCCTTGTTGCTGGGGTGGTACCATCAAGGGTACATCTTTTGTACCTTTAATATCTATCTTTATACCTTTATGGTGTATAATTGGACTTTAAAGACCACTGATATCCCTTTAAAGCTTTAAGTAAACATACACCACTGCACCTTCCCAGGTACATTCTTAGAAAATAAAGGTACCAAACAGTACTTTTCATCACTGTAGTTGGGGTGGTACCACCAAAGGAACATGTCTTCTACCTTTAATATACATCTCTATACCTTTATGGTACATAATTGACCTTATAAAACACTGATCTTCCTTTAAAGCCTTAATTAAAGGTAAACCACATGCACCTTCCAATGTATATTCTCAGAAATAAAGGTACCAAACTGTATTTTTCTTTATCATTAAGGAGGTACAATCAAGGGTACATCTACTGTACCTTTACTACGTATCGTTATACCTTTAGGGAACATAATTGGACCTTAAAAAGCACTGACATCCCTTTAAAATTTTAAGTAAAGGTAGACCATTACACCTTCCCAGGGACATTCTTACAAATAAATGTACCAAACAGCACTTTTCACTGTAGTTGAGGTGGTATCATCAAGGGGGCATGTTTTGTAACTTTAGTATGTATATTTACACCTTTAAAAATAATTTAAGGTACATAATAGGACTTTAAGAACCACTGATGTTCCTTTAAAGCTTTACTCTAACAGCTAATTAGTTACACCACATTTACCTTTCCAGGTTTATTCTCGGAATTAAAGGCACTGAAGTGTACTTTTTCTTGTAGTTAGGGTGATACTATTAAGGGAAATTTTTTTTAAACCTTCAGTATGTATATTTTACCTGAAAAGGTGCATGTGGTGTCCATTTAATTAGCTTTTATAGAAAAAAGTACAGTGGTATTTTTACTCCTGAGAGTGTAGCCTAGCAAGCAAGCAGTTTGTTAGCTTTATCATTAAAAATAAGTTTACCTGTAAACTGTATATATATATATATATATATATATATATATATATATATATATATATATATATATATATATATGTATCAATGTATCATACTTTAAGCTTAGCTAAATGTCAGACACTGTTCTGGTAATAACGGTTGACAATCAACGGTTACCACAAAAAAAGCCGTTATTTAAAAATTTTAAAAATCAGTGCTCGCGCACGGAGTACATTGACCTTAACATAAGCAATCCAAGACTGTTTAGCTGTTCAGAGAGTGTAGTTCGGCCATTTTCACCTCTACGACAGTGATTTTTTAACTTAGATTTCTAAATAAAATGTACAATATAGCAGTCAGAGCTGACAGAATAATGCTGCGTTAAAGGAAAGGGCGAGGCACGAGCTCACAAACAAACAAATAAACAAATAAATGTGCGCAAGCACGCGACACACAATCCTGACTGAAACGTCCACAGTGACACTAACAGAGGATATTTCTGAGAGTGTGTTTAATAGGCTGTCTTGCTAGGTCTTGCTGTTGCTGTTGAAAGAAACTCACTTCTTAGTGGAGATGGATGAGGGGGTCGCGCTGGGCTTCGCAGACTTCTTCTTGAACATTTTGACAGATTTCCCAGCACTTGTATCTGTACAATCCGCGCTCCTGGCTGCTGTTTTGTTTAAAGTTGATTTGCACCAGCTAAAAAACTCGCACTAACACTTCCACACGCAAAGCCAGAGCTCGCAGCTGCTCTGTTCCTGCCAACACCTGCAGCTGTCTGCCACACACACATATACACACACACACACACCTGCATCGCGGCTGTTTTACACTGCACAGGGCAACGCCCCCGTCTGTGGGCGGGGCTCAGTGGTAGTAGAGTGGGCGGGGTTTCCTGCACGCTATGCATGAATGTGTGCTGTGCACAGGTGTCAGGATGAACTTGAAACGACAAGGTGTAACAGAAATGGAGAGTGGGTCAGTTTAACACCGTTTAACTGCAATGCAATGGCAATCATACTCCAGGAGAAAATATACACAATGCAATATAAATCATACTCCAGGAGAAAATATACACAATGCAATATAAATCATACTCCAGGAGAAAATATACACAATGCAATATAAATCATACTCCAGGAGAAAATATACACAATGCAATATAAATCATACTCCAGGAGAAAATATACACAATGCAATATAAATCATACTCCAGGAGAAAATATTCACAATGCAATATAAATCATACTCCAGGAGAAAATATACACAATGCAGTATAAATCATACTCCAGGAGAAAATATTCACAATGCAATATAAATCATACTCCAGGAGAAAATATACACAATGCAATATAAATCATACTCCAGGAGAAAATATTCACAATGCAATATAAATCATACTCCAGGAGAAGATATACACAATGCAATATAAATCATACTCCAGGAGAAAATATACACAATGCAATATAAATCATACTCCAGGAGAAAATATACAGAATGAAACGAGCAAACAAACAAACAAACAAACACAAAACCTTAAAATTACAGAATGCAGTGAAATCATACTCTAGAAAAAAATATACAATGCAAGTAAAAATATATTTGAGGAAAAAAGATAAAATTACACAATGCAATGAAAATCATACTCCTGGAAAAAAAAAATACAGAATGCAATGAACAAAAAATATCAAACAAGCAAACAAAAAAAAAAAAAACATAAATTTACATAATGTAATGAAAATCTTAGTCCAGGAAAATAAACATAAAATTATGCAGTGCAATCATCCTTCATGAAAAAAAAAATAAACAGCATGCAATGAGCAATAAATAAATAAATAAATAAATAAATAAATAAATAAATAAAAAGAGAACAAAATTGCACAATACAATGAAAATAATACTCTTGGAAGAAAAAAAAACCCCATAAAGTTACAGAATGCGCTTTAAAAAAACAAAACAAAAACAAAAACCAACATTAAATTATACAATGCAGTAAAACTCATACTCCAATAAAAAAACAAAAGAATACCAAAAAAAAAAAAACACATAAAAGTACACAATACATTTAAACCAAGGCACCTACTGTAAATAAGAAATATTATATGTTGTTTTGGTAAATATATTTATGTTTTCTTAAAATCACACTATATTATTTGCACAAAAGCTCAGGTTTGTTGTGGTCGGTTCTAATGATGGAAAACAATTACCAAACATTGTAACATATATACGTATAATATAATATTTTATAGGCAATACCTATGAGTAAGTTCTAGGTAATGGTCTAGGTAATTCGGCACATCCACTTTGTGTGTTCATTATTGCACAACCTGTACAGCCTGGTTGTGAAAATATATTAAATATTAATGCTATGAAGCATATGAACACTGGTAATGACAATACTGCTGTTGAGGATGGATGAGAAAAAAATGAAATAGCTTTAAGTAATGATGTAAGGAGCTACTGTTCAGGGAAACGGTTACTACTGTGCATCATTGAGGAGGTTTAGTTTTTTTGGAAACAGCCGACAGCTCAGCAAGAAACTCCAAATCCTATCCTCTGCATCTAAAGTCTTGCAAACTCTTATCTAGTCTGCAGTTTGTTTAATGTGCTTTTCATGTGAAGTTAAAACAGTTGTCCTGTTTTCTGACTTTTAAACACTGCACCTTCTGCAAAAATGACCATAAATGACCGTTTTTTTTTTACAGCATTACCTTAGAGTTCTGGCACCAGCACCCCTGATGGATGAGATTACAGTAACCTGTCTAACCTGTGTGAAGAATGCATGCAGTCTTATTGTGCTGTCAGGGGCACATATGCGGTAAATGTTGCTGTGAAGAACACAAGCTTATGCAAACTTCCCAGGAATTCTAACTGGGTGATTTCACAGGAACTAAGCTGTAATTAAAAGTGAGAACGTTGTAATGACAGGAATTCTGGCTCTTTTTTCAGCAAGTCAAGTCACCAGCAAGAGTCGACTCTTTCGGCTCCCAAACGACTCACTGACATTTTTGTGTGATGTCTCGACCACTGACTGTTTGTCTTTGCCTAACTATAGCTAAAACTGTTCCATAATGTCTTACTGATTAACAAAATAACATTACTTTGCATTGCATTTTATACTGTCATTCCTGTCTGTCATACACACTGCCTCATACACGTCTCATACATGCTGTCTCGTACACACTGCCTCATACTCGCTGCCTCATACATACTGCCTTATACACGCTGCTTCATACACACTGCCTCATACACACGTCTCGTATACACTGCCTCATACACACTGCCTCATACACACGTCTCATATACACTGCCTCATACACACTGCCTCATACACATGTCTCATACATGCTGTCTCGTACACACTGCCTCATACTCGCTGCCTCATACATACTGCCTTATACACGCTGCTTCATACACACTGCCTCATACACACGTCTCATATACACTGCCTCATACACACTGCCTCATACACACATCTTATATACACTGCCTCATACACACTGCCTCATACACATGTCTCAAATACACTGCCTCATACACACTGCCTCATACACACTGTCTCAAACACAATTCCTTATACACGCTGTCTCCTACATACTGCCTTATACACGCTGCTTCATACACACTGCCTCATACACACATCTTATATACACTGCCTCATACACACTGCCTCATACACACATCTTATATACACTGCCTCATACACACTGCCTCATACACATGTCTCAAATACACTGCCTCATACACACTGTCTCAAACACAATGCCTTATACACGCTGTCTCCTACATACTGCCTTATACACGCTGCTTCATACACACTGCCT
>CM040987.1:2872191-2884863 GCA_022985145.1 Pangasius djambal | reverse complement strand
GCCTTATACACGCTGTCTCCTACATACTGCCTTATACACGCTGCCTCATACATACTGGCTTATACACGCTGCTTCATACTGCCTCATACATGCTGCCTCATACACGCTGCCTCGTACATGCTGCCTCATACATGCTGTCTCGTACACACTGCCTCATACTCGCTGCCTCATACATACTGGCTTATACACGCTGCTTCATACACACTGTCTTATGCATACTGCCTCATGCATGGTGCCTCATACACGCTGTCTCATACACACTGCTGATCCACACTGCCTTATACGCGCTGCCTCATACTCGCTGCCTTATACGCGCTGCCTCATACTCGCTGCCTTATACACACTGTCTCATACACGCCGCCTCATACATGCTGTCTCATACACACTGCCTCATACATGGTGCCTCACACACGCTGTCTCATACACACTGCCTCATACACACACCACTCATACACACTGTCTCATACACACGTCTCATCATTCACGCTAATAAACATTCTATAGCATCTATATAAAAACATATTATCTACAGTAAGGAATAAAACACATGGGGTCATGGTGTTATAGGAAAAAAATCAACGACAGGGTGGTGTAATGAAGCAGAGTGACTGCTACCACCCCAAAGTTGATTATTTTTCTACAACAGCACACCCCAAAGTGTTTTATTCTTCTTATACCACAGCAATTTGCCAAAGCTATGGCATGCTGTGCTTTTTTTTTTAATCTATATATAGTGACATTTAATGTTATGGAACATCCACTAGCAGCTGTAAACAGTCGTTCTCTCACTAGACTCTCTTTTTTCTCGCTCTTGAGTTAAAATTACAACTCTACTTCTGACTGTTCCTAAGCACTGACACTGGAAACTTCACCATATCAACAAATACACAGGTTTTATATTCTGTTTCGAAAGTCTCTGCCCTTCCAGCTTGTTTCCAACTTGGAAGGCCCACATATGGGTGTGATGGTCAGATGTCCACAAGATTTTGGCTATATAGCGTACGTTTTACTTTATGTTCGCCTACTTAAAGCCTGAAGTGGTACTTAAGGCAAATAATTTAGGTTGGAGTTTGGGAACCATTTTACAAACAATACTGATGTAAATGGAAATGTCATTCTCATACTCTGGGCTCCTTCTGAATATTAAACACACCTCCAGGGTCCCCTGTTTGATTCTGAGCTCAGGTTACAGACAGTGTGGAGTTTTACATGTTATCCCCCTGACCCATTTGGGTTTTCTCTGGGTTCTCTGGTTTCCTCCCACCTCCCAAAGACATGACAGTGGGTGGATTGACTACGAAAAATTACGTGAATGAGTGTGTGATTGATGCCCTGTGATTGGAATTCCCTCCAGATCCACTGCAACCTTTACCAGGATAAATTGCATCATTAATAATGATGAATGACTGATTTATTGAATTTTCAAACACCAGTCTTTTTTTTCCATTTTTCTCCCCAGTTTGGTCACCTGCCAAATCCTATCACCACCCAGCTTTCCCTTGTCCGGAAAAAGCTACCGACAGGGAAAGGGTGAAGGCTAACACATGCTTCCTCCAAGAAACCTGAAGCCAGCCAGAGGAAAATGCTATCCACCCTCTTCTGCATTCACAAGCCCACAAACGCCCACGATTGGCTAGGGTCGCTGTGATGGACCGGGGAGAGAGAGTATGCCCCTCCCACCCGAGAGCACAAGCCAGTTTTGTTCTCTTGACGGCTGTGGCAGTGTCAGGATTCCAACTTTTCTGTTGCGTCACTCAGGAGCTCCCATGCTCCAATCTTTTTACATAATCTTCTATTTCCATTATGTCTGTAGGGAAATTAAGCTAAGCCAATTTTCATGTTGGAGACCTTATTTTTAGCATTGTTCTGTGAACAGAGTGGGTTAAAACCCACAGATGGTGCTGATAGAACGGCTTTGTTAGCACTGCTAAATAGAATGAGTCATAGGCAGGAGTGTGTGTTTGTGTGACATTTGATTGGATAGGTTGAGACAGCGTAGGACTGAGAGCGAAACAGCGAAACAGCGAAACAGTACAATTCTGCCGACATGGCCATGTCACTTTAGAAAAACAATGAGGCTATTGTTCAACATCTCCACTTGGGTTCATGTTTAACTTTGGACTCAAATAACAGTTACATGAGTATGAACCGGATTCCCAAACGACCAACCACAAAATCCCCTGCAGCACAGAAAAGGACAAGACGGAGTCAAAACAGCCATTAAAATCACAGTTGAAGCTGGAACACAGTAGTTAACGTTAATAATAACGGCTTTATAATGATCTCACACTAATTAAGGAGGAGCTGCCCAATCATGCCGTAATTCGATAAAGGAATATCACACAAAACTCAACACAGGTACCAAGCAATCATAAATCAAAGTATAGAACTCTCGCAAACATATACCCCTATACCAGGAACCCCACTTAAACGGGGCACCATCTCTCTAGCATGTAGGACTTTTATTCTGGGATTTTTATGCAAGTTTATTTTGAATTGTCACATTTTCAAAACGAAGTGAGCCTACCTGTCTGGAAGCCAGAAAAGAACGAGAAAACGAGAAAAGGAGGAAAAGAGGAAGCATAGCTGTGCTAATTGGTGGAGATAATCTATTAGCAAAAAAAAAAAAAATTAAAATTAATGATGACAACTGTAGGCTAAGCCATAAAGTGATACAACGCTAGCTCAAATATCATTTTGGCAAGCGAGCAGCTAGTGCTTACTTGGTTGGCGCTTGGTTAGGAAGACGTTCAGCCTTCTTGGTAGAATTCATTCTTTTGCTAGATGGTAGATGCTTATAGTGTGTATCATTGTGTCTGTAATGGGGACTCCATATTCATAAAGTGGTCATGTAGCTAAACATAGTGAATGCCTTTAAAGAATAAGTATGCTAAGTGTGTTATTCTGTGATCGTATAACACACTTCACATATAGTGTTAAGGAGTTATTTACCACTGTTATTTATCACTAATCCAAATATTTTTAATAAAGCTAGGTGCGCTAGTGTCAGGTATAACGCACAGTAACAGATTTTTACTGATGCTCATGGCTAGTCAGGTGATGTGTGTGTCCGGTTGGGACGAGTGTGTTATAGTAACGCAGTAAGAAGTGTGTTTAACCTGAGCTCTGAAAGATGGGAGGCTGTGGAGTGACATCACCATAAACATTCACATCCAAGGCCGTGAGTGGGAGGGAAGCCATTTTATTTACACCTCACACACCGAGAAATATACACACACCTCATACACTGTCACAAGTACACACACCTTTAAGCGAGTCAGTTTGGTGGTATTATGTTACTGCCATAGTAATGCTAGTATTTATCTAGTTTGGGGTGTGTGTGTGTGTGTGTGTGTGTATCCTTGTACTAATATGGATCCTTAGTCTGTGCGTAGTCATGTATAAATCATTTGTGTGCTGTTAGTCCCAGTATTTTGACTTCCTTCCATCATTTTATCTCAACCGCTGTGTCTCAAATCCCACATTCTGACCTGATATATTAGATTAGTATGAAATAGACGTTAAGCAGAGTGACACCAAATCGTGTGCTGTGAATGAAAGTGGTTCGGCTTCAAAATGGCCGCTACAGCTGTTTTTAGCTCTTTTGTCCGTGTTTATAGATAACAGTGTGTCACAGTGTCAGAAAGTCTGAGCAAGTCAACACATTCGATTGAGGGCTCGTTAATTTGCATATTTTTGCATATTTATAGTTCCTTGCATTCTTTGAGGGTGTACAGATGTTCCTGGGCCACTTTTAGTCATCATAAAACCTTTTATTATGCAACACCGATTATTTAATGGGTATATTAATACTTAACTCATGCTTTAACGAGCACATTTGGAGGAGCTATGGCATGAGTGACTGCATTTATGGGTTATATTAGCTTTCCTTATTGTACACTATAACAGCCCATGTGAAAAAATAACACATTTGACCTGTAATTATCTGAATAACATGTGACCACATTTCAAAAATATGTGGAGACGCATTTCAACATGCTGCGCCCTGAAACTGTCTCACTCACTCTCCAATCATCCCAGATGTGAAGCAGGAATACACCTAGGCTGGGATGCCAGTCCATAGCAGGGGACCCTGCACACACACTTTCACACACTTATATACTGGCATGTTTTTGGGAGATGGGAGGAAACCGGAGAACCTGGAAGAAACCTGAATTGACACAGGGAGAACTCTAAATGGAACCTGTCCTCTTCTGGGTGACACTGGATAGAGGGATTATAAATCATTATGAATACTCAGTATGAACAGATTGTCAATAAGAGTCCTGGGATGAGCAGCAGGACAGTGTTTATGATTACAGCAGCAGTTCTAAGGCACAAAGCTACAGCATTCAACGTGAGATGCAAAGTGACACTCGGCCACAAATTGTTTATGGGAAATGGAAATCTTTAGTGCAGTGGTTCTCAACGTGGGGTCCAGGAACCCCCAGCATAGCCAAGGGGTCCGTGACCTTTTTTATTTTGTCACAGAGGTGGAAATCACAACTCACATTATCAAAGTTATTATATTTAGGGGTCCAAGCACCGAAGTCAACTCAGACCTGATGTGTTCAGGAATAGAAAGCTCTATGGCTCCAAAAATATTATTTGAAAGTTTTAAATAAAGTACATGAAATAAATCCATTCTGACAAATTTATTGTACAGTTAATTGGGTCCCTGGCTACAAAAGCTTTGAGAACCCCTGATTCAGTGTACTCATGTGGGAAACATCATAGCAAGAGGAGGCCATTACACTTCACAATGCGCTGGCTAATGATAAACTGCTTCACTCGATCACAGTCCATCCACACAGTTAAACATTAACTGTGTTAATTAATCAATCATCAGTTTGTCTCTCTGCCAAAGTTCACCTGTTTCTCCTCGCGTTGGATGAGCTGATTAGGAACGTTTGAACAGCAAGGAGGATCAGAGCATTCACTTCTGAAACCAGAGCTGCTGCATTTCAAGATATCTGATAAAAGGTCTTTTGTGTGCAAATGAGCAGCTACATGGCTTCTTTTGATGAACACGTGTATAACACTTCACCGTTGCACATTCATTAGTGGCACTAACGTATATTACTATGCCTAAATTTTTTTTAAAAACCATTTTTTTGGGCCTAGGTGGTACAGAAAATCTAATTTGATCGTTTCTCCCAGTTAAATGATTTCTGAATCATATTTGTGCAATAATCATGATCGTTATAATATATTTATAGACATATTGTTTTTGTCATCACTCAAACAGCTCAAAAGAAAAAGAATGGTATTTATATATATATGGTTATTTATTTAATCCTTTCTTTATCCTTGCATTTGAATCATTAAAACAATTAGTGAGCCACATTGTGGAGACAGCTGAAAATACTAATGAGTTTCTTAAATTTATTTTTAATTTATCGATTTTTTTTTAATGTTTATTTCATTATTTTCAAAAATTATTCTCATGAGGATTTTTTTTTTTTTTACTAATTAATACTCTTTATATTTTTCTATTTATGGTTGAGCCTGCCTAAAGAAAGAAGGGAAAAAAGAAAGAAAGAAAGAAAGAAAGACTCATTTAATTCTAAAGTAAGTTTTATTTTATTTTAATCTTTATAGAAGATTTCCTTATTTTTGTATCTGTGCCTGTGTGAAGTCTCTCGAGCCAGTGAAGTAAAAGGCAAGAATGTGCTCTGAATTCTTGTGTGTGTGTGTGTGTGTGTGTGTGTGTGTGAGGGGATTCTTTTGTGCATTCTTTTAAGTCCCAGAAAAAGGGGGTGTGTTGCTTACAGTGTGTTTGCATGTGGAATTTGTGTGAGACGATCTGTCATTAAGGAAACTCGTTTTTGGAGTAACATGGAAAGTAAGGGCACATTTCTGAAGTGGGTGGAGTTCAGTGACAAGGTGTGCGTGTGTGTATCTGTGTGTATCTGTGTGTGTGTGTGTCTATGTGTGTTCTGCATGACTCTCAGTAAAAGGTGCAGCATAGGCAGAGAAAGCGAAAAGGGTCAGTCATTTCATACCAGCGTAAAAGCACTTATCAGATGCAGTCACTCAATACCTAGGCTAAATGCCAAATGCTAAAAGTAAAAAAAAACAAAAAAACAGTAAGCTTCTGAATTTAAATGTGATCGCTGAGCAGCCTGCATGTGTTGCTAGCTAGCTAGCAAGTTACTCTGAAACTATTTCTATTAGTATACAAACAAAAATATGAGTGTTAATTAAAACTGTAAAGAAAAACGAGTTGTTAGCTAGCTTACATCTCTAAACACTGATAGCTCTGTCCACCAAGTTTGTTTGCCATTAATGCAACTGATACATCATTAAATGCTCTATATTAATCAAATTTACATACTGTACATCCCTTCTGAGAAAAACATTTCCAAAAAGCAAACGGCTATTAAGAAGCAAATTAGCATTATTATATTATTATAATAATTATATTAATACGTGTAATGGTCTTGCTTCTCTTAACCTAATGGTTTCCATTAACCATTTTCCCATCAGTATCTAATAATATTTAGTGTAAGGTTAATAGAAGTATTTTTTCACATGTAGTACCATTTTTCCATATTTACTGATGTGCGTACACTGAATTCATAAAGCAAAATTATGCTATATAACCACAATAGCTTGCAGGTCACATGCACTTCCTAGCTAACTATTGCTAGCTGGCAAGTTCCAACCACTACATGGGAATGACATCTGCCAAACTGCGAACACAGATACCGTGCTTGCATTACAAATGTGTAACCAAAGTAGTAAAGAAGGCGTGCTGTCAGAGAACTGCTGATACAATCTGGACCTGCTGTAAAGTTATGGAGGTGTGTCTTCTGCTCAGGTGTGGCGGCTTTATCACTCAATGACAGGAGTGCCACCGCTCTCTGGGTTTAAACGCATTTTTTGCAGAGGAGTGTCACACAGCGTCTCGTTTTTCACGCATGGATACAATGCCACTTATAGGTGTCTCAAATATGCTAAACAAATATGCAAAAAAAAAATGCATCACAGCCTTTTTACAAGTGACGTGGAAACAAAAAATGGGAGATAACCGGAGATGATTAATAAAATGAAATGTAATGAAGTGAAATGGAATCTGGCCTCACTGGTTTTTCATATGAAGGACAAACCCATTATACACTGACTGACCTGTAGACACAGTTTTCTGTTAACACTTTTGACATTGAGAAGCAAGCCACTATTAACAAAAATGATGGTTTCCAGAGTTGATATTCTATATTTTAGTTAATGTTAGAATTAAATAATAGCACAATAAACCAAGCTAATAGTTTAAACCAGGGTAGAATAACTGTACAGCCCACTGCTGAGACCTATTAGGGCACTTCTGAGTTGGCTTAGTATAGATCAGGGACATTTAACTAAAAATTCCATACAAAAGTCAGGATAAGTGACTAACATGACCGAATGGTGACAACATTTACTTTTTAAACCTTTCTAACAGTACACCGGCAGAATGGAAATCGACTTATCGGACATTTTCAGTCAGTATAAACAAATGAATTATTATATCTCCGCAAGTCTGTTATAAGATTAGTCAGGATACTGTTGGGTCTCTGTGTG
The DNA here is from genome assembly GCA_022985145.1 of Pangasius djambal. NCBI lineage: Eukaryota > Metazoa > Chordata > Actinopteri > Siluriformes > Pangasiidae > Pangasius > Pangasius djambal. The sequence goes on along the minus strand of CM040987.1, from coordinate 2,877,300 downwards.
TAGAGTACTGTGACTCTGTGAGTTAATGCTTAACCGTTAATGATTAGTTTATGGCTATACAATAATTTGTATGGGCAGTGGTAGCTCAGTGGTTAAGATGTTGGATTTCTGATGGGAAGGTTGAGAGTTCAAATCCCAGCATCACTAAGCTGCCACTACTGGGCTCTTGAGCAAGGCCATTAACTCTCAGTTGTATAACTAAGATAATTGTAAGTTGCTCTGGATAAGGGTGTCTGCCAAATGTTGTGAATTTGAAGTAGTTTTGTATTAGTGCTTTATGTTAGCCTAGCTTTATGACTAGTGCCATGACTATATGTGTACTTCTCTGTCCATTCCTCTTTAAATATTCTGTTTTTCTGAAAACGTTCTCCTTTCTCAATGATCTGCCTTCAGCTAAATAATTTACATAAAAGTGTTCGCCCTACCATCAGGAGATCCCAAGTTTGAACCCCGAAGATTCCACAGCCGTCTGCGTCTAGGAGTGCTTTCTGGGTGAGAGGGATGGCATACTGTCTCTCCCCGTCAATCACGGCTAGCCAGTTGTGGCCATATGTGAGTTCAGGTATGCGTAAGAGGGTAGATAGCACTTTCTTCCCAGTGTGTTAGGCTGTTCTGTAATGAAAGGATTGCAGAGGTTGGTGTCATGCGTCTCTGTGGAAGCACTTGTTAGCCTTCATCCTCCCCGGCCGTGATAGATGACAGTTAGCAGATAGGTGGAGAAAACTGGGGAGAATCTGGGGGAAAAATTAAGTTTGTGTTTGATTGATCACATTAATCAGTTCTATTACAGTATTTTTTGAGTGCTTGATTCGATCTGCTTAAATACTTTGTCTGCATTTGGCCAGTTGATGAGCCCCCGTATAATCCTTACCTCCCTGTTAAGCATCTGCCGTGTTACAGTTTGAAATTAGCTCCACGTTAGCATGAGTGCTAATCTCTATAGCTCTTTATTCATGTACACTATTAACTCACTATACTCAATACAATGTCCTACAATATCCTGGCCCATCCTCTACCCTGTTTAATAATTCACAGGTTCACAACCTTAGTCCTGGAGAACCCCCTTGTCCTTAACATTGTTGTGTTTTTTCGCTTCTCTAACACTCTGACTTCACTTCTGGAAGTGTTTTCAGGGAATTTGAGCATTAATTTAAATGCAGCACCACAGGACCATCCCTGGGCAGATATTATTTTATTTGGTTGATGCTTCATTCTTGGTTTAGCACTGATACTGACATAGTGGTGTGTGTGTGTGTGTGTGTGTGTGTGTGTGTGTGTGTGTGTGTGTGTGTGTGTGTTTATGTGTGGTGCTGGTACGAGTAAATCAGGTGCAACAGCATTTCCAGAATATTTAATCACCTCAGTATCAGTGCTGGATTGGGAACCAGTCTTCACAAATTCTCCAGCCATCAGCAGTGCACTGGTCAGGAACGGACACTGACAAAAGCGTGATGATGATTAATACACACTGAGCATGGAAACATAATGCCCGATAGTGATGATTCGGGTTTGTGTGGAAGCAAAGCTCTAACACCGAAGATATCTTGGCTGCATTTGACTGCATTTAGGATAAGGAGGATGCATTACTTTAAATACAGGCTGAAGTCTGTGCAATTTCACAGCACTGCGCCTTTAAGTCAGGAACTGTGTGGTTTAGCGAGGTGTTTATGGAAGGCAGTGGGACTCCAGAGCAGTGCTGTGTTTCCAAGGCGTGTGGTGTGTGTGCATGTGTTTGTGTGAGGGAAAGAGAGAGAGAGGAGAGAGACTCATGAGCTCAAAATCCTCCCTAAGATCAGGAAACAAAGAAGAAAACAGAAACCGAGACTCTGAAAGACCCTCTGGCACAAAACTGCTGTGCTGCAGTGACTCCAGCGATAAACACAGCTCCTGCTCTCAAATCCCAGATTTAAAAAAAAAAAAACCCACAAGACCAAAAACACACTGATATCAGGCGGCGAGATACATTTGTCTGTACTCCACTTACATAAGCTTGTCTGTGTGTGCGTGCGTGTGTGTGTGTGTGTGTGCAGGTGATGACAGCCACACCCAAATCACCCAGAAGAACCTGCTCAGCTGGATTGATCTAAAACACACAACGCGTCCTACACACATTCACGAGCAGGGCGGGGCAGAGAGACAGGTTGTTTTCAGGTTCATTCCTTCCATTCCCTGCCTGAAAACACACACACACACACACCTTCCACACCTACAACATACATCAGCAAAACTGATTAATCATTATTAAATCAATAACTGTGACTAATACAGATTTGAGTGTATAATAAAGATACTGAGTGTACGATATTATCTGAAAAAAGATATGAAGAGAATAAATATTAATACAAACTGATTCAAAGTGATTGTAGAAGCAAGTATTCAGACCCCCTTCACTTTAAAAAAAAATATTTTGTCACTTTTTGTTATAGAAAATGTCTTTCTTTAAAATGGATTTAATTCATGTTTGAGTCTTCAATCTACAAAATAAGTTTCATAATAACTTTATGGAAATTCCATCTCTGTACTTTGATTCACTCATCTTTCCCTCAATCTTGAATCCTGAAAAATCCTGAAAAATTCTGAAAAACATCACCCAGAGCATCATGCTACCACCACCATGCTTCACTGTAGGGATGATTTCACAGATTCATGAGCTTTGCCTGGATTTCTTCAGATGTAACTTTTCGAAAACCAAGTTTAACCTTCAGGTTTCAACAGACCCATTAGAATGTAGGTGGCTTTCATCTTCTTCTTCTTCATCTTCTTCTTCATCTTCATCTTCTTATTCGGGCCAAAACTCCCATCTTTTACAGAGGAGTTCTTTTCTTTTTCGTTTCACCTGATCGGTCGAGTTTTGCAGAGATCCTCGTCCTTCTGCATAACGTCTGGAGTTCCATCAGAGTGACCTTCAGGTTGCTGGTTGACCTGCTGAGTGTTTTCAATGAATGAACTTTGTGAAAATCTGTTTTATGCACACTATGGAATATTTACTGCAACACAAAAAAAATGTATCTTAGCAAATAAAATTATCTCAGATTTATGCATTAGGATATTATTGAAAACAAATATAAGATTAATAAGACAGATTTACTTTTTTTACGAGCATATTCTATGGTAATTTTGCTAATGCATAATAAGAGATATTAGTTATATTAGTCAACTTTCAAGATATTTTCACTCGCTAAGATTTTTTTTTTTGTTGACATTTTTGTGGTGAACACTTTCTGTACGTACTATAGACAGACAGACAGACAAACAGATGTGACTGTTTTCATTTAGGTTTTTAGGTTGCACGTTGTTTGAGTTTGAGTGAAAACATTGTAATCATAGTGTTTAATATATAATGTGATTATATGATCAGTTATAATTGTCCTTCTCTTGAAGGGTGTCAATAATTCTGCAGACACGTAGAAACAGATAGATAGATAGATAGATAGATAGATAGATAGATAGATAGATAGATAGATAGATAGATTATTTATTCTAAGTACAGTATGCTAACTGCCAAGAATCACAACACTTTAAGGTGCTAATAAGGTACTAAAATGGATATAATAAAGTAAATAAATAATTTTTAATAATGTATACCTAATCTTTCTCTACCCCAATAAGTCAGCCCTGGAGTATCAAAATCCTTAATTTCCAGAAGTTTCTTTATTTAGTGTGCTTGTGTGTGGTGTGTGCTTGTGGGTATGTGCGTGTGTGTGCTTGTGGGTGTGTGTGTTTGTGTGTGTGTGTGTGTGTGTGTGTGTGTGCTCGCAGCGCTCTCTGTGTGTGACAGATAGCACTGCAGGCAGATTTAACACGGATCAGTGTTAAAGCCCCACGTGTTTGAGTCTCAGGGTCACTCCAGTGCTCCTCACTAGCCTGCGTTTCTGTGTTATTGACCTGATGCTGAAGGAGAGCCGCAGTGATCTGCTGAACATGCTCTCTGTGCCTCTGTAACCCTGTGACGGAGGTGTTGTTGGCTGAGATGTCCTGTCTGAAGAAAACAGAGCTGGAGCATTTCGATGGACTTTCCCTCATCTACTGGTAAGAGGACAGCATTTTTAATCTAAAGTTTTAACTCATTTTTAACACTGATGCTGAGTGTTTTTGATCAGAATTTCAAGAGGTTTATTTAGTTTGCAAGTTGCATTTGAATGTTTTTTTTTAATATTATTACTATTTATATATTTACATTTTAGTATTATATTGTCTTGTATTGAACCTGCAGGCACACACACATCATTAGAAGCACAAAACACTGAGGACGTCTCTTAGAATAGGGTTCTGTGTATAAATAAGGGTTCTACACAGAACCGTTAAACATGTACACATCACTGGAAACAAATACTCTTGTAAGTGGATAAGAGCGTCTGCCAAATGCCATGTAAATGTAAATACTACACTCTTAGAACAGGGCTCATTGTATAAATAAGGATTATTAGTTTCTTAAAAAGGTTCTAGTGTGGAGTCCTTCCTTTCGTAGAGTTCTACATATAACCTTTCAGCATATAAACATCCTTAGAAACATATACTACCCTCTAAGGCAAGGTGTTCGTTCTATAATTAAGGGTTTTTAGGTTCCTAAAAAGGTTCTAGTATGGAAACATTTCTGTTGTAGGGTTCTACACAGAACCCTTCAGCATATAAACATCCATAGAAACACATACTATATTCTTAGAAAAGGGTTCTTTCTATAGTTAAGGGTTCTTAGGTTCCTAAAAAAAAGTTCTAGTTTGGAACCCTGTCTGTTTCAGAGTCCTACATAGAACCCTTAAGCATATACACATCCCTAGAAACACATACTATACTTATAGAAAAAGGGTTCTTCAAAGGTTCTTTGTATATTTAAGGGTTCTTAGTTTCCTAAGAAGGTTCTAGATTGGAACATTTTACTTTGTAGTTAAATTTTTTACATATAACATGTAAGGGTTCCCTAGGCGAACAAGAACCTTTAAGGGTTCTAGATTTTGACTTTATTCCCCTACGAGTGAATGTACACACAGCTTTAGATATTCAGTCAGTTTAACAGTAAAAAGCAGATATGAGTAGAGAATGATTACAGACACCATACATGGGTTGTGTATCATTTTTGTGTGTTTGTGTGTGTGTAAGTGCTGCGTTAAA
>CM040987.1:2838757-2863246 GCA_022985145.1 Pangasius djambal | reverse complement strand
GTGAGTGAGTGAGTGAGTGAGTGAGTGACATTGGTTGTGTTTATATGAACACGATCACATAGAGGCTAAAGCTCCGAAGCTCCTGTATGACATGTGGGTTTCCGTCATGTCCAGTTTTCCCATAAAACCAAGGATAACCAATCCAAAGTTATTTCTATAGCACTTTTAACAATAATCACAAAGCAGCTTTACAAAAAAATCTAGATGTAGATTTAGATCACTAATGAGAAAACCACGAGCGACAGTGCCAAGGTAAAACTCCCTGAGAGGACATGAAGAAGAAACCTTGACTCAAAATGGAACCATCCTCTTCTGGGTGACATCGGATAGCACGATTATAAATCATTACAGTACACAGGTGTAGAAGAGTAAAGGCAAACAGTGCTAAGTATAAGAGTTAAAAATTAAAAGTCAAACAGTACTAATACAGTATGTTCAATAACTGCTTTTTGCATATCGGAAGGACAAATGTGATGCTAGTGATGTCACATTCTCTCCGTCTCTTATTTTAACCTCAGAGTAAATGTACTTAAGAGATTGGAAAATTGAGCCACTCGAGCTGAGCCAGAATTTCCTGCAAACACCTACTAAACCAAAAGGATGATGAGAAAGAAAGATTTATGCTTGTTGTTGTTGCTGCATGAGTGTTTAAGTGAATGTGTCACGCTGTCTCTATCTGGGTCAGTGGAGATGCTCAGTGTTTGCTGTGTGTTGGTCTAACGATGGTAATCTGTATGAACACCTTCTTACCATCGTTCGGTAACATTATGCATGTTGAATAGTGGACACGTGGCTGTCTCTCTGTCCATCACACGAGAACTCTGTCTAAATGTACCGCTGATCTCTGTGCACTATGAAGCTACTGCATGTAAATAAATAGATGTAGTGAACATTCGATTGTTAGAGATGAAATCCTGGATAACAGTGGTCAAATGTTGTAAGGGTAATGACTGATGTGTAAGCAGACGGACAGACAGAGAGAGAGATAAAGAGACAGCCACACAGTTGAAACAAGCAAATGGAGATTAAACAGGTTTTACTCAAAGTGGGGAGGATTAGGGGTTTCCGGCTTTTGTGCAAATCCTGAAAGCCAGCAGAAAGAAAAGATCTGATAGTGTCATATTCAGTGAATCTCCAAATTACACTGAGCATCCCGTGTGTTTATGATGCCGAGTTACAAACTATATTATTGACTTAGTGATGTTAATATTTCACGTTATTGCGAAATTTTGTGCACAGTCTAAGAATCTTAGAAAAAAAAATGTGAAAATGTAAAGAAAAATGTAAATATTTTTTCCTTATAATTTTCAGAAGATGTTTGGAAAGATTTTTCCGATCTTCACCTGTCCAGTTTCGGTGAGCCTGTGCCCTCTGTAGCCTGTGAAAGAACAGGGATCCATCTGCCTCAAGGCTCGACATGTTGTGCCCTCTGAGGTGCTTTTCTGCTCACCACGGCTGTAAATAGTGGTTATTCGACTTACTGTAGCCTTCCTGTCAGAAGGAAGGCTAAATTAATGGTCAACCCTCATCGTCTGTTGTAGTATGTTCAAAGTGGAGATTGTTCTCATTCATAAAATACTAAGATTTTCTTGCCATGTTACATAAAATATTCACCTGGGTTAAAACTTAGTGATGGTAAGGATGATGTGTGTTTGTGTGTGTGCGTGTGTGTGTGTGTGTGTGTGTGTGTGTGTGTATATGTGGGATTAGAGGGGCTGGAGCATGTTGGAGAGGAGCTTTACCCTGCACACAGGACACACACTAATTCATTCGAGATGCCCACATTTTCCGTCATGTTTAAAGGAGCTGTCATCATAAGCAGGTAAAGAAAGATTACTCTTGTTTGAGGTTATAATTTATTAAAAGAGACATGCATTTGAACGCAGCTTTGCAGTGAGCACTGGTGTTAAACATTGGCTAAGAAAGAAATATATATATATATATATATGTGTGATTTATTTATTGATGTATTTATTGATTAATTACACAGACGTGTTATTAATCAGCTTTTGTTATTCAGAAGTGACTGTATTTCTGTGACTTTCCCAAAAACTAATGGACACCTCAGCCCTCATCCAGTGGTGACGACATTCAGAGAATCGGTTTTGCGTTAAAAATGCACAAAATGACTTCAAACCTATACTTAGTCAAAGTGCAATTAATAGAAATAGGATGAATGGCTTATCATATGTGGTAATTTATCTTACTCCATAACAAGCGGTCAGATTGTACATATATCCAATAGTTATTGTAACTCCTGGCAGATCAGTGTTTGTGTGTATGTGACTGCGCAAATTGTGCACAGCCCAAAGTTCATAATGCTGGTGTTGGTCTTAAATAGAGCTATAATACATTCAAATTAGATGCTCATTAAAAAAAAAGAAAATTAACATCCCACATGCTGTCTCAGTTTTTATTTCTATATTTGAATATTTTTCCTGTAATATTCAACTTAGTTGTAGTTAGTCATTATTTAAAAAAAATATTTATATAAAAATTATTTTTTCTCATCATTAATAAACACCAGCAGTACATTTATAGTAAATAAAATTCACAACTAATGGGTCTAATTCAAAGCTAGAAATACAAACACAGCCACAGAGGAACTATGAAATCACTCTAGAGAATAAATTAGAGTACAGTATAGGAACACACTTGTACTTGTGCCAAATGGAAGATGGATGTTGGGGTATAATATTGTCACACAGTTAACAATATTTTTACAATATTTTGTTTTAATCAGTGTACTATGTGCCTGACTCACTGGGCAGCACATTGTGTGGGTTTTTGTTCTAGGTGTCACCCACAAGCTGTTCCTGGATCAGTGATTTGTCTATGATGTAATGATTTGCGATGTCTTCTTTGCCTGTTTATCAGTCACCCTTTGGATTGTGGACTTTGAGTGAAAGTATTTGTGACAAACCGTAGAAAAATTCATCTTCAGTGAGCGCTTTATCCTGCTCAGGGTTGCAGTGGATCTGGAGCCAATCCAGGGAACACTAGGCCTGAGGCAGGAACACATTCTGAATACTGAAGGGATGCCAGTCGGAGGGCATCACACACACATACACACACACATACACACACACGCACACACACGCACACACACACATTTTACTTCTGGTTTCTGTGGGGATCTGGCAGGGATAGAGATGGTTCTTGGTGGCAGTTGACATAGGGCCAGCAGGGAAGGATTTTGGACACTGTTTGGAAGGTTTTGTTATTTACTTTATAAGAATAATGAATTCTCTGCAATATAACAAGAGTAAACTTTTCTCCACCCCATCTCTCTCTCTCTCTGTGTGTGTGTGTGTGTGTGTGTGCAGGACACTGATGGGGCCATATGGAGTAGATCGAGCAGTGCATTTGATGCAGTTTTCAGACTGTGAGAATGGATTAGGTAAGAATATTTGGAAAAACAGACATCAGTGTGGTTTCTCTCCATCTGTTTTTTATGCATATTTTAAATTTGTACATGAGGAAAAACTGACTGGAGCTGGCTGACACTAAGGCAACGGTGACCAAGAATCCAATGTGGCAAACTGATTGGAATGAGTGGAATATATACACAGAGAGATTAAGCTGCATGGGAAACAAGTGTGTGTAATTAGAAGCTGGATACTGCCTTCAAGTCCTGTCAGAAATGTTGTAATTATGAGGTGTGTGCACTTGAACACCACCACAGTTACAACTTGGGAACTTGTATTTTTCTATGAGCCCTGAGTTGAGGGCGTGTCAGTAATTTTTTTCCGACCAAAACCACTTGAACACACACCACATTGTAATTACAACCTCTTAATTCACACAAACTTTTGAGGAGGCGGACTTGTGCAGGTATGACTGGTAGGAATCGAGGGATTCTGGGAATTGGAGTTCCCGGGGAACAGAGAATTTGTGACAAAGTATTGGTGCTCCAGAAGAGTGGAGGTTATTAAAGAATAAATCTTGAATGGGATGTTCAATCAGCACATATGGGCATAATGGTCAGGTGTCCACAAAAATCTGGCCATATTTTGTGTCTATACCAAAAACTGTTTTTATTTCATCCATCTTACGATGCATGTGGGGCTCTAAAATATCACACACTGTAGTTATTTTAACTATCTCAGCACACACACACACGCAATTTTAAGCCTGCAGGCTTGCATTCTCTTTGTTGTATTTACACCGAGCTCTGTGAGGCAGCACTAAGCTCCTTAACCCTGTTCTGCTTACAGCGCACACTCAGTCCCTCAACATCACTGTGTATTAAACCCATTGCAGTCACACACACTGATGCACTTAGACAGCAGGATGCATTATACGACATCAAACACACTGTCAGAGAGAAGCCTTTTTGCTTTTACGGTGTGTATCTGGTGATACCTAACACACCGGTGTTAGGAATATAAGCCAGAAGAATGAGATATTTAAAAAAATATTGGAGTATTTCTGAAATTTATCCTCACATTTAAAGTTTGACCTTGGGATGATGATGATGATGGTGTGCATTTAGTTTCTGCACACTACTTAGTATTTACCTAAAACTATGGCTAAGTCTCAAATCACATACTTAACTGTGTAGTGTGTTCACTCTAGCCTATATTTCACTTTTTGCACTAACCTGACAACACAGAACAAAATGGAGAGCAGATATGACAGAACCGCCATGGCAACTGATGGCGTTGGTTAAAAAAGTTAATTACACTGTGAACACTGTTGATTGATTTAGCCAGAGTCTGTTCTACTCACTAATACAGAATAAACAGTTTTAGGTAACCAGTTAATATTAGTATTAGATAAGTGCACGTGATTGAGACACGACTTACTCCTGGATTCTGTAAACATAATACAGTTCCTGTATTTTTTTGCCATTAGAGTTAATATGTAAAAGAGCTTTGTGTTGAAAGTGCTACCTTGAGGTGGTTTGGCCACTGGGGTGGCCAATAAACCCGCCTGCCCCAGTAATGTCCCTGCCCGGATGAAGTACTAGCATCTCCTACCATCTAAATAGCAGAAGTGCTATGTTTTGAACATTTCAAAATGGCTACCATGTGAGAGACCATGTGGATATTCTACAATATGTTTTCGGACGCCACTGCTTAATGGAAGATCCTGAAACTAGTGCGTTACAGACACAGTTTAAGTCAACTATATGTAATATGTGATTATACTGGAGATGTTTTTAGCTGTGTTAGTTAGTGGGAACTTACTATACATGTTGCTTACTGAACAACACAACACATGGCACTGGCTAAAATCACACAGTTATATCCACTGTTTCAGTATTCACCCTGCAATCCTTCTTCAGGTATCAAAGTCATTGGTGGTGTAAAGGAAGTAACAGGAGAGGAGTTTGGAGTTTATGTGAAGAGGATCTTACCAGGTGGCCTTGCCTCCGTTGATGGTACGTTATTACTGCTGTTATTCATTTGTACTTGAGTATATGGTTTTGAACAGCACACACAGACACTGCTTCACAAAGAAAAGTCACTAGCAAAGAGAACTGTGGTAGCTAATTGGTGGAATTTGGTTGCAGTTTGGAGACCTTTTGTTGGACTCAGAGTTAAGTTAAGCACTGAAATTAAGAATTCAGACCTCGGAGGTAACTACATACTTAAGCGCTCTTCAGAAGTTACACGAGAGTTACGCACACAGGTTGGAGTTTGATTAAAACAGAGGCGCGTCTGTTATGTGCTGTTCTGATTTTAACCCCATTGTTCTTGCATGATATCAGCTCAAGTGAAGAGCAGTGTTAAATTCAGGTGCCACTGTCTGATATTTGATATAATCACAATATGCCATGCTGAAAAATGGTTTTAGGCTGAAAATACAATCAATAAGCATGGTTGCATAACCCTACTCTGAACATGAAAAACTTTCCCTGAGTAAATAGTGAGATAACTTTTGGACTTAAGTCGTCGACTCTAAATACAGACCATTGACCATGGGTAGGTGGCTTAAGGGTCTTGTGTTTGTTCATCTGATCTGTAGTTTGTTTACTTTGCTGTTTCAGAGGAGGCAGGCAGGATTGCACAACTGACACATCCAAGAACAAACTATCAAATAAAACAGATTCAAATGACGCTGTAATATTTACCAGGCATGTCCTTAATGGCCAGCCATTGGGAATCCCTGGAGTATTCCCTTTTCCTTTTCATCTCTAAAAATAAGCAAACTGATGTTGAACGGTTGTGACATGACTTCACTTAAGAGATATAAAAAGAGCACAGTGAGGTGAACCTGACCTACGTCTGGAGAGATGTTTCTAGAATAGAGTGTAGTCCAGGTCCTGTACATTTTGTAAAGTTTGTCCTGTTTTAAGACACCAGATTTAGCTTACTAGCCAATCAACACACTTTTAATGATCAGTGTGGTGTTGTGCGGGTATGGTAAAGAAAAGAGCGCTAAAATCTGCAGTGAGGGGACAAAAGGATTTGGGAAACACTGATATAACACATTCTAACACTCTGTAATATTTCTAATAGCAAATAAACATTTACCAGTAAAGTGATTATGTGTTTGGCAGGAGGATTGAATTTTACATCGCATTATTTGTTTGGTTTATTGCTGGGTTGTGACTACGACGGTACTACGTTATGTAATTAGAATCATAGGTGATCAATCTGACTCATATAAAACCATAGTTTTGTGCTGTTATTACACCATAAAGTGCATGTAGACATACTCACTCCTGTAATTTTTTTTAAATTTAGGACACCTACAGCCTGGAGACCAGATCTTGGAGGTGAATGGAGAAAGTTTGATTGGTGTAACGAGTGAGAGGTGCGTCTCATTTTAGACCAAGCTTTAACGTTTTGAAGCAATGATTAATTTCAACTCAGTTACTGTATATGAGTCACCTAATCATTATTTGTAAGGATAACATTTAAATGATACCTTTATTTATTTAACATCTTTCAATTCAAACAAATAACATGTAACTCAAAGGCTTTTTTCATTGTGTGCAAAAAAAAAAAAAAATCTACAATATCTATCCATCTATCTAACTACTTATCCATCCACCATCCATCTGTGGATCTATTCACCCATGAATTGTGAATTCTTGCATTTGCTTTATTTGATAGAATGTGATTTTTCTTTCTCAGAGCAGCTTCATCCACAAACCACATGCGTCTTCTGATAGCACGAGATGAGGAAGCTCAGTAAGACCACACATACAGATGAATCCAAAAGTCTGAGTATGTAACCAAGAGCTGTTTTTATTTGATCAGTTATGAAACACTAGTACTGGTGCACTTTTTCTTAGCTGGTTCGTATTGTTTAAGACTCCATCACTAAACACTGGAGCCCTGATTTGCAAAGAATAATAGCGTGGATTATGTCATGTCAGTAGGTAATAATGGGGAAAACAGAGAATACCCATATTCACTGTCACTAACAAATATGCATTTGGTGGAAAAAAAAAATACATATGAGCAGAAGCATGATGACTACAGACACAGTGACTACAACAAGCTAGATGTGGCTGCAGAGGGTTAAAGCAGAGGTCAGTGGGCGTGTCTAGAGGGCAGAAGTGAGCCAATCAGGAGATGATTAACAACCCAGAACATCTTTCTTACATTCCTAGAAACCTGGTTCCATCTAGCACTCTAAAGAGTCTGTCCATCTAGCTGAGGGAAGACTTAAAGTTTCTATGTAGAACCTTACAAAAAAGAAAACCTTTCAGAAAATAAATAGATAGTTATAAATAGAATCTCTTTAGAAAGCTGGAAAAGTTCAAAGAACACCTGAGGAACCCATATTTTATGAGAGTATTTAAAGGATTTAGGTTTCCATGCCATGTAGAATCTCTGAAAAGGGTTCCTCAAGGGTTCTTTGGTTAGTTAAACGTTCTTAACATAGAGTTCTACGTGAAACCTTTTAGGTTTTTCCCAGAGAGATGAACTGAAAACTCTTTTCCAGTGTGTGGTGAATCAATATTCAGTGCTTTAGTGTTATCAGAGGAGGCTCCTCAGTTGCATCATCACAAATTAGAAACATCTTCAAGATTTTAACTCACATCCAATTCCTTTGACTTAAATCCTGTATCCAACATTCTGAGGGTTCTTTATGTTACTAGGTGGTATTATACTGGATTTAAGGATTTTATACCAAGTTTATAGCATGATAGTTGGTGGATTACTGCCAGACTAGCTAGCTATTTAGCTATTTACATTAAGCAACTACAGTTTCTAGTCCTTGGTTTAACACTATCCTAATAGTTACAGTATATTTAATACCTTGCTTTATGAAGCTATTAGCCAGCTAGCGATTGGTGTTTAGCTAACATACTTCAATGGCAGCCTCGTGTTGCTGGTGTATTTAGAAGCAAGCTAATTCAAGCTAGCTAGCTTTAGGAAAGTTGCCTATTTTTGTAGTAATAAAAATAATTATACTTGTTCCTTTCGTATAAGCAGCATAGGTAGCCACAACAGTCAGCACAATGTGATGAGCTTTCTCCGTTGTGGAATTTGTGTGAGAAGAGAAAGAGAGCAGATTGCACAGAAACTAAGCTGATGAGATGAGTCCGGAGTCTTTAATCCGTGCTCTGTCTTTAACCTGTGTTTAGAGGATTAAAGATCTCCCACAGGGTATGAAGGCTTGCAGTCATCCAGGTCATTTCCAAATGTTTGGCACGATAAGATGACTGGACTCGTGTTATTATCTTGAAGATGTTTTGCGTTTGAGGAGATTTTTCAGTTCAAACTTCCGTAGTTATCCAGGATAATACAATTCCAGTCGCACTGACTGACCTGTTTGGCCCTGTGGAATCCAGATGGACTTAAAATATTTACTTGGATTAGTTCACTAAAACTTTCCACACTTTTACACACTAAATAACTCACAGCTCTAAATACGTTTTAATGGTATTTTCTGTTTATTCCTTTTCAAGGACAGAATTTGCTGAGCTGATGGAGAAATACGGCTCTAACGGCAGCACTGGCTCCACGAGGAACTCCCCCATTCAGCACAGTACGTCTCACGTTTCTCTCTACGTGTTCCAGTCTGTGCTACGTTTTACACTGTAGCCATTTTCCTTCAGCACAATTTCAAAATTCACATAAAACCAGTTGGAAAAGTACAAACACTGTTGTGTTTGATATCATATTAAGTTGGGACCTCTTGGTTTCTTGTGTTAAAGCAGGCAAATATTTGGACAGCACATCATCAGGGTCCTCGTCCAGATCCCAGAGTCCTTTGCTGCTCAGTCCGGCTGGGACTCAGAATGTGTACACTAACACAGGACAGCTACTGCGCTCTCTCAGGTATACCCCACACACACACACACACACACACACACACACACACACACACACACACACACAGACACACACACATGCACAGTTTCGTATTTGTGTATGCATTCATCATTTTGTTTGTGCTTGGCATGTGTACATGCTTTTTTGTACGTGCATGCGTGTGTGTGTGTGTGTGTGTGTGTGTGCAGTCACCCAGGTGAAGGTGTAATCCAGCTGATCTCAGTGGTTCGCTCCAGCACTCTGGGTCTCTCAGTCAGCGGAGGCTCTAACAGACCAGAAGGCCCAGCCGTGTTCATACAGGAAGTGATGTCAGGAGGAGACTGCCACCGGGTGACACATGCTCGCTTTATAAACACAACATTCGAATAAGTGTGTTTGGAAATAAAATATGAAGACTGCAACATTATGTGTAACATAGAGGTAGAGGTCTGAGGTGTTTAGCATTTTAGTGTCTTCTGTCAGACTTTAGCTGAGTGTGTGATGGTAAATGGATTAGAACTTTACGTTCTTGCGTGCAGGATGGACGACTCAGAGCAGGAGACCAGCTCATCGCCATTAACAAGGAGTCGCTGATCGGAGTCACACACGAGGAGGCCAAAAGCACCATCAACCGAGTGAAACTCAGGTGAATATTCGCGTTACGTCTAACGCTGTGTGCTGTGTGTTATGTGGTGTTGTCTCTACAGCTTCCAGTGCATTAGAACACACCGTACGAGATGTTTATGAGTGATCTGTATGTAAGCGAGTTCTCTGCTGGGTTTCCCTGAAGCCATGAGCCGATGGTGGAAATCGCCTTCATCCCAGGGAAGGGTCCTTTTCCCTGCAGCACGTCGTTACACAGCGGAGTTCAGAGAGCCAGAGCGAACGGATACGGCAGGTTAAAAGTGCACGTCACCTCTCCTGAGGTGAGCACAGGTTAAAAGAACAGCTCTTTTCTTTTCTCTGAAGCAAATACAACAACTATGTGACTTTTTTTTTGGATAATTTTAATGTCTGGGTGTATGTTTGTTTTTTTACAGGTTCGATCAGAAGACACAGCACCATCCTCTTCTCCTGACATCAGTCCCGCAGACATTCACGCCTCAGGTACTATATCGCCATCATAATAATTCCGAGTGCCCTTTGTCTGTAACACACATGCGTTAAATTAAGTGCTGATTGTATACAGCCCGCTGCAGAAGTATTGGCACTCTTCAATATCTATGGCTGATTCTGATTGTGCAGAAGGTGTTGCTTAATTTTCAGGCTGCAAGGCAAATCCCTCTTTCAACCACGATTGCATAGTAACAGCTCATTCACAGGGAATTGTATGGCAGACGCTCCACATCTGCACAAAAACTGCATTAAAATTAGTGTATAATTGTTGATATGGTGCAGTTTTCTGTAAGGAGATGTGTATTTGTCATTTATGAAGGAGTCTTCAGTGTCAGAGGTTACTTTAAGTTTTTCTTTTTTCAAGATTTTACGCTTTGTGACAAGTTTTCTCACATTAACTTTAAGAGAAAGAGAAAAAAGAGAGGGTGATGAGGAAACGACTGTTTACAGCTCCAGTAATGTAAGTGAGAACAGAAACTAACTTGTTTTGGAACGTAAAATTTTAAAAATGTTATTTGGCATGGTGGTGTGGTATAAAAGGAATAAAACTTCAGCACTTAGGGATGTGCGGTTATTGGAAACTAATCAACTTCAGGGTGGCAACAGTGACTCCACTTCATCACACCAACCTGTCCTTTATTATTTCCCTGTAACAGCCTGACCCCAGAATGTGGTTTATTCCTTAAATATTAAACACATAAAGATTTAATATTTTCACTCACTTTTCCTCTAACGAAAATCATTCTGATGTATGATGAAAAAAATCTTGATGGTAGAAATTGTCATAAGACTTATATGGATTAAAAACCAACTACATGAAAAATATAAATCATCTGTCGAGGACTGAAGGATTTTAATTAAACCTGCGCTGACAATCCTCAACACACTGTCAGGTTTTCTTCACGCCCTGTTGTTGGTGTGAAGTTTCTGTTGCTTGTAAGTAATTAGTAATTCTCCTTGATTGCTATCCTGTTCTCCATGGCTCAGAAGCCGTCCTTCAGAAGCACACACACACACACACACACACACACACACACACACACACATACACACGTCTCACCTCGGTGTTTAAAGTGTGTGTGTCTAAAGCTCAGGGTACTGGAATGCTACAGTATGGCAGAAAGCAGTGTGTGTGTGTGTGTGTGTGTGTGTGTGTGTGTGTGTGTGTGTGAGAGAGAGAGAGAGAGAGAGAGAGAGAGAGAGAGAGAGAGAAGAGGTAAACACAATTTTATACCAATGACAACCATGTTTGTTTTCTGACTCTTTTTGTCTCTCCTTTTCCCTTTAATTTTTGTAACTTTTTATTGTTTCTTTCGTTTTCCTTCCTGTTTTTTTTTATTCTTTCTCTGATCTCTTTAACTTAAATTTCTCTCTTTTCCTCCTTCCTCTCTTTTTTCTGTTCAAATCTGTCTTTTTTTTTTCTCTCTTCTTCTCTCTCTAATAACCCTATTGCTCATTTTTTTTGTTTTTTCCCTTCTTATCATCTCTCATCCGTTTTTTCTGTCTTTTTCCGTTTTTCACTGTTCTTATCTCTCATCCTTCTTTCCTTTGTCCCTGTTGTTTTCTCTTCCTCTTCATCTCTCTCATCCCAGATTTCTCTCTCCATTCCTTCTACTTTATGTGCTTTTTATTCTTTCTTCTTCCCTTTTAATTTCTCTCCTTTCTCACTTTTTTATGTTTTATTATTATTCTCTTTCCCTCCTTTATTTATTATTTCAGGCCACTTGTTTAAACTCTGTTCATCCTGAATGTTTTGTGAATCCTGCTGCTGTGTACAGCTGATGTTCTGACTGTGTGGTGTGTTTTGATTTCTCAGCTGCCTTGACCACACCGAGTAACGGTGCCGCGTCCAAGCCGAAAGTGTCGCTGGACCCCCACATACGACTGCGATCAGAGAAACTCGACCTGGTGAGCCTGCAGAGCTGAATCTGACCATCATAATGTGGATATTGATGCTAACAGGCCGATGTTTATGGATCTGTCCTCAGGCTCTGTCTTACCTTGGACTGGATGTCACAGAGGAGAAGAGGAGGAAAATCAGAGAGAGTTTGTCCACAGATCAACAAGGGACAGTGTCTTACGGAGGTGAACATTCTCCCACAAATGTTGTAGATGTTGATGATATTTCTGTGCCTACAACTAGCTTTTCTCCTTTAATCAGAGTTTGTGGAGGCCACACGTAGTGTGTACCATGACAAGCTGGAGGAGGCGGGGCTTGCGCAGGGACCCTTCATGTTCTCCTATCACGAGGCAGCGAGTTTGATGGACACGTCGGCCTTCCACTCACCTGTAAGACCATAACGCTGACGGATTTTGTGTTCACAGAATTTATACTTCCAGCCAAGTGCCACTTGTTGAGGAAACATTTTAGTCATTTATGCTATAATTAATAAAGTTCCCGTGCATTAATGGCGTGTTTTTCTCTCCTCCAGACGGGTGAATCAGAGTGCAGCTACAGCAGTGAGGAGATGGAGCAGTTTCAGTCTGAGGTGAAGCAACTGCAAGCACAGATGAAACAGCCAGAGGTGAAATATATCCATTCAATCATTGATTCATCCATTCATTCATCCATCCATCAGTCCATCCATCTTTCCCTCTGTCCACCCATACATCCACCTATCCATCTGTCTGTTCGTCTGCCTGTCCATCCATCCATCTATCCAGCCATCCATCCATCAGTCCATGCATCTATTCATCCACCCATCCTTCCAACATCTATCTAACTATCCATCCACCAGTCTATCTATCTATCTGTCTGTCCATCCATATGTTCATCCATCCCTTTATTTGCAGACTATACTTAAATCTAATACTATTTATACAGCTTTGTCTATAGGGTCATTAAACATTAGAGCCACATACATGTCTATCTATCTATCTATCTATCTATCTATCTATCTATGTCTTCATCTATACATCCATTTATTCATCTGTCTATTTGTCCATTCATCTCTCCATTCATCTATCTACCTATTTGTTATTTATCCTTCCATCCATTCATCCATCCATCCGTTTGTCATTTATCCATCTTGCTATCTATCACCCAATCAATTTTCCATCCATCCACTCATCTATCCATCTATTCATTTATCTATCCATCTTTTCAGCTATCTGTCCATCCATATTTCCACTGTCTATCCTCCCTACTATCTATTTGTTCATCCATTCAAACATTCCATCCATCCATCTAAAGATGGAGCAGACCATCTCTAAACAGAGGATAAAGATCATTACATCAATTACATCATGTACTCACAATAGTGACATCTTTACACACCAATTCATACCTCCAAGTTTCGCTTTTCAGGGTTTAGTGGAGGAGACAGAAGACAGTAAAAAACCTCTAGAGGAGGAACTTCAGAAACCCACAGAGGTAAACACAAAGTTCTTGATGTCTTCCTGGTGTATGATTTTGGTTCTTCTGCATTCTGCTAGGATTCCATCCAGGTGCAGTATACCATTACTGTGTGTGTGTGTGTGTGTGTGTGTGTGTGTGTTTCAGAAATCCAACACCACAGTGGAGGAGAATGGGATGTTGAAGAGCAGGCTTCAGGAGGCTGAGGCTGTTCAGATGCAGACTAACAGTGCTGAACAGGACTATGAGGAGGTCATCCGGCTTCTAGAGGCTGAAATCAAAGATCTGAAGGAGCAACTCGCTGAAAAGAAACACACGAGTTTGCAGGTGGCAAACGTAAGTAAAACTCCCAACGTTGGGATGAAATATTCAACCATGAAAGCAAACTCCTAATAAGCCAGAAGAAAACTCAGGTAAACTCAACGGTTGTGTTTGAGATCAGTTGACTATATTTTTCATTTTATTGTGGAGAAAAATTCATCTAATAAGTAAGGAATAAAACACAACTGGGTGAGCTGTTATAGTAAACTAATTAACAATGGAGTAGTCTGATGTCCATCTATCTATCCATCCATCTATTCATCCATCCATTAGTCCATACATCTGTCCATCTATCCATCCATCCATCCATCCACCTTTTATGCCCTTCATGCTTTATTCCATTACCATTTACACTTCCTAGCATTACTGAATATAATATCTAAATATAAAGTCTGAAGCAGGTTATTAATGGGACTTTTTATTTCAGGAAGACGTGATGGAACTGAACATGAAGCTTTCCATTATCGACAGTCAGCTGAGAAAATCTGAACTCACCAGGAAACATCTGGAAATCTCGAATAAAAAGCTGCTGGGCTTTGCTCATGTAAACAAAACATAATTACACACCATCAGTAATGTTTAACACCAAACAATTAATAATGTGTAAGAAGTTATGCATTTCTAATGCCTTGCAGAAAAGAAGCTGATTGGTCAATTCATTTTAAAGGTGCAGTTTGTAACATTTAAAAACCTTTTCTAGACTAGTAATCATATATTTCAAGGATAGCTTAAAGGAAGTTTCTCAATAATGCCATGGATCTTGCTGGTTTCTTTATTTCAAGCTTCTGTTTTTAGTTTTATCAGACTGGAAAATTAGCCAAATATCTAATCAGCTCTGCCCCTTTTCCTTAAACGGCAACTTGTGTGGTTGAACAGAGGAAGTAGGGGATTGGCTGAGCAGAGGGAATCATTTGTCAAGATTTTAATTTCAGTTCTGTAATCATTAAAAACTGCTTCTTTAATACATCTTAATACATCTTTATAAACATTTTATACATTTTTTAACAGAATGTTCATAAAGTCCTCACCAGTGGCAGTTTATTTGCGATGGAGAACAAGTGAGTGACTAGAAAATTTGTCCAAGTTGACAAATGTTAAAATCTGTAAACTCCGCCTTGTGCTGATCTCAAGCCCCACCCCTTGCACCAGGTCGCCCCTGGCAACAGACAGTCCAGAAATCTCAGGCTCCACCCACCAGCTCGTAGCTGAGGCCAGAGAGCTCATGGAGAGGGTGTGCTCACTTTGTGCAGATGATCACAGTGAGTGACACACACACACACACACACACACACACACACACACAAAACAACATTTTCCCATAACAGCAGTGGTTTATTCCTCTTACACCACAGCAATTAGCCATCTATTATATTTTTTATTAATTAAGGAATGACACATCAGAAATGTTATCCATTTATACATGTTGTGGAAGGTCCGCAAAACAAGTTCCTGTTATCAGTGGTTACTATAGAAACGATAACATACTGTATTAGAACAAGTGCATTAATATTAACCTATGATTTTAAGAGTCATTTTAATAAGATCAGAATGCCCAAATATGGAGAGTACGTGGTTTTGTCCATCTAGCTATGTCTTGCTTGCATTCTCAAATAAAATTTTTTCAGGATAATGAAGCAGATAATATGACTTTGTTTTTTTGTATCTTTCTGTGCAGCGTTACCGCAGATCACTGAGGGATCTATCACTGGTCCAGGGTTCGAGTGTGTGGTTGAGTAAGTTCAGCAACATATAGTGTGTATTCAGATCCTAGTTTTTATGCCAGTTTTACATTTCCTGCATAAAAATCTATGTCCTAAACCTTAACACTAATATACGGATTGGGACAGAACCTCAGGCAGCAGCTGGGTGCCATGGCCGCTGCAAAGGCTTTGTTGTGACTGCTAAATGCTTAGCTAGCTAGGAAACAACACTTGTTGAATAGTTTTACTTGTTTACTTGTTGAATATTTTCGATAAACTGTTTATTACAGTATTAGATCATTTGGAATGTGACCCATTGGTTGAAAAAGCACTTTCATATTTTCTCTTGCCAGTTTGTAGAAAAAGCCATGTACTCAGACAGATGAGGAAAAAAAAATAGGTTCATTTTGGCTCATGTCGCTGTCAGACAACTCAGAATTATCTGCTGGCATGCAGAGCTGTCTGTCTGCATATCCGCTCTGACTGAAGCTTTAAAAACCGCCGTGACAGGCTTATTTCTGAAATGCATAAAATGTGAGCAAATAGGATTATATTAAGCATTTCTCATCCCTCACTAATCAGAAAGTAGAGAATATATTTTGAAATTTGGATATTTATATCAAATCCTTCATAGAGAATATTCAATACAAAAAACATTATTGAGTGTGCAAATTTTTTTAGGGAATACTAGCGAGGTCACTATTCTGGAAATAGAAGTGAGTACAATTTTTAACAAAGAATACAAGTACATGCACTAATTATTTAGGGAATGCCAATGACCGTACTATTTTTTTAAGGAAATACAGTAAGTGTAATTTTTTGTTGTTGTTGTTGGAATACCAATGACTGTACTACACTGTATGGCCAAAGGTTTGTGGACACCAGACCATCCTACCCATAATGTGCTTGTTGAACATCCCATTCCAGATTTATTCCTATTTTGCTGTTGTAATAAGCTCCACTCTTCTGGGGAAGCTTTCCACGAGATTTTGGCATGTGGCTGTGGGGATTTGTGTTCATTCAGCTATGAGAGCATTAGTGAGGTCAGGCGCTGATGTTGAGTGAGGAGGTCTGGGGTTCAGTCTATGTTCCAGTTCATCCCAAAGGTGTTCAGTGGGGTTGAGGTCAGGGCTCTGTGCAGGACACTCGAGTTCTTCCACTCCAACCTTAACACACCATGTCTTCATGGAGCTCGCTGTGTGCACAGGGGCATTGTTATACTGGAACAGGTTTGGGCCTCTTCATTCCAGTGAAGGGAAACTGTAATACTACAGCATACATAGACATTCTATACAATTGTGCACTTCCAACTTTGTGGCAACAGTTTGAGGAAGAACCACATATTGGTGTGATGATCAGGGGTGCACATACTTTTGGCCATATGGTGTACCAATACCTGTATTATTTTACTGGGAATACCAATGACTGTACTTATCTTTTACTGAGAATACTAATGACTGTGGTATTCTTTAGGGAATGTTACTGACTGAACTAATATTTTATGTTTTTAACATGTACTATTGGTTGTGTCCTTGTCTCACAGAGTGAATCATCAGCCCCAAACGTCTCTGGCTGGAGTTCACATTAAAGAGACTCGATGTCTCTAAAAGAGCTCAGAGAAACAAACACAAACACCAAAACACATCAGTGCAAGAGGAGGATAAACAATAATCCACATATTATGATTATTCTTTAAACTCAGTTCAGTTCTAAAGTGTGTGTTACATTTTATCAAGGGCCTTGTCCCCCCAAAGCATGATTCATCAGTGTATTTGTTCGGGAAAGTGCTGTAATATTTAAGAGATGTTACACTCTGAACTGTTACTGTAAGCAGAAGCATTGGGCAGGTTGTAAGTGTCTTATAGTAACTACTGTTACTGGTTTTGTTGTAAATATCACCGTCACGTGTTACACACTGTCTCACACACATATACACAGTGTATTACAGTACGTACACAGTGCATTATGGGTAATACAGTAATACAATACATTCCTTCAGACAGCAAGAATAACACTGTCTGAACACAGCAACAACTATGTTTTGTTAGAACAAATTTTGATAGCACTTTACATTAAAGTTCCCTTAACCATCATTATTTGCTGCATTAATTAACATTAATACACCAAAACTAATGATAACAAAGTAAGTTAACGCATGAATTAATTACTGTTTCTTTAAATATTAATGAAATACACCTGCTCTGATTGTTTATTTAGCACATGAATAAAAATAAGTATAAATAAATTAGCAAAAATTTAATTACATCTTCTTCGGGCTTCCAAGTGGCACAACAGAAAAGTGTTCACCATATCTCATTCCCCTGTCAATCACAGTGACACTAGCCGATTGTGGGTGTCTGCGAGCTCACGTATGTGGAAGAGGGCAGATAGCACTTTCCTTTGAATATGTTACACTGCCCTGTGATGCAGCATGAGCAGCAGTTTGAAAAGAGTTAGCTGTAGTTAGCTGGCTTCAGGTGTTGATTATTTGGCGTATTTGGTTTATTATTTAAAAAACATCAAAGTAATACAATTGTTAGTGAGTTTGTTAATGTTACTAATGGTGTATTAATGGTGAAGTTTGTAGTTTGTTTGTGTTAAGTAATGTGTTGAATGGCCATAATGTCCTAAATGGAACCTTAATGTAAAGTGTTACCTAAATTTGTTTTCTAATATGGCTGACATTCCATCAAGAAAAAATAACTACACAACCTCTAGCATTTACCAGCTATACAACATGCATGGTCCAGATTACCAAAAATCACCAAGTCAACAATGTGTTTCATATGTAACACGTTTAAACACCTGATACCGTGTAACAGTCATTATGGTTCACATGTGCAATGTACAGTGTGTGTGTGTATGTGTGTTTGGAATTTATTATTTATTACTGATTGCACTTACTTTAAAAATGCTAATATGTAATCATGCAATGTATCTATATGTGTGGCCAAAATGTATTTTTGATGTTTCATTGTTTTTATTAAAGGAAGTATAAGACTGTGAGACATGTGTGTGTGCTGAATACAGTGTGTTGAATGTTTCCTGCACAAGGCAGGAGGATATCCTGAGGATTTACTGTATTAACAAATCCTTGCTATTTAACTGACAGCAAACATGAAGCAGTAAGCTGGAAGGAGTGCACGTTCTGCTTTTCCTTTTTAAATTTCCTATGGAAAAAAATCTATACAGAAACAATCATTATTCAACAGTACAACTATTTTTACGATTTGCAGAGTCAGGCCCAGAAGTTCAAGTGTGTCTGTGATCCAGTTTTATTTCCTAAGTAATGAAACACTCATATACATCAGTCGCATGACATGATATTTATTCAAATCCCAGTGCAAATTAAATGGTAAACTTTTCACAGATGGCTGATTTTGGTTATATTATATAGATTGGTATTTGAGTCAAATTTGGAAAGGAAATCAATGCGTAATAAGGAAAAAATACTTTTGGATCCAATTCTACCTTGCAATAAGAAGTTAACTTAGTCAATATTGGAGTTATTTTCCTCAGGTTCAAAGTTTTTACAAAATGTGTTGTAGGTAAATTTGTAAACCATATTTTATGCAAAATGGTGAAAAATAATAACAAAGAGAGAATAAAGGTTGTAATTCTGGCAGTGAGCACCTTTACAGTTTCCTGTATCCCTTTAAATAACTGAAAACATCCAGATCCGAGTTATACCAATGAGTTTAATTAAACAAAAGTCCACAGAATGTTAATAAGCAGGGTATTTTATATGTTTTCTCCTAGCATTTAGCCCAATCTTTACTTCATAAACTGAATGAAATGAAGCAAGTAGCATTATAACATAGTTTTAAAAAAAATCCTCTTAACAATAATGCTAGTTGAATCTGAGCATAAATCAGATAAATCAATAAATAACAAAAATATATTACAAAGATGACCAAAACTACTTGCCTCACTTGACTCAAATGTCAATGTAAAGTTTTATTAACTAACAGTTCAAGTACACACCACTAAGTGCTATAGATGAGATCTTTCTGTATCTTCTAATCTCATTACAATATTTAAAAAAAAAGCCTGAAGAAAGATGGAGACACACGAAGATACAGAAACAGAGCAGCCTAGCAGCATGTACATGAACCTTCCATGTTAGCTGACTAGCACTAGCTGCGAGGATTATTAATGTTTATAAATATAACTTGAAGATTCTGTCATAAATCATGTCAGATTAGCTCATGTACTTAGCCAGCTAACTAGCAAGATTACGAACATCAAATATGGCAAACAGTGAATGTTAGGAACATTTATAAATATGATTTAAAAATCCTGTCAGAAATCCTAGCAGGTTAGTTCATGTGACCTAGCTGACCAGCACTGGGGATTAATAACATTTATGAATATAAATTGAGAAATCCTGTCAGGTTAGATCGTGTTAGCCAGCTGGCTTTCACCAGCCCTGAAGATTATGAAAATGTATGGATTTGAAAACATTCTCTCAGAAATCCTGTTAAGTTAGGTCCTGTTAGCCACTTAAATAGCACTAGCTGTTAAAATTTTGAACACGGCAAACATTTATAAAACCTCTCAGAAAACATGTCGTTAGCTAACGTGAGTTAGCAGAGCAACATGAGGATTGCTTATACAGTTTAACATTTGTGTATGACCTGAGAATTCCTGTCAGGTTAGCTTCTCTTAGCTACATTGCCATCAGTATTCATGAATATTATGCACATTTATGAATGTGAATGGAAAAATCCATTCAGAAATCCTTTCAGGTTAGCTTGTGAGAGCTAGCTGAACATTTGAGCATCAGATTAGTACCTGCTAGCTGACATTAGCTGTTAATGTCATGGACAGTGAATATGGCAGTGAATGTTAATTTTTAAAAATCCTCTCAGAATTCCAGTCAGGTTAGCTCATGTTAGCCAGCTGGCTACTGTTATCACTGAAAATTTTGAACATTTAAATGCATTTGACTTGGGGAAAAAAAAAAAAACCTCTCAGAAATCCTATCAGGCAAGCAACACAATTCGGCACTCGGACAAGATTTGTGCTTTTTACATATTAAATCTTATCATTTACACTTCTTGATTCCTGTGTTATAAAAATGTACAGAAACTCCTCCTAAGTCCCCTCGAAGGATCTGTCTTGTGAGGTTGCGTGTAAAGAAGGAGAATGCTACAGAATTTTCCCTTCATGGGGGTCTGAAGAAAGCAGGTCATCTCAGTCCATCAGTGTGTGTGTGTGTGTGTGTCAGAAGGGCCGTTGGAGAAAGGCGATGGGAGGAGAGCCCACACTGCTGGGGCTGCGGAGGTGCGACTCGTACGACCCCATCACCATGTCAGCCTGAGGAGTTTCACCATGTAGGAAGTCGTCCTCTTCTTCTGTAGAACTCTGGGAAAGAAAAAGTGTGTGATGATAAAAAAAATTTTTTTTAGCTTTTTCTAACCCATTTTACACACAATGTAAAAGGTTGTTCTTATATTACTGGTTTGTGTATATTTACTGGCACAAATGGGCCTTATTTATCAAGCTGGAACTGAATGGATTTATTCATAAATCATTTGTAAGAGAATTTACACAAGAAATTTGGTATTCAAGAAAATCCTGTAAATTTGGAAAAACGTTCGTATCCTACTCGTGCTTCTGAGTGTGTGTTAATTTACACATAATCGGACTAACTAATGTAAATCTCGACTTGATCGACTACACATCATAAAATACGCATGAATTACTGCACTTTTATATCTGGAATATACTGTTAAGTACAAATTGCTTATTTTTATGATGTTTAAAGCGTTAGCAGATGCCCTTATCCAGAGTGACTTACAGAAGTGCTTTGGAGTCCCTATCAAAAACACATCCTCATGCTAGTTCACTAGGTCAGGGACTAAGAGTACCATGCGGAGCATTTTGTGAAAACCAGATGTTAAAACTAATCATTCAGTTATGATAAAAGAATTGGTGCCGTATAAGCCGAGGGTGGGCCAGTCTGTCTGCGCAAAGCCGTGTATTTAAAAAAAAAAAAAAAAAAAACCCCACACGCCTCAGCTGATGGAAGATTCAGCGCTTGTTTATTATTATTATTATTATTATTATACATTATTAAATATGTTTACTGACATAGAAGTGGGTCAAAATAAATTCCACTTCTGTTCTTCTGCCTTTACTCTGATCATTCATTTCGTGCTCTGAGCTGTCTGTGGACTCGACGTTTCATGGAGTTTTGTGGGCGTCGCTAAATGCAAACGAGCCGTGTCGGGAACGATGCAGATGATCAACATACACACGCGAGTATGAAGAAATAGAACTTTACTAAAAGATTGTTAATGCCAATTTCCTCATTACCCCAAACGTAGTCAGTCCAAACTCTTTTGTGTGTAATATTAAAGGTATCACACCACCCTGGCATGGATTATTTTCACATATTATTATTTCCAGACTCCTCTAGATGAGAGCTAACGTGTCATAAACACTTTTAAAACATAGTATAAACCTATTTACTTTTGTGACATCTTTCTTCGGAGCTGCCATGCAGTCGCTCGGCTCTTCCCACACCTGATAGATCGATTCGAAATAATGTCCAGATCTGAGAACAAAAACAACACAAACTTAACAGCCGGCTCTCAAATGGCACCGTAATTTGCAGTTCACAAGTTTAAACCAATTATTTGTTGAGGTGAGGATGAATGGTGCGTGAGTGACTGAAGGGCTTGCGTGTGTCTTCATCACATTGCAGGATGATGGATTCCTGGATGTTGCCTGTTATGTGTTCATGTGTTCAGTAATTTGGGTTGGTAACCGTAACCCATCACACAACCACATCGGTGATTAAGAGCATATCTTGAAGGCTTTTATTTCTTACAAGATTCCTTACACGAACAGCTACACTTCTGTTATAAAATTATCAAATAATAATTTTTTATTCGTTTAAAAAATTACTTAAAGATTATTAAAGATGACTTATTATTACTTTATTACTTATTTGCTTAGCACAGACCTCTTTAGTAGGTACGGGTCAAAGGGGAAAAATGTGTCCAGAGGATTGGTATTGGTGGAGAGAGAGTCTCCGCCCACTGAGCTCCTCACTACAGGCAACATGCAGCGGTTGTTTCGCTCGATGATCGTGTAGCAGAACACCAGCTGATATTTCCTGTAGGGACGGAAAAATAAAACACCTTTAATGATATTGTTAACTATAATTTCCTTTTATAGTGTAATAGCATGTCCTTTTTTTTTTTTTTAAATAATGGCACGCAGTGGACGATGACGCAATGGGATAACGAATCACACTACACTGTGTAGTGCGGTGTTGAACTTCATCATATCATGTATAAAGCATGAAATACTTAGGAATCAGTCCATTCCAAAAAACTTAACATGTTACTATTAATTTACTTGCTATATTCAAACAGTATATTTAAAATGACTTGGAAAATAACGTGGAGATTTGTACATGCTTACTAGCTAGAGAGCATGTTTACTACCTGCTTTGACAACATGCCAGCAAAGTAGCAGTGTATACTAAAGCAGCTCTAAAGTGTGTGTATGTGTGTGTGTGTGTGTGTGTGTGTAAACATGTAAGAATGGTACGGTGCTTTACCTCATGATGGCGGCGAACATGTTGGTGACGGCTGGCAAACACACTTTCAGCGGGTTCAGCTGACTCATGACGATCCGCTCCAGATTCAAACTCTGTAAATAGGCCAAGCCTACACACACACACGTGCGCACACACACACACACATGCACACACACACACACACAAACAACCAAAAATAAAAAATAAATAAATAAATAAATAAATAAATAAAATAACACACAATAACAATCTTCACATGCTGTAGTTTCTGTTTAAAGAAGATCTTTGGGATTCTCACTATTTCATTAAAATACAGTCGTGGATCATTTTAATAACGCGTGAGTTTCCATCCAGCTGTTTTAATGTGAATTTTGAATGTGTGTAAGAAAACCTGGATGGAAAAGCAGCTAGTTTGGTCATTAATGGTGTGGTTTTGGACGTGGTATTATAGGAAAATAATCAAAGATGTGATGGCATGATGTGGCCTGATGCAAAGTGGAGTTACCTTTGCCAACCAAAAGTTTATTATTTTCCTACAACAGCATATCCTGAAGTGTTTTATTCCTCTTATACCACAGCAATTTTGTCCAAAATGACAATTATTTATTAATTAAAGAATGACATCATACTTTTTTCTGTCTTCTAGTTACAAGCTAGTTCTTGTTATAACGTACATTGTAGCAGCTAGAAACACTCGTTCCCTCACCAGCTTCTCGTTCGTCTTAAGGTTAATAGGACAAAAAGAAAATCACACTCTGTCATGTCACAGAGAGTGTGTGACATGTTGCACAGTTATAGCTTCACCTCAGAATCTTACAAAGCAGAGGAGATAATTATATGTATTAATAATGACTGCATTAATATGAACCTGCGATTTGCAGCTGCACTACAGTCAGAGCTGCTGTTATAGAAAATTAATCAACACCCTCTGACCAATCAGAATCGAGCATTCAACAGGGCTGTGGTATAAAAGAGATAAACAGGTTGTTTAGAATAACTGATCGCAAAGTAATATTTCTATATACACTATATTACCAAAAGTATTCGGTCACCTGCCTTGACTCACATATGAACTTAAGTGTCATCCCATTCCTAACCCATAGGGTTCAATATGATGTCGGTCCACCTTTTGCAGCTATTACAGCTTCAACTCTTCTGGGAAGGCTGTCCACAAGGTTGAGGAGTGTGTTTATAGGAATTTTTGACCATTCTTCCAAAAGC
>CM040987.1:2805662-2838657 GCA_022985145.1 Pangasius djambal | reverse complement strand
ACAGGTGGCATCCTATGACAGTTCCACGCTGGAATTCACTGAGCTCCTGAGAGCGGCCCATTCTTTCACAAATGTTTGTAAAAACAGTCTGCATGCCTAAGTGCTTGATTTTATACACCTGTGGCCAGGCCAAGTGATTAGGACACCTGATTCTGATCATTTGGATGGGTGACCAAATACTTTTGGTAATATAGTGTATCTATAATCTCATCGGTGAGTGTGTATGAAGAAAGACGAGGATGAAGATGTGACGCACCTTTCTTCATGTTACCCTCCAGGATGGCTCTGTGTCTGAAGATGAGTGTGTAAAACACGGCCTGGCAGGAGGCGTAGAACGGGCCGTGCAGAGAAACGTCACAGAACGCTTTAGAACCCGAATCTTGGCTGTCTATGTAGAGATGAAGCCAAGGAACCAGCAGGTCCAGACAGGCCCTCACCGTCCTGCACGCACGCACACACACACACACACACACACACACACACAAGCCTACCTTAAGTTAACGTAAAATGTGTGCACACATAGGGTCTACCGAAGGCATGTCTTTCAGGTGGAAATGTGGGCATCTTTGAGTCCATATATAAAAAATTAAAGCAGCTCTAAGTGGGTGTGGATAATAATGTGGGTGTGTCTGAGTCCATATATAAAAAGTAGAGCAGCTCTAAATGGACGTGGATGATAATGTGGGTGTGTCTGAATCCATATATAAAAATGAAAGCGGCTCTTATTTGGTGTGTCTGAGTCCATCTATAAAAACTTAAAGCAGCTCTAAGTGGGTGTGGATGATAATACGGGTGTGTCTGAGTCCATATATAAAAATGAGAGAAGCTCTAAGTGTGCATGCCTGAGTCCATATAAGGAAGCTGGAAGAGGAGCCTTCTGGCATTATCATATACATGTGCATTTGTAGGAAATAGAGCACACTGAGGAACAGACTGAGGGACGAGAGACGGAGACGTACGCTATGGGAATGAACTTGGCTCTGGCGAGGAAGCTGCCCATGTAGGCGGCGGCGGCCTGGCGGAGGACAGCGGGCTGAGACGGGCTCTGTAGCACCTTCCACAGGTGATCCAGGAAGGCTTCAGCTAAACCCTGACCACATCAGACACGCACATATAGTATATATCCAGTATACAAGATACATATCCATGTGTATGTGTGTGTTGAACATGGGCCACTCACCAGGCGGAAGCTGCACAGGTAAAACATGCAGAACTGCACGTGACAGGAAGCGTGTGTGGGCAGCACCAGCTTATCAAACACACACACCAGATCTCTGTACAGAGTTTTGACTCTCTCGACATCCAACGCACCTGTACAGGAAAGACCATGTGACACTGTAACATCCGAGGTCTGACCTTATGACCTGGTTGTAAGCTAATAAACATTCCATAAAACATAAAATTCCCATGAAACACATGTAACGCGTAACGGAAAACAGAACGGGTTATGAGCTAAGCTGAATAAGCTGGAATAATCAGTGTGCTGTCACGTGCGACTCTCACCATTAACGTGGCTCGCGTCTTTAATGAAGCTCAGCAGCACTAACATCAGCGTGTCCAGTCTCTGAGCTACAGAGTGGAACATCAGCAGACCGCCATCGTGCGGAGAGCTCTCATCCTCATCCTCGGAGAGAGGAAAAAAAAAAAGAAAACACAAAGTGAATGGGATTAGCACTTAGAGAAAGCGTTAATACTGACAGAAAGGAAAACAGAGCATGAGAAAGAATAAACCTATGAACAGAAGAGAAAGCTTCAGAGTGTGTTAAATGTGCAGATGAGAAAAGGATGCAAAAGGATTAAATACACACACAAAAAAAAGAACAAACACTAACTGTAAAACGGACGAAAACACATATCAGAGGGTTTCAATCATTTCATTAAATGTGAAAAAGAGAAATAAAGAAACAGGCTGAAGGTTAAGAGAAAGAGTGTGTGAACATTAACACTTAGAACAAGAAAATGTGAACATCTGATAATAAAAATGTAGTGACGCTTGGACAGATATGAAAGAGGGAGGAAAAAAAAAAGGGATAACTAGAATGAAGCAAAGAAAAAAGGGTTAAAAAAGAGAGAGTGAATAGAAAAGAAAGGAGAGAGGGTGAATGTCATACTTAGGAGTGAGAAAGAATTTTAAGAATTAGTGAAAGAAAGAGAGTGGAAGAAACAGAAAGTGTGTATGAGGCAGAAAAAAAGAAGAGATTGAGAAACAAAAGAATCTCAAAAAGAAACAATGATGAACAAAAAAAAGAGATAAAGAAGGAAACGAAATGACTTTAATTAATGAAATGCATGTATTGCACTTAATATATTGTGTTTACTACTTTATAAATTATTTATCTGGCACGCAGAAGCTCACCATGCTGAACAGGAAGTCGTCCTGAGCCCCTGCGGCGTGGTTCTGCTCTCTCAAACTCTCCATCTCCTCGATCTCACTGCGGGGGGCGCTCACCTACCACGCCCAAACAACAACAACAACAACAACAACAACACGTTAACACCCAAATATTAACCCCAACCTGCATTCCAATACTGTTTCAAATTCAAACTTCAACTTAGAATACACTTATTTAAATCTAAATTTAGAATAAGCAGAAGGAAAAAGTCACTAAAGGTGTGTTAGACATTAGTGCCCTACATCCAGAGTGAGCATCTTGCTGATGATGAGCTCCAACACGTCCCGTCTCAGAGCCGGAATATAGACTGTGATCCGAAGCAGGTTGTGAACGTAACATTCCTGCAAAAAAAAAAAAACACACACACGCATTTTAGATGTTGTATTATCGTGATAAGGACAGTGTTGGGTTTAAATGAGCCTCGCATACACCAAAAATGTAGCGACGCAATAAAACCTCATACGAAAAAGTTTTTAAAACGTGAAGAGATTAAATATTACATTAACTCAGAACGTTAATAAGAACATTAACTCAATTAAGCATAAAGCAAACATAAAGGTTAAATTCAGATCAACTTAATAACTTAAGTTAAAAACTTAACTTAGATAAACTCAAGATTAAGATAAGGTTGAATTTAGGATAAACTCAAACTAAAGTCAAATTCAGATATATTTTTTGGATACACTCTAAATTAAGATACACTCAAATGTAGGATAAACTCAAACTCTGATAAAGTCAAATTCAGATGAACTCAAATTTAGGTTTGACTCAAACTACAGTTAAATTCAGTTACACTCAAATTTAGGACAAACGCAAGCTAAAGTTAAATTCTGATAAACATCATTTTGGAAAAACATAAATCTAAACTTACGTCAAATTCAGAAAAACTCAAATTTAAGTTGAATTCAAACTAAATTCAAATTCAGATAAACTCAAAGTTAGATTTAACTCAAACTAAAGTCAAATTCAGATGAACCTTAATTTAAAATAAACTCAAACTGAAGTTACGTCACTTAAACCTAACTTCAATTCAAGATTCAAGATTCAAAGAACTTTATTAATACATAAACCTACGTCAAATTCAGATCAACTTAACTTTAGGTATAATTCAAACTAAATTCAAATTCAGATCAACTCAAAGTTTGATAAAACTCAAACTAAAGTCAATTTCAGATAAAAATAATTGTAGAATAAACTCCTAAAACTAAATTTCCTCCTCCTTCCTAAAGCCCTCCTCAAATGGAACCCTGGTGAAAAGATATCCAGAGCTGCTGCTGCTGCTTTGGTAAGAAATAAAAAAAAAAACAGGACGTACCAGTGTTCTGGATGATTTCTGCACAAAAGGGAAGTTGTCGCTGAGGATTGGCATCAGAAACCGGCTGGTACTACGGAGAGAAAAAAGCAGACTCTCAGAAAAAGAATCAACACCAAAGATGTAAATAAGCTTCCAGTCTCGTTTAAACCTGATGTTCTGCGCAGATCACAGATAGTAAGTGACACGTATCCATCATTAGCGAGAGCATCTTTCGCACGCAGTATGTCTTATATTATAACTTATATTATGTTCCACTACGATATGTTCCATCCACACCTCGGACCTGATGACTCTAATAATAATAATAACAATAATAACAATAATAATAATAATAATAATTTGTCATCTTTTTATTGTAACTTACGATGGAACGTATCTTGCGATCATCTGCAAGGCTTGATGACAGTGATCGAAAATCCTGGGCAGGTCTGAATAAATTTAAAAAAAAAAAAAAGAAAAAATTAGAGAGAGATGTAGTGTGTGTGTTTACAGTTTTCTAAATTGGTGCAACGTAGAAATGTGACTTCTCAAAAATAAATATAAAAATTAAAAACAAATATTTATGGGAAAACTGTTGGGAAAATCTGAGAAAATTTTCATCATCAACTGTTAATAATAATAATAATAAGAAGAAGAAGAAGAAGAAGAAGAGGAAGATGAATTTATTTACTGCATACAGCACCTTTCATAACTAAAACCCACCTCATGGTGCTTCCCAATTAAAAGAGATGAAGCTAAATACGTTTTATAACAACATTTCAACCGAGAAAGATTTAAATGGTAAGAAGAAAACATAAAGACGGAAAATAAGAACAATTAAAAACAACTCATAAAATGAGAGAAAAAAGGAGAAAAAAAATTATAGAATAGACAGATAGAATAAATGAAGATAAAGTATTGACATTGACAAACAAAGATTGAAGGTAATAAATATAAAAAAAAAAACAGAAATAAATAAAACCAAGCAATTAAATAGAAAATAGAAAAGCCAAGTTAAATAAATATGCTTTAAGATGCTTTTTAAATATGTTTTGAAAGATGTGAATTCCACATCCAGGTTGCATGGACACTAAAAGCAGAAAGTAAAAATCTGCCATTTTCTTATAATGATTATAAGATTCAGATTATATTACAGTCTTATATACAGATTATATTACAGTCTTATATACAGATTATATTACAGTCTTATACTCTTATCTTCCTTGCCTTCATTATTATCTGTTATTTTCTTATCCTGGGAAATTTGTGTCTTATGTAAGACATCATGTTTTTTTTTATACACACCCTAATCAGGATGTGTGTGTTCAAATAGCAGAGGAAAAAAAGAGGCTCAGTGTTGTTATTCAGACTAAATACTTTTGAAAAAAAAGTTTTTTTAAGGATTGTGTTAAAGATAAAAATAAAGCTGGGCGGAAAAAAAACACTTTTCATGTGTGTTAGTCATTCTTGCTCAAGGAGGGTGCCAATAATTCTGATGCTGAGTGTGTAAACACAGATATAGAGTTATTGTAGTTAGTACATATGCACTGTCTAATAAACTGAGAGCTCAGTGTGTGTGTGTGTGTGTGTGTGTGTGTGTGTGTGTGTGTGTGTGTGTGTGTGTTTAGGGGTAGAACTATATGTCCACTCTCATACATCCTCATTTAATGATCTCTTTCACTGCATGCTAATATTTACACCTTTACTATTATAGAGAGAGAGTGTGTGTGTGTGTGTGTATGTGTGTGTGTGTGTGTGTGTGTGTGTGTGTGAGAGAGATGTTTATTTAACGTGCTGACAGAACACACTCACTCTCATCGTCATCGTCCGAATCCGATATGTCCACATTCCCTTCCTGGATTTTCACTCTTCCTGTAAGAGATGATGAAACATCAGCACTTCGGCTCGCGCGAGGTTTTTATCCGACTAGAAGGAGACGGGGTTAGAAATGGAGGAGTGGAAAGAAACTCACTGGGGGTGAAATTAGAGATGAGTGTTTTGAGACACGACCTCAGGTACACGGTCTGAGCTGAGATGAGGTTGCTGAGGAACGCCAGGTATTCGTCCACCACGGCAGGACTCCGCCCGAGCCACGGCAGCCTCTGACAGGAAATTGCAAACAAACAAACAAACAAATAAATAGGAAAAAGAATTGTTGTTGTTGTTGGGCATAAAGTGTTACAACTATTTTATTTTACATATAAAATTTTTATGCATATAATAATAATAATAATAATAAGAAGAAGAAAAATAGGTTAAAATAAATGAAAAAAATAAATACTTTTTAAATATAACATTATATCAAAATAAACTCAAATAGTGATAACACCTTACAGCAAATTATACTAATAATAATAAAAAAAATAATAATAAATAAATAAATATTTAGATTTAAATAAAATCAATTATTTATTTTTTGTCGTCTGTATATATATATATATTATTAATTAATTAATTTAAAAAAAAAGTCAAAGAAGCAACAGAAAAATAGGTAAAAATACTAAAATGGAGTATTGTATAAATGAAATCAACAAATTTTTGTAAAACAAACAATTGAAATGCAGCTGCTGAAAAACGAAGCTAAAAAAAGCAGGCTTTATAATACAGCACCATTACTAGCGTGAAATCGTTTTACTGTTAACGCTGCAGTGGTGTAAATTATAATTATAATGACGTCACGAAAACCTCCCTTAAAACCTGCTGTGTGATTTTAAAAACGGTTTAAAAAAGGTGAATCTCAGAGAAGGCAGAGAGCTCAGAGCGATCCACATCACCCCAAAAACACAAGCCGGGTGTCTGAAGTCGGCTTCTGCAGTTTTATCCTGGAGCTACAAGGCGAATGCTGCCAACAACAGAAGTAATGGAAGCTTACAGACACCACAAAACACGGCCGCAGCTCTATTATTAACCGAAATCCCTTTCTTCATCAGGTAGGAGGCGTGGCCTAAAGCGCAAAGGTAACAATACAGAACCGACTGGATTCAGATATTTATTTAAAACACACTTATTTCTCAAATTACGTATAAAAATGTTTCTGTACACGCCGTGTCAGTAAAAGCTAACCTCCTAAGAGAAAGCGTGCGATGACTTAGACACGCAAAAGCACTACATTAAGGGCTGAGATGCTGAATGCCTTCGCCCCGGTGTAGAGACACTCCTTACCAGAACCATGTAGATCAGCTGTTCGTGTTCTTTGCCGAGTTGCGTGACGCACGACCTGAACTCCTGCAGCCAGCTGATGATCTGAGCGTCCTGTCAGGAGCACGAAAACCACACAGAGGAGTAAGGCATCGTTACCACGTGTGTGTGCGCCTGATTGGTCAGAAGGTGTTGATTCATTTTCTATAACAGCAGCTCTGACAGTAGTGCAGCTGCAAATCACAGGTTTATATTAATGCACTCCTTATCGTTTCCATAGTAACAGCTCACCCACAGAGACTTGCACGATGGACACGCTACATAATCTAAGGCTAAAAAATAAACTGACTTTAAAAAGTATTGTTATTTAACAAACATATAATCGTTCATCTGGTGAAGTTTTCTGTGAGGAGATGTTTGTTTAATATTTAGGGAAGGAGTCTCCAGTGCCAGTGCTTTGTAACAGCATGTTTTCCTCCATGGGAAAGTCCTCAGTAACATGACAAGCTGTGTTTTTATGTCATGAACTTGTTTCACAGATTTTCGGAAACTTTAAGTCTATCAATAAACGGATAAAAAGTATGGCGTGTCGTTCATGAATTAATTAAAAGCTGCAATCGTCGGCATGCTGCTGTGGTATAAGAGGAATAAAACACTTCATGATGTGCTGTTAAAGGAAATTAATCAACTTCTGGGTGGTAGCAGGAACTCTGCTTCATAAGCCCACCCTATCGGTGATTAGTTTTCTGTAACAGCACACCCTTGAATGTTTTATTTATTCCTTATATAACATCGTTAATGCGATCTGAGAGAACTTTAGCAACATTACCCGACTCCACTGATCCTCAGAGTAACAATACTATATAATTATATACTTTTAAATTAAAAAAATCAGATTTTTCATATAGTTTTACATGACATAATGTGTGAGGTCCAACTAACCTTCCTACAAGTAGAGTATCTTAAGTAGAATATCATAATTATATATATATATACACATATAAATTATTCATATATTCAAACTATTCATATATTCGGCTCATTATTCGAATGTGTATAATAATCTTCTGGCTCTTGATTAGAGCTTTTTGTTCCTGAGACAACTCAACAGGTCCACACTGACATGATTTATATTGAGTTATTAAGCTTTGAGTTAAAGTGCCTTGAGATTTCTACAGCTTTCACCTCACAAAGAAATCACAGACTCCAGTTTGAGAACCTCTGGAGAACCTCTGGAGAACCTGTGGTGCAGTTACTGCTCATGAACTTCCTCAAAACAGACCTACCTTAATATCAGGGTCTGAAAGTTGATGCTTTATCATCTCATAGTCACTTGTGTCTCCCTTGAGGACAAAAAAAGACACAAATGATTTAAAATAAATACACAAATATCTGACAGTTTGCTGATTTCTTACAGAACTGTGTCACTTATGAATTAGACTGAAATCTCTCACCTGCTTGACTTTGGCCAGAGTGTTGGCAACACTGTCCCCAAACCGCACAGTTTTGGGTGGAGGAGTGTTAATGAAATCTCTCTCCACCTCCATCGTGGATTTTTCTAAACTCTAAACTAAAATAAAACTCCTGAGCAACAGCTCCTTCCTGTGTTATTAATACAGCTGACACTGCGCGCGTGCTAACAACCAACCCAATTCTATTTACTTCGATTTATAATCCGAGGACAAGTCCAGACATGTCCACACAACTCCAATCAAACACCGCTACATACCGCAGAATAATAAACTGCCCTCACCTGAAGCTGTAAGTAAACACAGGAGACGGACATGCGGACGCGTTCTGATCATCCTCACCCGTATTCCGACAAACCCCGCCCACCTGTGAGGGGATTGGCTAGCATCACGCCGCGTCCTCTTCCAGGATTGGATAGTTCTTTCTACGCACGCGAGCTTGCCGAATCATAGCACAGAAGGCAGGGCTTGACGGAATACGGGTAGGAACAATAAACGCCATGCGGGAGAACATAAAGCGAAAGTGTTACGTTTGAACATTGACATTACAAAAATATTATATTATTATTTTAGATATCTATTTGATTACGTTTTAAAATAAAATAGGTTTAAATAAGTACGCGTTAATTGACTGTACGATATAACAAAATAAAAGAAAACGATAGAAGACCCGGAAGTGTTACCGGTGTACCGGAAGTGAGTATAACGACAGTGCTTCCTGTCAGCGCGGAATGTAAATGTAGAAAGTCTTCAAAATTATTTTTGAATTGTGTAAATATTTAACCATTAAAATATAAATGTGTTTATTTTACCTCTTTCTGTATCGCGTCTTTGCTAGAAAAAAAAACAAGCTATTTTGAATTTATTTTAACTGACAAACTGAAAATCTTAAAGGAAAACTCCACCTGTATGATTTGCATATTCATCTTCAATAATTAACATGTGATCTTAAGATTTATTTTGTAATTAAATTATTGATTGGTTTGGGTTTTTTGTTGTTATTTATTTTCACTCTTATTAACGTTTTCCTACATTACCCACAATGCCGTTCGACTACCTGCTGATAGTGATGCAGTGGGATGTAGTCCTTTTTTCATCTCTACCTACAGAGAACGATGCAGCAGCGCTTTAGTCCTTTCACCTGTCCAGTTCTCTCAGCTCCTCGTGTGTACACCCGTATCTAACTCCAGCTGGACAGACCAGGCCTGAGAAGAATCCTGCGTCCTGAAACACATTAAATCTGTTTATATCGAAATATTTGTGATGTGTTCAGTGATTTATTTATTTGCTGTATTTTCGATATTCCTGTGAGAAGCTAGTGGCTGTGTGTCATGCAGAGTGTCATTGCTACAATTTCTACAATGGCGTTTAATAGGAGATAAAAAAAATTCAACAATCTGATACATAAGTGTGATAACAATCAGGTTTTGCTGTTAGCCTCTGAAACCAAAGTACGCAGGAGCTTCTTTTGTCACTCACCATTTTCCAGTGATGTTCCAGTGATCATACTAATGAGAAAAATTAGAGGAGACATTTGAGCAAATGTTAGACTCAAAGTCTCAGAATGCAGTGCAGCTATACGACGCAGCTGCTCCGAGTTACGGCAGCGACTCGGCTCGGCTTCTGACCCACCTACGAGATGAAGACGGCTTTACCGCTATATTAGCACGAAAGTTAAAACGTTGAAAACTGATCTGTTCAAGCAGAGTGTACAGATGAGGAGGTGAGAGAGCTGGACAGACTAAAAGACTAAAGCGCCGCTGCATCTGCATCACTCTCTTTAGCTAGAGATGAAGTGAGGGCTAAATCCCATGCACCACGCTCAGCATTGTGGGTAATGTAGGAAACCATGGTGAAAACCAAGGTGAAAAGAGATGCACTGTATCAATAAATAAAAGTTTGAACTAAAAATGTCAGTAGAATTTCATTTTAAAATAAATCGGACACCATTAAGGATTACGTGTTAGTTATTAAGATTAACATGTAAATTGTTCAGGGTGGAGTTTTCCTTTAAACTTTAGCCTTTAAAGGTTTAACAAGTTGAAAATGGGTTGATTATTGTAGCTCACCTCACCTCACCTCAGTGAGCATTCAAATAACTGAGCATTATCACTGTTTATCCACACGTAATAAATAACCAGGCATCTTAATGTGTGTGTGTGTGTGTGTCTTCATTTATTGCTGCTATTATGTCCTACACTCCACTTGTATATCTTTCAAAACATATGAATGTCTCCTATATAACCAGGATCAGTGCGCTACTCCTCAGGCTCAAGGTCAAAGGTCATTTTGCTTAGTCATCACTATGAATTAAACCATTAAACAGAGATAAAAGCACCCAGATAATCAAACCTCACGCATTTCCTCTCACATGATCTGCATCTTTCTGTAAATGCAGCGTCCTGAGCAAACACAGATAAGAGGAAGTCAGACACTCCTCACTGTCCAAAGGTGACATTTTATAGAGAACAGAATGGAGGCGGAAGTTGAAAACAACACGAGGAACTGTCCATGAATCAGCCTGCAACAACACGGCTACAAAAAATACAGCTGTTTATTCTTCAGTCTGCTTTCTAAGACCACGACAGTGTGTTTGAAAACATCAGTCACACACACATTCATGATTAACATTATAATGCCCAAGAAAGACAAACCGTCCCTGCTGTGAAACAGGGAGACCTGAACAATGGCGAGGGAACTGGCAGTGACTAAATCTGAGCAGAACATTAGACAAAAATATTATAATAATAATAATAATAATTTTAAAAAATCTCAGAGACTTCAATACAATAATTACTAATCAGTAATACAAGTTTACACATCATCTGTAAACAAATTAACAAAAAAAAAACTGGACAGAAAATGTACAGTAGCTGTGACTTCAGGTCCATTTTGAATTTTTTTTTCCTCTTCAGGTCGCTGTGGAGTGAAAAGAAATGCAAAACATTTTAATGACAGCGTCCACGCAAACATCTACTCATACAGAATACACACTACAGAACACGTTGCTTTTGTGTGAATAATGTGTTTCCAGGAACGAGCCAGAGGTTAAGTAAAAAAAAAAAAGTAGGAAAGGTGAAGTGCTGCTGCAGGGGTGTTTCACTGCGTGTCAAACAGAAAAGGTGTGTGTGTGTGTGTGTGATAGGTTTAGTGTGTGGTTTAATGGTGTTAACGATTAACAGAATGATAAGCAGCTCTTGCTTTTCTGGACACTTTACTTCCTCACAAAAAAAATCACGTCTATTATACGGCAACAAAGCCGCAGTGACTCGACTCGGATAAAGAAGAAAGAAATTACTTTTGAATGGAATCACGCGAGTTCACGGCTGAATCCACACCACTGCGTTCATTCACTCAATTACTGGTTGTCATTATATGAATAAAATCTTCTTACACCTATAGGCCTTCTTATAATTTGGAGACAGTAAGTCATAGTTTTGAGAAACGCTCTTTTTTTTTTTTTTTTTAAAGCTTGGTCACTAATTCAGTCTTTTCAGGCTTCCTTAGATTCAAACCTGTCCTTCAGTCGTCCCACATCTCCCTAAACTACTGAATATTCACATAAAGGCAAGCCCACAGAACAGACGGGGTTTTTTTTTTTTGCACACTTGAAGGATGTAATATTTAGTAGGTCCTGTTCGTTAGCTTTTCCACACACAGTACTGTGCAAAAGTCTTAGGCACATGCAAAGAAATGCTGTAGAGCAAAGACGCCTTCAAAAATCATGAAACTAAATGTTTCTACATTTAAAAAAATACTATAAAGAGCAGTAAACAGTAATAAATGAAACAAAGTCAATATTTAATGTGACGATCCTTTGATTAAAAAAGAAACAATAGTCTCAGGTGCAGTGTGTGCAGTTTGATAAGGAAATGAGCTGTAAGTGTTACTGAGCATCTCGCAGAAGCAGCCGCAGTTCTTCTGGAGACTTCGACTGTCGACTCGCTTCTTATTTCTGCAGCGAAACCCAGCAGCCTTCATTCTGTTTTTATCTGAAAAGTGTCTCTTATGGAATCTGCTGCTTTCTTTACCGACATACAAACATTTCTGTGTAACATTTCATTCTGTGCTGGAAAACTAATGTTAGGAATCTAAAATGTTTCTGTACTGAATCAATAATGTAGACGTCATAAAATAAACATCTATAGCAAAGTTTGCACTAAAAAAAAAAAAAGACTTTTGCACAATACTGTATAAACCTGAAAACAAATCAGGACCTCGATCAAGCTTAGCTTATTAATATCTGCAGCCTACCATTTGAATGACAGGAACTGATAAAGTGCCATTTAAACTCAACGTTTATAGCGGAAAGTTGTTAAATTTAGGTTTGTCAATATTTAGTCCAGCTCAAAGTTCAGCAGAACTTTCATGAGGTTAAAACAGGTTGTTTTTCGAGCTGTAAAATGTGCCAAACCGGAAATTATACTGAAACGATGTGTTCATAAAACAGCGCAAATGTCCTGCAAGCACTTATTACAGTCTAGCCGCCTATATTAAGGTGACGAGTGGTGTGTTAACGAGCTAACGTGTCGACTGAGGCGTATATCAGAGCAGGCTATCCGTACGAGTTCCTCTTTCAGATTTAGCATGTGATTTATTATAAAGAGGAATCCGTATTAGATACTATAACCTGTAATAACTCGACCCCTTGTCTGCGTGGGTTTCCGTCAGGGTTCCCTGGTTTTCCTCCAAACCTCTAAAAACATGCCTGTAGACAGATGGGCTAGTTTAAATTGCTCCTACGTTAAGGACGGGTGTGTTATATCCCAGCCAGGGTCGCACCCAGATTTCCCGCGACAGGCTCCGGATCCACCGTGACCTTGACCTGGATAAATGAATAATTCTGCTGTACGGATGAACGGATGTACGGCGTGTGAATTTTCCATATATCTTCAACTTCCACTAAATCGAGTAGAGAGAAAGTATATAATGACTAATTTGTAAATATTTTGCTGGTTTTCCTGAACGCATCACTCGG
The DNA here is from genome assembly GCA_022985145.1 of Pangasius djambal. Classification (NCBI taxonomy): domain Eukaryota; kingdom Metazoa; phylum Chordata; class Actinopteri; order Siluriformes; family Pangasiidae; genus Pangasius; species Pangasius djambal. The sequence continues at coordinate 2,825,385 of CM040987.1, read as the reverse complement.
TCTAGAGGTTGTGCGTTAAATTAGGACAATCGACAAACTGATTGGGACTTTAATATCGTTAAAAGTCGTTAAATTTATTTTCTGTGTATGTTTGGGAATGGGTGGGATTGTTACGACTTACCTGTTACCTGTTAATTCGGGTGTGTTGTGTGTGTTGTGATTATTTATTATATAGATATTAATTATATAATATAATGACAATAACCTGTGATGAGAATAACAGGCTCATATGGGTGAGGTTTCTGTAGCCACAGCGGCTGAAACAGTGCTCAGTTGTTGTTGTTGTTGTTGTTGTTGTTGTTGTGGAGGGGTCATGGGCAGGTTGACTGCTACAGCCCCCCGGCCGCCATGTTGGCTCCGTGAGGTGTGAGCCGACATGGCGGTTCCGTTTCTCCTCACCGAGCTCCTGACTCGGCTCGAAAACCTCCTCAGGACGCCGACGAGGCCTTTTTCTTTCTTCTTCAGCAGGCCCACGTCGTCCTCGAGCTCCTCCGGAGGCACCTCGATGTTCCCCGTGTACCAGAAAACCCACCAGATCAGGCTGAGGAAGATGACGATGGCGCCCGCGTAGATGAGAAAGTCGTAGAAGAAGATGTCGGCGAAAACTCCGACCAGAAGCACGACGAGGCCGCACACGTCGAACGCCACAGCCAGCCAGAAGGCGCACGAGCACCGGCCCAAACCGCCCACAACCGGCTCCTCCATCGGGACGACCCCCAGAAATATACAAATAAACCAATAAAACACACTCTGGGTCGTTTTTTTTCTGTTTCTAAACACTCATTAACTCAAATGAAAGAGTTATCAGAACATAAACACATGTATCCTGAGGTAAACACGTGAAACGAGCCGTGTATCCGTAAAGGTAAAGGTGATCCAGGTGAGTGACACCGTTACCTGTAAACGGTAAGTGGGCGGGGCCACACCTCCAGAACCAGGAAGTAACAGAAAGGAAGTGCCTTAAATGAATAGGGTACAAACTTAAATATATTTGAGGCTTTTGTTTTTGCTTGTTTGCTTGTTTTTTTGTCTAATTGATCCTAATTTTTCCTCTTTCCTTCATTTCTCCTTTTCTTTTCTTTACCTTTCTTTTCATCCGTGCTTTTTTCATACACCTTCTCAATATCCTTGTGTCCTTTTTATACTTCAGTATATTTCCCTTTTTTTTATTTTTATTTTATTTTATTTTGCTTTAATGTAGGTCTACTCATTGTACTATTATTGTCATTAATCTATCAAAAAAGATAAATTATTTTTATTATTTTTTAATTAAAACCTCACAAATTAATCAACAGGTATAAAGAATCCTTTATACAGAGCCAGCAGGTGGGGCTCTACACCTGAATACCCGGAAATGGTTCAGTCTAAATGTCTGGATTAATTCATATATTAATTATACATAATTAACACAGATTATAAATGTACCATACATTAACACTGATCATTAATTGACAAGTCAATAATAAATAAATTATTTTATCATACATGCTCAGATATATACATGTTAAATGCACATGTTAAATGTTATATGTTTATTATAATATATTTATTTATGATTTATCTAACCATTTATTCATGTAACATGGAAAATTTGAATCCATTGTTTAAAGAGACCACTAGAAATATATATTTTTTTAAAAAAAGAGATTTTTCGAATCATGTTCATAATAACAAATATTTAAACCCAGTGACGTGTACTTATGAAAAATATTATTCACGCTTTTCATCCCCAAAACAAAACGTTAAAAACTGCAATGCAGTACAATGTCTATAACTTCCACATTTTAAACAGATGCATAAAAAGTGCATGTAGATAAATATACAGTCTGATTAATAAATAATATTTTGTTTATTACTGTTCTCACATGTGACTCACACAAACCATATTTGAGTCTTGGACCTACAGCAGTGAGGGGGCGGGGCCACGCCTTGAGGAACAGGTAAAATACACATGGAAACTGTAAAGGTTTCTATCTTAACATGGGTTATTAAGGAAATTCTTATTTCATTTCTGTTCTTTATGTCTTCCTCATGCATGAGCTGAATGTGCTACAGGATCTTTATCACACGACGCTCAAGGTCGGAGGTATAAACTGTGCTGCCCAACGTCGAGCCCAAAGCCTTTACACCATCTGTCATGAGCAGATTATGACCTTAGTTTATGACGTCTCATTTAGGACGTGTTTTTAAACTGTCAGATAATCACTCTCACTTTCAGGAACCATTTTGTTCTGGTCAGGGTGGTGGAGCATCCGGAGGCAGGTCCACATTATAAAGCTGAACTGGTCCAAATAATATTTTGCCTAAATGTAGTTTTTTCCCCCCAGAGATGTGTGAACACAAATTCTGATCTTTTTAAAATAAGAAATGATAAAGAACATTCACCTTTACCAAAAGTCTCTGTCTCCTGCCTCACTCCTGAGACACTGAACAATTCATCAGCTCATTTACACACTCTCACACTCATACGGAAAAACTGGATCTGTTAGAGCAGGACAACACTGAAATCTTCAAATCAACACGTTTATAAAAGTTTGAAAGTAATGAGAATGGACAGTTAGCCCATTCACCCGTCTCTCTAAACCAAGGCAGGTTTAGCACTAATATCCTAAGCAGTGTATGACGTTTGGCCTTCATGAATAAATCAAGGCTGTGTCCTAAACGCTAGTGTCTGTAGTGTTCGAGTAAACTTCAAAGGATGTTCACACACTGTGTCAAATAAAGATACCATGACTCTAGGCTCTGTGTTACAAATAATTTAGCTAACCATAGGATTTATTTCATTAGACAATCATCTGAATGTTACGATTGTAAACCAAATCACTGCTCAAAGCCGACGGACACTCGCATGACGTTATGGGGAATACACACGATCCCCGAGCCACCAAAAACAACAGCATATAAATAAACAAAACAAAACAGTGACCATGAAAAAAAAATCATGTTAGAACGAATTGTGTTCTAACAAAGTGCTTAGGAAAAAAATTACATAACAAGAACATTAATAACTTAAATGAACTTAAAAATTGCTGAATTATTACTATTATTATTATTATTATTATTATTATTATTATTATAACTGGGTTTGGTATTATATAATTAATTATATGTGATGTGTCACCACCTTGAAGTTGATTATTTTCCTATAACAGCACGTCCTCAAGTGTTTTATTCCACCTATACCAAAACAAATTGCCAACACTAACAATTTTTATATAAGAGTGACAAATTGCACGTTTTAAATCTATTTATAGTTTACATGTTGTTGTTGTTGTTGTTGCGGAACGTCCATAAAAAATTAATTAATCTGCAAAATAGAAAAAAGCATAAAATTACAACTTTACCCCTAACTGCTACAAAGCACTGACACCGGAGACTCCTTCCACAAATGTTCAATAAACGCCTCCTGGAGTACAAATCACTGGGTAAGATGTTACTATAGCAACGATAATGTATTAAAGTGAGTGATTTGGAGCTGCACTACTGTCAGAGCTGCTGTTATAGAAGATTAATCAACACCTTCTGACCAATCAGAGAATTTAACAGTGCTGAGGTATAAAATAATAATATAACAATCACAAAAAAAACAAAAAAAACACAGTGTTTAGCAGAGAGCTGATTGTGCTTCATGTGAGGTCGTGTTACGCTAGCTAGCTAAACAACATGAGAACAATATCTAGAGATTTAAAAACAACAATATGAATGCTACTTAGTGCAGTACATAAAGATTTAGCCTTGTGAAAGGCACGAAAATGTAGTGCTGATCTCACAATATTGTGTGTGTATCCTTTAACCGATTATAAGCACATACCTGGACATATGAGGTATCCGGATTGAGTGGAACAATATTTCAAGTCAAGTAACACATACACATGACATTACACACATATAAATAAATAAGGGCTTGTGCAGCGTGTCCGTACACCTCTGTAGCGTGAGAGAAGGCACCAGGGTCGCTGTTCCTGTGTGCCTTCACGTTTATCACTTCTCCTCGTTAGCGCTGCGGCTCATGATGCGTTTCTCGGAGGTGGTAAACCAGTCGAGAGCCGTGGCCATGGTGCCGTCGCCGCTCTGCTGTGAGAAACACAAGAACGCGGCCCACAGGAACGCCGAGCAGCTCATGAACACGGTGCGCAGGTACAGCGGCATCAAGACAAAGTTCAGGAACTGAGCGAATAAAACCAAGAAACCGCGAAGTTCCATTAAACAACAATATGAGTTAATATTTAAAAATGAAAATTATGAAATAATGAAACAAAAGTAAGTCAGAAAATGGATTCAAACAGTTATGGTTTGTCATAGGCGTGTTGACTGATATTAGGTGGAATATGTGTATTGTGTGCTATAATCAGGACACACTGATAATGCAGAGCTGAGGCACTCTGAGATTTTTAGCACTGAGCTTTGAATGAAGCAAAAGAAAAACACACACACACAATTAGATTCTCGTTCATCTCCCTCAAAACCAGTGTAAATAACTAAATCCTCGCTAAGACTATCTAATAGCGGCTGACACACGTATACGTCAGCGTACAGTCCATCAAAGGTTCAACCCTGGTCATTTTAACAGATGATAAAGCTTAACTGTTGGTTCGTGTTGAAATGAATGGTAGTGATGCGTTTTTAATCTTCTGAGAATTTATTATTGACTACAAAACAAAGAATTATGTTTGTGTCTTTAGTCTTTAGATTCTTGAAGTCTTTTCTCTGTCAGGTTTGAGGTGAATTAGCAATATATTCACATCAGCTATTCTGATATTCATTCATTCATTCATTTCAGTAAATATCCTCTTGGTAAAAATGTTAAATGTGGGATTTCTTTATTTTATAATGTCTCCCCTAATAGGAGCCTGAATGCTAAATGAATAAGTAGTGACCGTCACGTCCGCCCTGATTCTGTCCCTGTTGACCCAGCATAATCCAACTCTTTATATTCTACACCCTGTCCTATTTTTCCTGTCACTCTCTCCTAATATGGTCTTAGTTTCCTGTTGCTCTTACCCTTGTGTAATAGCTATCTTCAGCAACCTCAGCCTTCGACTATAATTATAATCATTGCATTAACCCTAATGAACACTGCATCTAATACTACTGCTTAGCACAAAATAAAAAAGCTTCCTAGTGAGATAGATAATATTAGCTAGAGTATTTTATTGTGTAGTTAGCACCAGTACTCAGTGTGTTCAGGAGCTCAATGCAGAGGAACAACACTGTTGACTAAATAAAAGAAGCAGAGGGTGTGTTCAGTTTATGGATCTACAGAGAGAGAGAGAGAGAGAGAGAGAGAGAGAGAGAGAGAGAGAGAGAGGAACACACACACACAACATACCTGCATGAAGGGCCAGTACATGAGTCCTGTCTGAAATTCAGAAAAGACAAAATCAACATAAATTCCTATAAGATAAGGAAATACAGTACAGAAATATCACATGCAATGCGTGTTCATCTATCATGTAAATTTACATGACGAATGTGTCACAGATTTTCAGATTTTTATGTCACCTACTGTATATCATCTATTTTTTTCATTAGGATTACGTGCTGGTTTTTATGTCCTACCTTATATGTGTTGAAGAATTTTTCCCTCCAGTCTTCAAATACATCCTCTTTGCCCTCCAACGCACTCACTCCTGTGGAAAAAAAAGAGTGGTCATTCTTCATCCTTCATCTAAGGACATCCTAGTCGTGGCCTAATGGTCTGAAAGTCCCCGAAGGGGAACCCGAAGGTTGTGGGTTTGATTCTCGGGTCCGGCAGGGATTGTAGGTGGGGGGAGTGAATGACCAGCGCTCTCTGCTGCCCTCAATACCACGACTGAGGTGAGACCCTTGAGCAAGGCACCGATCCCCCAAGTGCTCCCTGGGCGCCGCAGCTAAAATGGCTGCCCACTGCTCCGGGTGTGTGTTCACTACTGTGTGTGTGCACTTGGATGGGTTAAATGCAGAGCACAAATTCCAAGTATGGGTCACCGTACTTGGCCACAAGTCACTTCACTTCACTTCACTTCATATTGTCCAATTGAGAAGCTAGTGTTGATTTTTCTTTTCACGTAGACAAAATACAATAAGAAGTAATTCCTTCTTCCAGCAAACAGCCTAATCATTTGCACAAATGAAGACAACTAGCTGAAGTAAAAGCTTCATCCCAAAAAGTATTTGGTGGTTTTTGGTTTCAATCTTGACTTGGTCTTGCTTTCATTTGGACTCGATCTTGACTTAAGACTCAGTCTTGTCTCGATCTCAGCTCTTGGACTTGACAATGTGGTCTTGACTACATCCTTGCTAAAATGACGTCTCTTATTGACGAGGATGATGGACAAAGCATAATGAATCTGCATTTACACAACATCGTGTGATTATACACTGAATAAACTTCATTTAAAATACATAACAACTTAAATATTGTTTGAATACATGTTTTAGTCTAAACTAGATTCTACCATGATTTCTCATTTACACATTTTGTTAAGTTTTGCACATTTAATGAACCTTTAACCAAGTTTTTTTTATCCATTATTTCTAATTTAATGAATTAATTTTATGACCGTATCATTTATTGGGAGACAGAGCAATACGGTGTGTATGGATTTTTTTATCTCCTTATATCTTGATTCCTCTGAGTGCAGTTTAGGAATTGGTATGTCAGTACGTTACACAAAGAAGGACTCCGACCGACTTTTGGGTCAGGGGATGAAGGATGTGTGCTCAAGGAGACATCAGTTAGAGTTTTGGGATTCATCTTTAGCTCTACTGGCAGTGGAAGACAAATAGAGCAATAGCACCAAGAAAGCTGCTGGAATTGCTGTGATTTTGCCTTCCACTTCCTATTACTTTTATGGTGGAAAAGCAAAGAATGTTTCCAGATTAGGTACTGGTTCTGTGTAGGTGGAAAAAAGTGCTAAATGCTAAAAACATAGGACAGCCTTTTTAGTTTCTGGGTAAACAGAGTCATAAACAAACTCCTATTGATAGAATAAATAAAGACTTTCTGTCCTTTAAAATAGAGAGGTACTTGAAAATATAAGGAAATAACAAGGAAAGAAGAATTTTTGTCAAAAAATTGTCAAATAAGGAAACAATTCAAACCATTAGGAAAATAATAGTTACATAGAAATGTGTACTAATAACAATTCTGAGAATGGTTTAAACTAAGGGTAGGTGATATGACATAATCATACTCACTTCCTGTGCAGTTTGTGGTCGAGCTTGAGGATATACTCTACTATAATGACTGGACGATGCTATTTGGAAGAGGAAGCCCTCGTAACACTTCATTTAAAAGTTATCATTCCATGTTACATCCTACAGCAGTATGTAGAGATTCCTTCTCTTACGTGAGGCACTAAACCGTACATGTCACGGTACAGGCACTGTCAGTATAGTGGTATACTCAAGGATACACATCCTTTCTATCTAAAAGAGTGTACAAGTATATAATTTGACCCTGAGTGCCACTGTTTTAGCTTTGAAGCGTTTAGATGTTGCTACACCGCTGACACTGGCAGCATTGTGAAGGCTCGCTGGGTTTGAATGACCTTCCTGTGTGGGTGTGAAAGACTAATCCATGATTATAGGTTTACGTTCCTCCTGCAGCACGTCTAAGGAGCCGAGCGAAGAAAAAAAACCCAAAGCAGCCCAACTAGAAAGCACTTTCAAGAAGTATTTAAACTTTATTTCCTGTTTTGTTTTGTTTTTTTCATATTTACGAGTGGTTCTCAGATAACACAGTAGACTTATTACTATAGAGTTTCTATAGACTCCAAATGCTAGGGCAGGTATTATTAGGGTTCTAATGCTTACTGTTACTATAATTAGCACAGCAAGTCACTATTAAAGGTATAGTTCAACTGAAATTGAAATATATATATATATATATATATATATATATATATGTACTGCATAAGATCAGCCAACACTTTTTTTTTTTTGCTCTAGAACCGAAATTATGCAGCTAACCAAGTTGGCCACCACGACTATCTTTAGCTCCGTCGTACAGCGTCAGAAACCACATCAGCAGGTCTGTGTGAGAAGTCCACAGAATGATCGAGGCAGTTTACGAGCAATGCTACACTGGTGGCTATTAGCGTTACTTACCTGTAGCTTGTGTGCAAAATTAAAGAAGAAAACTTCAGAGACTGGACATAACTTGGGGTGGCAAGGTGTTCCTTTAATCAGATGCTGAATTTTCTCAGAAATAAAGGTGCCTTGTTGCTGGTGTGGTACCAGCAAGGGTACATCTTTTGTAGCATTGCTATGTATCTTTATACCTTTCAAATTAATTTAAGGTATATAATTGGATCTTAAGGACCACTGTATCTTTAAAACATAACTAATTAAAGGTACACCACATCTACATTTACAGGTACATTCTCAGAAGTAAAGGTACTATTATAAATGTACTTTTCTTTGTATATGGGGTGGACACATTAAGCGACATTGTTTGTAAAGTTAATATGTGTCTCTTTAATTAGCTCTCAGAGTAAAGCTTCAAAGGTACAGTAGTGGTCCCTCAAGTCCAATTATGTACCTTATATTAATTTTAAAGGTACTCTACCCTTGATGGTACCACACCAGCAACATGGTAAAGTACAGTTTTGGGAGGGTAAAGAAGCCAGCTTTAGACACCAAACATAATTTGTTCGATCACATACATTTGGGGTAACATCTGGGATACTGTGTACATTTAGTTTTTAACTGAACCGAAACCTACCTACATAAACGGACCTTAAGGACCATTGATGTACCTTTTACTCTAAAACCTAATTAAAGTTACACCATATGGACATATTTTTCTCGGGTAAAATATAGAAAAGTACAGTTTGGTACCATTATTTCTGAGTGTACCTTTAATTGGCTTTAACATAAAGCTTTAATGGTACATCAGTAGTCCATTTATGTGCCTTAATTTATTTTTAAATGTATAAAAATACAAACTAAACATGTACACTTGATGGTACACTTGATGGTACCACCGCAGCAACACGGTAAAGTACAGTTTGGAAATCTTAGCTTTAAAGTAAAGATTTAAATGTACAACTGCTGACTTTAAAATCTAATTACTGTATGTGGCTTAAAACATTCTGTAAAGCTTTAAAAAGATACAAACTTAAGGTACTAAAGTTGTACCACTGATGGTACCACATCATGAATAAGGAAAAGTACAGTTTGGTATTTTTTTTCTCAGAGTGTAAAGAAGCAAACTTCACACACCAAACAGAACTTGCTTGATCAAATGATTTGGGGTAGACATTGAGTTTTTGACAGAATTGTCCCTTTAATCAGATATTACACTTTGGTTAAGCTACACTCTCCATCTTTAGTACCTTTAGTACGTATCTTTATACATGTGAATTATATAATTGGACCTTGAGGACCACTTTACTCTAAAAGTAACCAATAAAACAATGAAATAGTGTTTACACTATTTCAGCAGCTTATATGGTACTCCTTTTGCACTGTTGTCACTGGATTCACTTTCTAATAGAACTGTGTACTGGTCGGCGCTGCACTGGGACTTACTGAGCCTATTGTCTATCCCAGTAGTCATTGTACTGTCTTGTGCTGTCTGCACATGTTTGCACTTGTGCACTTTATGTATAAATTATGTAGTCCCTTGTAGTTCTGTGTTGCTCTGTGTTTGTCTTATGTAGCACCTTGGTCCTGGAGGAACGTTGTTTCGTTTCACTATATACTAACTGGCTCTATATGGCTGAAATGACAATAAACTCCACTTGACTTGACTAAAAGCTAATTAAAGGTACACCACTTGCACTTTCCCAGGTAAAATATGCAAAGTATAAAAGATGTAGCTTTGATGGTACCACCCACCACAGCAACAAGGAAAAGTACCTTCATTTCTCTGATTGTACCTTTAATTAGCTGTAAAGTAAAGTTTTAAAGGTACAGTAGATCAGTGGCCTTTAAGGGCCAATTAGTGTATGTGCCTTAAATTATTTTCAAAGGTATAAAGATAGAAAATAAAGGTACTAAAGATGTAGCATTGGTGGAACCAGCAAGCACAGGGTAGAGTACAGTTAGGTAGCTTTATTTCTGAGAGTGCATGCTATATAACATGTTTAGTGGACTGAGATTTACCGCAGTAATAGGATTCAGACAACGTCACGGGTGTAACTCTGAGTTTTTAAGTCGGTTTAATTATTATTATTATTATTATATATTTTTTTTTGTCATGCACCTGAAAGTTCCGGTTGTACCGGACTCACCTGTGTAGAAAACGCTGGTGGCTAAGGGCGAGGAGAAGCTCTGATCCAGAGCTAACTTGGTGAGCACCATGCCCAGGGACCTTCCCGGGAACCGGCGCTCCAGCGCGCGCAGCCAAAAGTAGTTCCAGTTGCCATGGAAACAGAACGCCACGAGCGCCACGTTCCTCGTGCGCTTCCAGTCCAGCTCGCCGCCGTCCCTGTGCGTCACGCGCTGATGGACCAGATCCCCGCCGGCGAACAGACAGCCGTACAGAGACACGTTGGTCAGCCACGGGAACACCTTCCTCATCTTCTTAAAATTATAATTACAATCAGAGTTAGAGTTACGTTCGCGCGAGCTGCGCAAGTTTGGCACTGGTGCAGGATTTGACCTCTGCTGAACAAGTCAAGCGCGTGAGTGAGCGACTTAATGAAGCCCGTGTGGGTGTGTCTCAAACCGAGGACAACCTCCCGTCACCTTGCTGTGTCGGTCATGAGGCGGTTGCCAGGCTGGATTAAAACTGTGTGCATCACAAACATGGGTTAAAGAGCCGCTCACCTGCTCACTTGCTAACACACAGGCCCTTTATCGCACACCTGCTCACTCATATCCCATCAGCAGCTCAGTGCATGACACGCATCATGCATGATCAACAGTTTCAGGTAATGTTCACATGGAATGGGGGGGAAAATCTCAGTGATCTGAGTGACTTTGATTCACTGAGTGGTTGTTGTTGCCAGGTGGACTTGAGTATTTCAGAAACGGCTGTGATTTTACACAGTTTATCCAGAATGGTGCGAAAAACTTCCACTGAGCATCAGTTCTTCACGCTGAGATGCCTCGCTGACGAGTGAGGTCAGAGGCCAGACTTATTTAAGGTGACACAAAGGCTACCGTGACTCAAATAACCACTCTTTACAACCACGGTGAGCAGAAAAGCATCTCAGAATGCGTAACCTTGCAGGCGGATGACTTACAACAGCCGAAGAGCACAGGGTTCCACTGCTGTCAGTCAAGAACAGGAATCTGAGGATTGCGGGAGGAAATCATTTTTCAGATGTGATTTATTGAACACGAGTAATTTCTTTTTTCACACGTGATCAGGGGACGGCATGGTGGTGTAGTGGCTGGTGTTGCCGCCTCACATCTTCTGGATCCCAGGTTTGATCTTGAGCTTGTTTTGAGTTCTCTGTCTGTCCTCAGAGTTCTAACCTCAGGGTTTCACATGGATGTCTCCTAGGTGTGATTGTATGTGTGTGATGGACTTGTATCCCATCCAGGGTGTTCCTGCGTCTCACCCAGATCTTCAGTGACCCTGACCAGGATAAAGCGCTACCTGAAGATGAATGGATGAACATATTAGGCTCTTATATTTCATAAAGCAGTAAGACTCTCTGCAGGGGCGGATTTAGTGATTTAGGGGCCCTAGGCAAAATATAGGAATGATATAAATATAAATATAACAATGATATGAATCATTTCAATGTTTTAACATCAATATTTAAATTTCAAGCATGCATTATTTAGCATTAATAAGTAAAAATATATATAATTTGCATTTTTAGGGGCCCTTGGGTTCCTGCCCCTGACATTTGTCTGCACTGAATGCAATTGCACTGACAATAGTCTAACATACACAAAACTGTATTATTTTAAAACTCTGTGCTTCTTATTAAATTCAGCTTGTTGTAGTGTTCTGGATTTTATTAAATTTTCCACTCCAATTTATATATATATATATAATATATATAATATAATATATATATATATATATATATATATATATATATATATATATATATATATGTATTTCCTGGGTCTGACACACAGTAGACGCAGGTAGTAGTCAGACGCAGCCTTTTTTTTTTCCTTAATAAGTGTGACGCATTCAAAATTCAGCCAGGTGGAGTACAGGAGGCACCTGACAGATGACATTTTATGTAAACATAAGACTGGGACGTGTCTTAATATCTTCCTGTATATAATAAGAGCCTGGGTAGGCATCCTTTTTTCTATTTCAGACACAGCTCTATATACTTCCCTCTTAAAGCCTCTACTGGTGTTGCAGCTTAATTCATTTGACTCGATTAATTTCAGTGTGAAACATCACTAATTCCCAGCTGTACGCATTTATAGGCTATGAAAATGATTCTGTAGACACATCATATAATCTCAGTTCCTTTAAAACCAGCGATGCAGCGTGAAGCTGGAACTCCAGATGATTAAGGATCTCTTTAGCAATTAATCTAAAAGCTTCCGGATCAGCCATCAGCACTTTTCTTCAGCAGCTCATCTGCAGAGCGTGGAGTGATTCACGAAGGAATCCTTCCTGTGAAATTAATCAGTTCTCACATGAACAAATCCTGGCTGTTACTGTACATTCACTGGGCCTGATTTATCGGTTTTGCAGTAAAGTTGGCTGTAAATGTTTTCATACATCAGGCTGAACTTAAAAATTCCTGCCATTTATCCATAAAACTATGCACAGTACACACTTTCCACACATGTTAATAATGCATTTAAAAAAAATTCTATGAAATAATAACTTTTGGGGAAAAAAGGTGTCTGAAGGTCACAACAAAACAAAACAAAACATGTTCTGAGTAAAAATTATTGTTCTGATATGCAAATTAGCACATATTTAATCCTCTGGTGACCTAATTTACATATTATAATACATTTAAATGAGTCATAACAATTTTTTCTAGCTTTTATTGTGATATGAGTAAAGGTAAAATCATTTTTAGGGTGTGACACCTGGCCTAAAGACATTAAAAAAACATTAGGTGTGTAATCGTAATGAAACAAAACAAAAGAGTATTAACTGTTTTTAAATTTGTTTTTGTGATATGCACATTTGCTCATATTTAATCAGGTCAAATTAAGTCATGTTAATAACCAATGACCTAATTTGCATATCATGAAACATAACAAAATATGCAAATTAATCTTTAATTTTTAATCAATATATATTTAGGCATCTGGTGACCTAATCTGCATATTGTAATACATTTAAATTAGAATTCTGCAACCAAAACATTGCATTGGTATCATTCCAGCGGTCAGCTTTTATTGTGATATTGTGAGGAAAGGGTATATGAATAATTTGCATTTTATGAAAGAAAAAAAAGAGCATTCTGAGGAACATTAGTGCATATTTAATAACCAGTGGACTATTTTGCATATTACAGCCTCATACATTTTGGAAAGAAATTTGTAATCCGAAACTTTTGTGTTGATGTATCAGTAGCTTTTATTCTGATATGAGTGAGAAAAAAAAAACTTTTTTTTTTTTTGAAAATTTTGAAGACATTTAAAAAAAAAAAAAAAAATGCTTATGTGTACATTTGTGACGGGCGCGCGCCTCGGGGGCGTGTCCTCGACGCGCTGACGTCAGCGCTGCCAGCACACCAGGAAGTGGGGTTAAAATTTCTCTACACAAATTAGCAGAGAGAGAGAGAGAGTGAGAGAGAGAGAGAGAGAGAGGGGAAACGCGGAATAGTTTGGATTTTTTAAAATTTATTTTACGTTATTTGTTTTCTACCGAGACTCCACGGAAGGAAGCGGAGACTCCTTACTTTATCATTCTGCACGTTTCTGAGGAAGGTCTGATTCTGAAAGGTATGAAATGAATGCAGAAGAGCTTGACTTTCTCTTCAATAACATGACTTACAAGGTCCGGTTCATTAGATTAGATTGGATTAGCATGCAGGTGGCTAAGGAAGAGACCCACACACACACACACACACACACACAGATACAGAGACAGACAGAGAGAGAGAGAGAGAGAGAGAGAGCTGCTGTAATTCTGTAATGTGATATCAGTCTCAGCTGTAGGTTTATGGAGTATCAGGAGAGATGATGATGGGGGGGAGGAAGGGGGGAGGCGATATAATCATATGATGCAGGTATCGTGATGCATGACGTCACTGTAGGCCTTTCTAACAACCTCGCAGTTATTGTCGGTATTTGTAGATAAAATGATAAAGCAATAAGATCTAGGCTGTAAGATAATGCCATAAGGTGTCAGTACACCCTGCTGAAAAATCCAGCTTGGTCTGAGCAGCTACCAGCTGCCAAAACGCAGGCCAAGCTAGTCAAACTGGTAGTCTGAGCTAGTCAAACTGGTAGTCTGAGCTAGTCAAACTGGTAGACCATCTTTACCAACTTGTAATGGCACAGTGGGTAGCCTCACAGCTCCAGAGTCCTGATCCTGATCCTGATCTCGGGTTACTGTCTGTGCTGAGGTTCTGCACATGTTCTCCACTTGTCTCCACATGTGGGTTCCTCAGGCTTCCTTGCAAAAACATGCTGGCGAAGTAGGTGTGCACGGCGTCCTGTGATGGACTGACGTCCCCTCCAAAGTGTATTCCCGAATCACGCTTATTGTTTCTCGGGATAGGCTTCGGATTCACCGCGACCCTGACCAGGATAAAGCGCTTACTGAAACTGAGGGAATGAGTGATGATCATGAAACATGCATTGCTCAGTTTATTTATATAATACGTATTTACCAGCTGATGAAGATGGTCTACCATTTTGACCAGTTTGATCAGTGTTTTGGCAGACCAAGCTGGATTTTGCAGCAGAGTGTCTTATATCAGTGCAGCCACAAGTAGTGATCTCCGGGGTCCAAGCACCCTTTGCAAATATTGCCCAAAGTATCCAGTTCCTCCCAAAAACAACAAAACAATAGACAGACTACAGATGAACCCACTGATCAAGTATCGCAATTGCAGTGCAGGTGGTAGATGGATATGCCAGCTGAAAGCTGATTGGCTAATGGCGGCCATGCTTGTTCAGTTATCCAGAAATACAATTGCAAATTAGCACCACAATGTATGATCCATGTGTGGTGCATTCATTCGTTCATTCATTTCAAAAGGAAAAAAAGAACAAAAAGTTTTTGCTTTAAAATGATAAATATTACAAAAGGTCTTATAATTCATAATTCGAGATTCATTTTGGGGCTAAAAATAATGAATGCTCTTGAATGACCTGAATGTGTATCAGCGACTACTGGCTAGCAAGAAGAGCTAATATGGATCACTACATGCTTTTAATATAAAAAAAAAAAAATAATAGCAAGAGGATGATGGTAAAGGAGGACGACATGGCGACTAAAGAAATCGGCAGGATTTTCCACGTTGCAATTTAAGAATATTTTAATCATCCAAAATGTGATTCCGCATCTGTTGATCTGATTTTTGTTAGATCTTTTATGAAAACAGAATAAGGCTCCAGAGTACACATCTTAACCAGAGAATCTTGTACTTGCAGGTCATATGGGTTTACGCCGAAATGTACTGCAGTGTTGTCGTGTTTTGTGTTTTTTGTTTCCTATTTGGATTCATGAATATTTGATTTCTAGACTTTGTGTGGTGAAACTAGTACAAACAATTAAATGTGGGTCAATACATATATTTATTTTTTTAATTAATTTAATGGAAAAAAAAAACTATTTTAGTGTGTGCCAGGAAAAACAAAACTAAACAAAGAAAAACTTGTTTTCCTTGTTTTCCTATTTTCAAACCGATAAACGAATGAATGCAATGTACAGTACGCAGACCAAATTTCAGGTAAGTCAGGTTTGCGTATCCTGTGAAATAGTTATTTGAATTTAATCCCGCCCCTTTGCCCTACATATGCCATTCAAGTTTTATGCGAATTCATGCAACCAATGCTGAGTTGCAGCTGTCTGAGTAAACCAAACTCCACCCTGCAAAGATCGATCGGCATGTGGCGGCCATGTTGTTTAAGATTATTACTGAGGTTCAGGCTCCTGTGTGTATTTTGACCTTTGGTGCTTGGACCCCTAATGTTGCATATCACGTACCCTGTTGTGATTAAACCGATAAATCCAAACGGAAAAGTCTGACTTATTTCAAACCTTTTGCGCTGAGAAATCACACAGACTCACGCACTTTTTCAGAGAACGGAGCTTTTCTTTTCTGCTTTTCTTGCTCTCTGTGACCCATGTCCTTTGTTGCTCTGGCAAACATTTGTGAAGAAGATCCTGGTTGATGGTGTTTGTTCACTGGCCTTTACACAGCCACTCCTATACTCTAAATTGTAGTTTGCTTTCTGGTGTAACCACTTTTTTTTTTTTTTTCTCCTGGGGGCTTGTGCAGTGTAGCTTGTGTCAGGTGAAGGGGTGTCATTTTAATTATTCTGCTTTGCACATGGCTAATATATTTTGGAATATAGAGTTCTGGACTCTGATTGGTCAGAAGGTGTTGAATAATTTTCTGTAACAGCAGCTCTGACTGTAGTGCAGCTGCAAATCACTGGTTTATATTAATGCGCTTGTTCTGATACAGTAACAGCTCATTCACTGGGGTTTGTATCGCATATGCTCCATTTTAACACGTATGGCAAACAGACAAATGTATGTTATCAGTGATATGGAGGAGATGTTTATTTAACATTTATGGAAGGAGTCTTCACATTAGTCAGAGGTAAATCTGTAACTTTAAGTTGTCGGGACAGAGGAGTGTACTCTTTGTGGTTTCGTAATGAGCTGAGTATTTTTTTATTTGCCTTATTAACTAAAAAAGAGAGGAAAAACTCCTTTTGTGGACGTTCCACTTCATTAAACGTAACTATAATCAGATAAAAAGTATGATGTGTTATTCTTTAATTAATAATTGCTGTGCTGTTAATAATCAACTTCGGGATGGTAACAGGAACTCTGCCTCATCACACCGCAGACGTCACTGATTATTTTTCTGTAATGCCATTGAATCCGTCTCGCTTGTTGCTTGAGCTAAACGTTTTGTGTGTGTGTGTGTGTGTGTGTGTGTTCTGCAGAACCCACTGCATGTCTGAATATTAATATTTTTATTTCTGTCATTCCCATTTTGGCATCGGGCTAACAGCTGGGTTCGCAAGTTGGTGGTGGGAGACGGGACAAAAAGCTCCCTTTGTCTTGAACAGAAAAGCCGTTCTGTACCATAAATGCAAGCAGCTGAGGGCGAAAGTTTGTACACCCTTAGTCTGTCTGTGTGTTCAATGTCATGGTTGTTCCTTCATTATGACGAGCAAGAAAAATGATCAAATAATGTATGTTGTGATATTAATAATAATAAAAAGAGAAGTGTGTGTGTGTGTGTGTGTGTGTGTGTGTGTGTGTGTGTGTGTG
Organism: Pangasius djambal; assembly: GCA_022985145.1. Classification (NCBI taxonomy): domain Eukaryota; kingdom Metazoa; phylum Chordata; class Actinopteri; order Siluriformes; family Pangasiidae; genus Pangasius; species Pangasius djambal. The sequence goes on along the minus strand of CM040987.1, from coordinate 2,808,044 downwards.
TATGTATATATATATATGCTCGAATACCTTTGCCTTTGGTTTGCCTTTAACCCTCTCAGATTATTTTATAGAAAAATGACATTTATCATAAGCAAATATATATTTCAAGCATCAAACATCTCATATTAATCAGATGATTATAGCTGAATTAATTATAGCTAACCGTGTGATTGCAGATGGACCCGACGCTCGCTGAAATGGGGAATCACCTCTCTGACGCCATGAAGATTTTGGAGAGTGGCCAGCTGTAAGATTTTTTTCTTTTTCCTCTGTGCAGAAGTTAATCGTTCTTTTAAAATAAAAGTATTGTATCGGATAATTAAGCTAACGTCAGCTAGCTACCCCATCCCAAAAAAAAGACTGAATTGAAGTTATGCAATCAGAACCATTTAAATAACGGCAGCGCAAATCCTCTTAGCAGCAAACTTCACACGATGTTAATGTTAGCTACCACATCAACGGCTAGCTAACGTAGCTAGCTAAGGTACGGGACTACGTAATTTTTGGAAGTGAATTAGCCAGGTCAAAACAATGAAAACTGAATTATAGCAAATCTAGAACGAGCTACAAAAACACTATAATAGTGCAAAACACCCATATCTATATACAAAAAAAAATGTCATATTTGAAAATTTTAGTCATTTTTTAGATTTTTTAGCAGGTTGGTTTGGTTTTATCTTTCAAAACATTATTTTTAGGAATTAGAGAAAATCTTTCTGACTTTGGACTTGAGGGTGGGCAAAATGACAAAAATACCATATCACAATTCTCAAAGGCATTTCTACGATACACAATATGTTTCACAATATATAATTTTGCCAACAAACTGCTCAATACTTTATTATTGCATTAAAAACGTACTACTGATAAATGTTTTTTAATTAATAACCTAATTTATAATACATTTATTTTTAGTTCTAATTTTTTTTCTTTATGTCTAATAAATAGCATTTTTTTTTATTTATAAAAACTAAATGAAAAATGTAACACTTTAAGAAAGAAAAACTTGAAATTTTACAGTTTTATAGATTAAATACCATGTTTTAACACCAGCTCCTTCCAGTCAGTGTTTAATCGTTAGAACTTTCTGGAAAGCCGAGTTCTAAGTCTATAAACATGCAAAATTTAGCTCATAGTGATTTATAAGCATGGTCAAGGGTGACTTTTATCCATTTAACTTGATTTGTTATGTAAAGCCAGCTATTCAAACAAGTCAAAGCTTATTATGTTTACACGGTGTACCTGTCCGGGAACAATGTCGCTAATTTGGCGATCAGCTTCCATCCTTTCACAGATAATAAATTACTCTATCTCCATTTTTTGCACACAGGAGAATTATCTGGCTGCGCTGCGCGCTCGCTGATTTCAGATTGAGATTTTTCTCAGCCGTGTAATACACCGAGGCCATGGCTTTAAAAAAATGTTAAAAGTTATCTGTTCTAGTAAAAATCGCCTATTGCACCTTTAAAGAAAAAAGCTACAATGGTCCACGTTATTTCAGAAAAGCACATTGTGTCATAATTTATCACGAGATCAATATTGTATCATCATATCACCCATATTTGGGGGTAAATACTGGTAAATAAATATCACGAACCACTGTTTTCATTATCATTAAAGACCAAATGTATAAGAAAGTATTAAAATAGAGATTTGCTTTAGTTGAATCTTGCGTTTGTCACACATCAACACGAGGAGTATTTTATTATCATTACACTATTAGGAGTTAAAAAAAATGACAATACAAAATCCTGTTTTTGTTTAACCTTGAATAAAAGCTGTTTCTGTGTGATGCGTTTGTGTTTAGCAGACAGACGGCGCAGGACGCAGAGAGACGGCGACTCAGCTGGAGAGACATTCCAGGACCTTTACAGGGAGAGTAAGTCCTCCCGAGCCACGAATGCTTAAGCGTCAGTCTTCAGCATTCGTGCTGTCCGTTAATGTTGATGATGCACGTTCCTGTCTGTTCTCTCGCGGAATAAACGGCTGCAGTTTGGTTGCAGGTCGTTGGGTTTGTCCTTGCTCGGTCTGATTTTCTCGTGTCTCGTTTTAGCGGACAGAATTTTGTGACGATACTGCAGCTCGTTCAAAACCTCATGCATGATGACGAGGACAAACAGGGACACCGGTAAGCTTCTGCGACATAAAAGATGATGCATTAATGCATCAAACAAGCACACGCACACACACTCTGTCTGTGTCTCTGCTTCATACACACACACACACACACACACACACACATAATCCATCTCTGTCCCTGCTCCATCCACGCACACACACACTCCATCTGTGTCTCTGCTCCATCTACACACACCTCAATCTCTGTCTCTGCTCCATTCACACACACACACTCCATCTGTGTCTCTGCTCCATCCACACACA
>CM040987.1:2772358-2783473 GCA_022985145.1 Pangasius djambal | reverse complement strand
TTGAGTCTGGTTCCTCTCAAGGTTTCTTCCTATCTCCATCTCAGGGAGTTTTTCCTTGCCACCGTCGCCTCGGCTTGCTCTTCAGACACACTCTCACACTTCATCTTACTTTTTTGTTTGTGTAAAGCTGCTTTGAGACAATGACATTGTAAAAAGCGCTATACAAATAAACTGAATTGAATTGAATTGAATTAAATGTTGTCAAGAATATTACTATATTTTGCATACATTTTTTTTTGTAACTATGGTCATATATTTTAGACCTGAATGTAAACTATTTTTTTTCACTATGTGGCCAAAAGTGTGTGGACACCTGACCATCACAGCCACATGTGTTTGCTGAACATCTCATTCCAGATTTATTCCCCCTCTGTTTGCTGTTATAATGAGCTCCACTCTTCTGCGAAGTCTTTCCACTAGATGTTGGAGCATGGCTGTGGGGATTTGTGTTCATTCAGCTACAAGAGCATTAGTGAGATCAGGCATTGATGTTGGGTGAGGAGGTCTGGGGTTCAGTCGGTGCTCCAGTTCATCCCAAAGGTGTTCAGTGGGGTTGAGGTCAGGGCTCTGTGCAGGACACTCGAGTTCTTCCACTCCAACCTTCACACACCAGGGGTGCGTCTCAGTCAGCTTCCTAGTTCAGCAGTCAGGGTGCTGATCAGGGAGTCGCCATTCTTTGGGCTGTCTCAGTTGCAAAATCCTTCCAGTACACTAGAACTTTTGCTTCCTAAAAATCCCACAATGCACCACAAAAAAACAGGAGCATCGATGCTCATTATGTTCCCTAACTTGAAATGATGTCATTAAAAAAAAGGCAGAAAAACTCTCAGCCAACTTCATCTACAAATGTAGCTTGTTATCGTTGTTGTAGCTCTCAAATGATTACTTACGTTAGTGATATTTAACTTTATTTGACGTTCTATATACAGTGTGTTTGAGTCTAACGACTTTTAAATGTTTAATGATTAAAAAAAAAAATCCACTAGCTAGCCTACGATCCTGCTTGAAGTGCCATGACAGAAACGTGTGTGATTAAGCTAACAAATTTATATGACAAATAATGTCAGAAAGATATCGGTCCTGCCTGTTGTTGATAAATGCCAGTGGTGAGGTTTTACAACGTGAGTACGTAGTCATGTTGTCGGAAATTGAGTCATCAGTGTCCCAAAATGGCATTGTCATGCTGTAACAGGTTTGGGCCTCTTAGTTCCAGTGAAGGGAAACTGTAAAGCTACAGCATACAAAGACATCCCGTACAATTGTGTGCTTCCAACTTTGTGGCAACAGTTTGTGGAAGAACCACATATGGGTGAGATTTTCTTTAAAATGTAAAGTGCTTTATAAATAAAATGTATTATTATTATGGTCAGGGGTGCACATACTTTTGGCCATACAGTGTATGTAGAAAAAGATAAGAAAACGTCACATGAGATGCAATTTTAAGTAATAAAATAAACATGTTTCTGAATATGTTTCTATGTAATTTAGGCATGAAAGAGTTAAATCATACTCCTTTAAGAAATTGTTCAGCCTCTCTGTTCCTTTAAGAGCGGCGCAGGAACTATTTCCCCCAGTCTAAATAGGGAAATGTAGTTTCTGTTGTACGTATTCCCAGCTAGGTATATTGTAAGCGACGTATGGGTGGACTCAATTTCCCAGAATGCTCTAGCACGCCGGTTACGAATGTCGTCACCACATACACACACACGAGGATTCGTTCGGAGCTACTGCTGAGTCGAGGCTCCTTTTCCCCCTCCTCCTCACGCGCGTGAGGCGAGACCGGCTGTTTTAGTTCAGAATAACGGGGGGGCTGTTTAATAACGAGAAGTTTTAACGGGGGTGACTTTAATAACGGGGGTTTGAACCGAACGAAGATATCGCGCTGTCTTTCTTCGTCATATACACAAAGAAATATATAAATATTTGCGTTAAAGACGAACAGTTTCAGCCCCGCGCGTGCCAATGGAGCCAGCGCGAGACGCTGCCCCGGATTCGTGGGAGCAGGAGGATGAGGGCAGCGAGGCCCCGGTCAGCGCTCACACCGGCCTCAGCGACTCCTTCAGCGGCCTCAACGTCAACGCCAAGCCCTTCGTCCCGAACGTCAACGCGGCCGAGTTTGTCCCCGGCTATCTCCAGAAAGCGCCCGCGGAAACCATCGCCCCTGTAGCCGGTAAACTTTCCCACCGGTCACGTTTAGCGAGCTAAGCTAAGCTACTTGTAATTTTTTTTGTCCCGCCTGTTAGCTCTCTATGCTATGCTATGCTATGCTAAGCTAAGCTACACTATGCTAAAATAAGATACCCTATGCTAAGCTAAGCTAAGCTCTGATAAGAGGAAGGAGATAACAGTTTAAAGTTCTCTCACCTTGTAAGAAGCTAAGCTAACCGCACCTTCTTAGCACAAGAACTTAGCAACTTCACTTATTTTATTTTTTTTTAAATACAAACAAACAACACTTAGGTTTTATTTATTTTATTTTATTTTTAAAATCTCCGCAACTGTAGCCGCAAATCATCACACGTGTTGAAGTCGGCTAACTAGCTAACAGCACTTTACACACCAAGAGTCTTAAAAAAAAAAAAAAAAAAAAAATCACCAGGAGGCATGTTATGATGTCGGAGAGGCGGCGGGGGGGGAAACACCTCCATCTCCACACCTGGTGTGTGTGTGCACCTGTACCTGCCTGGGTAGTTAGTGTAGTAGTTAGTGGTGGTGTGAGTTAATTAGCAGTCTTTATAAAGAAAAGTCAAACCGAGGGTAAATGGCTCCCTGTTGGACAGAAAAGGCACTACAGATGGGGTGGGTGCCATTACTTCTGCCTCCAGCTATGTACTGAGTTTAAATCCGGATTAAAGAGCAAACCGGGATTAATTAATAATGCTGGTCACGTGACTGATTTCTGTAGACTGGTGGGACAGTAAATACAGCAGGTTGCAGGAAAGCCATGAAAGGTGTGAGGTTTTAATATAAAGTGATGCTGTATACCTGCAGCTCCGTTAATCAGCCTGCGGGATCTCGCTTTTCTTTCCTTAATGATTTTATTTCTTTATCCTCCTGAAAAGGCTTTTCCCGGCGGCGCGTGTAGTCGAGGTTTTACCTCCCAGACCAGGTATATGGTCGAGTACCTGCTCTAAAGCATCCACTTTTCAGTTTGTGATTCAGGAAGTGTTTAATGAAATCGGTGAAGAGCCACTGATACACGCGCTACGAGACTAAATACCGCAAGAAACAGCAGTCAGACATTTTTTTCCTGCGAGAGGCGACTTCCTGTATTGATAATCCTAGACGTGTGTATCAGGACTAAAGTTACCAGATAAGAGCTGAATTTGGTGAAAAACTGTCGTTTCTTAAAGATGGATGGAGGAAAAACAAAGAATTGGTCGATCTGGATGGAAATAAAACCACAGAGGAGCCTCTGGAAAATAGGAAATGACCCCACGACCTCGTGTAGATTTAAGGCTACGTTCACTTTACCAGCGTCCTCTCAAAAGAATCCTGCTTTATTTATTTATTTGTTTTTTAATTAATTATTTTATTTATTTTTGGCGGTTTGGTACACGAGTCATATTTGTCTTTTAATTTCAAAGCATCTTTTCCCATAAATGCTGCACATCAGTTTCTTTTCTGTAGGTTTCTTCCATTTTTGCTTGAAACGTATTCGCCCGTTTCTCAGTCTTTCCACTGAATATAGTCTCTTCTGCGTCACATTTAAGGCAGAAAATCAGATTCGTGTCCGTTCAGGCTTGTCATGAGACCGAAGTTACTTAATCACAGTCAAGTACAACAATTAAAATAAAAGCACTGACATCTGCGCATCAGTGTAAAATCCCTTTTCAAGCTTTAGCATGTGAAATTACCCGGAATAGCCGTGTATTACAGCATTCAGCCATGTGGTGAAGTTTACTTCATGTTTTAGTGATGACAGTAAGGCACATTGTGTCCTAAACCGTGTGTGTGTGTGTGTGTGAGAGAGTAATCACTGTCATGCCTTGTGTGTGTGTTTAAAGAGAAGCTCATGCCCAGTCTACGCCACTTCAATCCGTTTCTTGTCCACAATGAAACAAGAAAGTGTCAGAAAACGGTACGCCGAGTGCTACATTCTGCGTCTCTGACCTTTAACCCTTATGACATTTTCATTCGTTTACATTCTGATTCGTTTAGACGACATGAACCTAAAACATGCTTTCTTTTTCAATAATCAGAGTTCCTCCATTTTGGAATTCCGGAGATCACATGACAGCAGTGTTTTTGAAAAGCTTTGTTATTTCCGCGCTACATAATCCTCACTACAAAAACAGCAGGTTCGGAGAGATATGCCTTCGCCGTTTCAGGGTGGATCGAAAACGGGAAGTGGTGGCTCAGTGGTTGAGGCTTTGAGCTGCTGATCGAAGGTTGCGAGCTGGAATCTCAGCAGCTGCCACCTTTAACAAGACTTTAACCCTTTCATCCTGCCTCAGTTGTGAATTGCCAAATTGGCCAAATAGAAATGCAGATGAAAAGTAAAAGCAGTTTCCTTTGTTTCATTCATCATCAGTAAGCGCTTTATCCTGGTCAGGATCACGGCGGATCCGGAGTCTGTGCGTCCCAGGAATACTGTGCGTGAGGCAGGAATACACCTGGATGGGACACACATTCACACACACATGCTGTGTTCGTGGTGACTCGTAAGTGGTAAATTGCAACGTCGTTTCCCGCCTTGGGGCGGGAAAAACATGGAAGCCTCCTCGAAAGCGAATTTTGTTGAATTTTGCTCTGTTAGCTCACATAAAGCTCAGAACAAGCTGCTTTATCTACACTTTTCTGCTTACAGGCCTGAGCGGCTACTGGTTCTGTTCTACTGTAGTGAAGTCCAATCATTCATGCAGCATTTTGGACTGAAATTGCAGCACAGCAACAACAGCGGACACTAGCGAGTAGCTTAGCAACAAGCTAGCTGACTAATGCTAATTTAATGAGTAGTGATGATGATGATGATTACCTTCTCAAAACAGGGATGAGTAGGGTCAGTGTTATCGCTCTAACCGAGTACTGTGTCTGAATATTAACCGATCTAAAGCCAAACTAATTTAAAAGTAGAGAAGGAAGACTTGACACTGTTCACAGAGTGAGCGGCCATGTTGATCTGATGTCACTCCATGAACAGGGAAGGAGCTGGTAGCTGAGACGACTACCGCAAGGTGACGAGTTAAAACTGCAAGTCGGTGGCTTGAACGCAGAATCATTCTCACCCACGGACAGTTTAGGGCCTCAGCGTGTGCGGTCGTATGATCGATACGACGTAATTGTACGTAATTTTTGCTCGCCGTATCGTGTGCATGGCATCGTTACATGGCAGCTGGACGAACTTTTGAACAAGTCTCCGATTGATCGTTACAAATAAGGCGTACCTTAAGCCGGTTCGTTCCACGATGGATGACTGAGGGCCCATCATCTTCGTCATGAAATGCTAACAGCGCCACCTTCAGGACTGGAGCGCTAGTACGCTGTATGACTCTGTTCTGTAGACTGTATGAGGTTGGAAGCTTGTGCAGGTGGTTTCATTTTTGCGTAAACCTCGCCGACAAAGTCTCCGCATTAAATATCGAATGCTTTAGAGTCGATAATCCAGCTACCAGCATGCTTCGTTAGAGAAAACTGACGTGTGTTTTTTTTTTTTTTTTTTTTCCCCTCCTCGCAGTTCCGGAGAAAGATGGCCGTATTGAGGTCTCAGAACCGGCCGGTAAGTGAGTTTTAGTTCATTTCCTCTCTTTTTTAACTAAAAGTTGAGTGACTTGAAATAAACTTTGGTGTGGTCGGCGAACATCTGCTAAAGCAGAAGGGAATAATCCAGTTTACATTCTCCTTAGGCATTCATTACATCCTCGTGTGAGTCATGCATGTGACTCGTTCCTCTCAATTTATGATCAATTCCAGTTATGATAAGCGTCCAACCCAGTATTCGAGTTCTCAGAACGCCGCTGTATCTGCTCTCAGCTTCTCGTTTTCCTAGTGGATGACGTTAATCGGCGTATAACCCTGGATTTAAGCTCGTAAATCTTGTAGCAGCTTTCAGGGAGTGCAGCATGATCCGTACTTCGGCTATCGTGATGTTCACAGTGTAACTATTGCAGCTTTATCAGCGTTCACGTAACCTTTTCAGACTGTTGTTAGCGGAGCAGTCTTCAGTGCACAGGTATGTAACTAAATCTCGATATATACGCTTTTGACTGCGAACCGCTTCTCCCTGGAGCGCGAACCTGGACGGATGTAACAAGAGCAATCAGTGTCTGATCTGTTGAGTGTGTAAACAGTAAAGCGTGTAGTGTGTGGCTCTGACAGCACGTGTTTGTTGTGGCAGCAGCTCCGCCCGTGGAGAACGGCTCTGGAGACGGAGAGACGGCAGCCGAGGAAGAGAGCTGGGAGCAGAAAGGAGGAGAGGAAGACTCGCTCCAGGAGGAGGGAATAGAGGAGGACGAAGACGCGCCAAAGCCGAAGATGACTCCCGCTCAACCCAACGCGCCCAAGAAGGAGCACGTCAACGTGGTCTTCATCGGCCACGTGGGTGAGTAAGCTTATACTGTAGGTGTGATTACCGTATTTCCTGGATTATAGGTCATCTCATTTTTAATAAATGATTTTTAAAAAATATATCATAAGTAAAGATATTTCTACGATGCACGTACATGGCCGTACGTCATGTACAAAAAAAAAAATCTGAGCTGATGCATAAGGAATTAAATATGCTCGCATTTAACGCAGTTCAATATTTGGGAGACAAATTAGTTGGTCTTGGGTTGGTTATAGAAAGAAGAAGCACAGAAGAAAGGAGAAGAAGAAAGCCTTCAAAAAAAGAAGACAAAAAAAATCAGTAAAAAAGATTCAAAGCTATACCCAGCCGGTCAACTGTGATGGGGGGCACAATTATTTTTTAAAAAACGTTATAAATGTTATCGACGATATCATCGGAAAGTGTATCGTGACACAGTTTATCATGATATCTTTTCTCGTCGTATCGATTCGTCCTTCCTGGCGAACGCCTATTGACCAGATTTCTGCCTTTTTTCCAGCAAAGTTTTTAAACAGTTAATTTTGCTATATAGGAATTTTAAAAAAAAAAACAGCAGATTGGAGTGTATTAAAGATGTGTGAAGGTCAATGATGGGTTTCCCAAAGGCTTTTCAAAAGGTTCTCATGTGTGACACTTTCAGAGAAAGGAAATAAGACTGTGGAAGGAGATAAGTGAGAGAGTTTGAACGCAAAAGGAGTGAAGGTTCTGCACCGGTGTTGTGTTGTGTTGTGTTGTGGTGTGTGTTTTTCCTGGTGAGGATGAATTATGAGGCGCGAGACAGATTTTCGTTGTCTCGCAGTCTGAATGTGGGTTAAAATCCACGCCTGTGTGCTGCGCTTGTTGTGAGTCGCACTCGCGTCTAAAGACCAGAATCCAGAAGCCGGCAGTGGTCTCACGAGACATTCATTTTGGAGGGATGAGGAAATGTACAAAGTAAAAACATGTTTGTTTTCCTGATCGTTTTTCTGATATGCGAGTGTGACACGCTCGTGCATTTCAGGTGGATGTCAGACGATATTTTGTGATGACCCAAAATAATTATTTAATCATCAGTGTAATATTTTATTTGAGTCTATCGTCTCATATCGTGGCTTTAGTGCATCATCTCACGCCTATGAATTATTAGGGGAAATTAATTTCCTCGAGGCTTTTTGCGAGCTTCTGTAAAAGAGAATTTGTTTGTATGACTACATGAAAGTTTTTCAGATGTCTGTCTTTTTAAAAAAGAAAAACTGTATTTGCAAACAGCAGTGCTTTTAATGTTGCTGGACTTTAGCTGAAGACTCAGAACGAATCTGAACGGAAATTTGTGAGTTGGTGATAGGTGTTTGGAAAAATGTTCCGTGTGACTCAGAGAGAAAATAAAAAAAGGCCTTGGACGCGGATAAGAGCGCGAACGTCAGCACTAAACGAATGCCAGTCGTGTCGGGTTTGTGAGAAAATGCCTGTTTGTGCCGCACACATTTGTTAAGCGTTGTGTTTTTAAAAAAAAAATAGGTTCATTTATATCCCTCCGTGCTGTTTGGAGATCGCTCTCCACCTGTGTTTTTATGTGAAACATCAGGAAAAGCGTTAAGATTCATAGTGGCTTTTTTTGAGGCCCAGACTGAGGAGGCTGGAGTTTGTGTTTGCTGTGGAGTGAGAATGTCATAATAAGGGCTGTGCGATGACGGGGCGAGAGAGAAACGTCTCTCTGTTGCTTTGTGGAAGGAATGAAGGTGGCACAAGGAGACAGTGACACAGAGTAAGGACTTTTTCAGTATCGAAGTGGAAATATTTGCTTAACAAAATGGCCTAAAGCTGTGACGGAGATCGAAAGGTGAGATAGCTGAGACGAGGTAGGCGGACGGATAGACAAAACAGGAGGAGGGAAATAGAGGGACAGGTGGGAAGCATAGAGATGGAAAGGTAAGTCGATGGACAGGTAAACAGGTATGTGCACAGCAAATGGGGGAAAAATAAAAGAAGGGGGAAGCAATGAAGAGGGAGATAAAAGATGAGTAGAATATATATTTCTCTATATGTTGAGATATAACAGTGCAGAGTTCCTGTAAATATAATTACATGTAAACTAATTATTACAAAGAAATGTAACCTCTAGCGTTTTAATGCAGCACCAAATCGTGAAGTCATTTCACTATACAGTTTTCTGAGATGCTGTGAATATTGTGATATATTTATTCATTATTATGAATAAATAAATAAAGAGGCTGGAATCAGCTGATGTTTAAAATTTTGTATTTTTTTTTATTAAAATTGCAAAATTAATTTTCCTTCTGTTTGTCAGTGTTATTTATTTCATTTGTTTTATATTTATTGTAAATTGCTTTTAGTAAAAACAAGTTTATATATATTTTTTTATGCATCACCATATTCTCGATCGTAGTGTAATGCGTTAGAGCATCGTGATAACGATACTGTATTTGTTCCTGTCCGTGGTAATTTCTAATGAATTTTATTAGTTGGTTCTATTCCCCAGGACTAGTAGATGTTGACCAGGTAGTTGCTAAAGACCTCCATCTTTATTTGAGCCTGTGAGACTCCTCTAGTTTGACCCAGATGCCTTGAACCTGAACGGTTCTCCTCCTGTTCACATCTGTTTATAAGCTGCTATCCATTCGGTCGTAAAAATGTGTTCGTCTTCGGTTAGATCTCTAATACCCTCAGGCAAGGTGTTGCAGCTTTGTGGGCATTACAGACTGTGTGTACATGCTGGTGGTGTGGGACTTTATTATCATGTGTGTACACACACACACACACACACACACACACACACACACACACACACTGTTGTGACAGACATCCTAATGAAAGGTCACTAATGTGTGATTTGAACAAACAGTGTTAGTGTAATGAGTCATTATTTTCATCAGTCATACACGTCTAATTCTACATTAGTGCTGAAACGCTTGTACTCGCGATGGTTAACTCGACTTAAACTGCAGTCTCTCTGAATCTCTTCGTTTACTCTCGTTCTTGCCTTCTTCGTCCTCTTCTCACCCTGTTTCTCAACTCCTTTACTTCTAGACGCTGGCAAATCGACCATCGGCGGACAGATCATGTGAGTAGCTGCACTGTTTCTCATGTTATAACGATTTTTTCGTTTATGTAGCAGCTTTTTTTTTTACGTTATGTTACACCATTGTGTGGATGTGGCTTCAGACTTGTTAACAAATAAAAAAAAAAATAGAAGGAAGAGAAAATGTGAGTTAGGAAGGTAGACCTCTCTAAAAAAAAAATTCAAAATTTGGGATTCTGGAGTACTTTTTTTTAGGTGCAAACCTCTTACCCCTGATAAAGATGTGTTTGGAGCAAAGCAAGAACCAAAATAAGCCAGAAGATCCTTAGTTCCTGTAAAGGTTCCTTCAGTGGAAACATTTTCATGTTCTTTCATGGTGGTTTAATTTTTAGTGGTCAGTAGATGGCGCTGTTTGACTGTATGTATGAATTTCAGGAGCAGGTTAAGCGCATCTTTAGGGAGTTAGAAGTGTTCGTGTTTTATTGGTTCCTGTCTTGAGATCTTTTCTCTGTGTTTCATTTCATTCCACCTTACAGGTATCTAACAGGCATGGTGGAGAAGCGAACTCTGGAGAAGTACGAAAGGGAGGCCAAGGAGAAGAACAGGGAAACTTGGTAATTTAAATTATTATGCCGTGTAAGGAATAAAAAAAAAACTCAGGAGTGTGCGTTTATAGGAAAATAATCAACGTTGTGGTGAGGCCATTTTTTTCCGCCGATGCGAAACGGAGCTACTGTTACCACCCTGAAGCTGATTGTTTTCCGATATCAGCATGTCATGAAGTGTTTTATTCCACTTATATCACAGCAGTTGCATTTTATTTATTTAATAAAGAACAACACGTCATACTTTTTATGTTTTGCTTTACTTTTAATGCTGTGAAACGTCCACAAAGCTAGTTAGTTCCTGTTCTCACTTTTGTTATAGCAGCTCTCTCTCTTGTTCCCCTTTTTTAAAATTAATCAGACAAAAAAAAAACCCAGCTTGTCATGTTACAGAGAAACTACAAAAGATACTCTGTCCTAAAGATGTCAGAAAACTTTACTTCTGACTTACAAAGCGCTGACACTGGAGACTCCTTCCAGAAATAATCGCCTCATGTTAATAATTGTTTTTATTTGTTTAAAAAATCGATATATTTAGTTTGAGATTACGTGGACCGCCTGCTGTATAAGTCTTTGAGAATGAGCTGTTACTGTAGAAACCAAAACATTTTAGAACAAGCGCATTAATGTGTAAAAATTAATCGCCATCTGACCAATCGGAGACGAGTAAGTAAGTAGTTGAGCGGTTTTCCCTCGCTCCTACACTAACTACTAAAACATTGATGTTGGCCTGAAGTGAATCATATTTGTGTTAAATCTGTGCTTTGCTTAGGTACCTCTCTTGGGCCCTTGATACGAATCAGGAGGAGAGAGATAAGGGAAAAACCGTGGAGGTGGGCCGTGCGTATTTTGAGACGGAGAAGAAGCACTTCACCATCCTGGACGCGCCGGGACACAAGAGCTTTGTCCCGAACATGATCGGAGGCGCGTCGCAAGCTGACTTG
>CM040987.1:2744775-2759224 GCA_022985145.1 Pangasius djambal | reverse complement strand
TGTAATCGGTATTAAAGGAGTCCAGATGTCCTGTAATCGGTATTATAGAAATCCCAGCTCTATGGTTTAACTGTACCTTTTTTTTAAAATTATTATTATTTTTTTTAACTTGTTGCTATGGTGATACAGGAGAACTCAACAGTCAGACCAAAGTGCAGTAAAGTTCACCCAGTAGAGACGTCATTTCACTGAAGGAGAAAGAAGTGAAAGACGTGCGTTTGCTTCCGGTAGCAGTTGCTTCTGCTTTCGCGCCCGCTTTTAGTAAATTTCGACCTGTGAATCCACGCGAGCCAATAGGAAACAAGTGGGCGGGACTGTGGTCTCTCTGGGCAACGTCGCCCTCTCTGGAAATCTAAAACGGTCCTATAATATTTATTATAGAAACAGAGGCTGGTTTATTGCGTATTGGTTTGTTTGCTCAGTGTGATTCCCAGTGAATGGGATACTTTTGTTTTGTTTCCTGTTTGATCTGATGGAGTTCCATGCTGCACAGGTTTAAACAGGACTCAACAACAACAGAAACATTTGCTTAGGGGTGTGTGTGTGTGTGTGTGTGTGTGTGTGGAGGGCGTGGATTAAAAAAAAAGTCTTTGGTTCTTTGGTCACTTCCTGTTCTTTGCGTTCTCACTTTTAAGTGAAGTGGACTCTAGGTCAAGGAGGGGGCGGGGCTTAGGCCGATATTTTTGTTACAGATTATCTACAACTCTTTACGTAGTTAATAAAGTAACAATTTCTTGTACACGCTCAGACAGAACGGTGTATCTTTGTTTATAGTTGCTGCTTTCTGCCACTGGGAAATATTAAAGTATTTAAATATTTAAAAATAATTCAGGGTAACATACACGTGCCTCCGTGGCCGCGCGGCTGAAGAGAAACGTTCGTTGTTTTACTTGTCGTCTGTCAACTGAGTAACACGAGCGCTTGGTCTGCAGCGACTAAAAATAATTTACTTGCAAAAAACACGTGTTGAGAGTTCTCAGCAGCGCTTCTGTATTTTTCTTGCTGAAAGCGTAATTTTCTGAACAACAATCTTACACACACACACACACACACACACACACACACACACACACACACACAAACACACGATCTCTGGTGCTCAGACACATTTATAGCTGAGGCATAGTTTAGCATGAGGCCCTTTTCACCCACCTGATTAGACGACCCTGCCTTGGGGTTCTGATGGAAGCAGACTGAGATCGTCTATCTATCTATCTATCTATCTATCTATCTATCTATCTATCTGTTTGTCTATCTGTTTGTCTATCTGTTTGTCTATCTGTTTGTCTATCTGTCTCTATTGCTCAGTCTCTCTCTCTCTCTCTGTTTTTTTCTCCCTCTGTCTGCCATCCTCTGTGTGTCTCTCTCTCTTTCTCTGTCTGTCTGTCTTTCTCTCTCTCTCTCTCTCTCTCTCTCCCCCCCCTTTCCCTCTATCTGTCTGTCTATTTATCCTTCTGTCTCCATCTTTATATTGCTGTCTCTCTCCCTTTCCGTCTGTCGCTGTCTCTCTCTCTACCTCTGTCTCTCTTTGTCTCTTTCTGTCTGTCTCTTTCTTTTTGTCTCTCTGTATATCTCTCTCTTCCTCTTTGGGTCTGTCTCTCTGTCCCTGTCTGTCTCTCTTTATGTCTTTTCCTCTCTTCCTCTTTTGGTCTGTCTCTCTTTATGTCTGCCTCTCTCTCTCTCTCTCTCTCTCTCTCTCTCTCTCTCTCTCTCAGGTGGTCTCAGTTGCTAAGTGTGTCTTTTTTTTTTTTTTTTTAAATGCTCTTATCTCTTATCCCAAGTGAACCGCACTGAGGAGGGAAACACAGCTGAATAGTGAGAGAAAGCGTCCTGAGACTTTCGGCATGTGGAGCCGAGCGATTGGATTTTGTGGAATAAATAAATGATGCATCGGTTTAAAGTGCCACGAATACAGACTTGGATAAAAAGAGACTATTGTTCGATGTCTGCGCTCCGATTGTGCTGTTTTCCTTTTGGATGATACTCCCTCGCGCCTTCGTGTGTGACCTATCCGTGTGTGAATTCATTTGTGCTTTTTCAGTTGTGAGGAGTTAATTTAGCGTGTGTGTGTGTGTGTGTGTGTGTGTGTGTGTGTGTTTTTAATTACGTAGGCAGTTAGTGAGTGAGACACACAGTCAGAGGGAAAACAACAGGGTTGATTGAGAGCCTGAGAAGCAGCTGATGACTGTGTGTGTGTGTGTGTGTGTGTGTCTGGAAGGTTTTTTTCTTCTCTGTAGGAAAACAGCGATATATGAGCTTCAGTTTGATCTGGGATCTTAAATGCACCAGATACATTTACAGAGATATATTTATAGTCATCCCATATCAAAATTCTCTGTAAAACAACATTAAATGGCATATAAAGTGTTCAGCGAGGGGAAATATTCAGCTATATCTGTTTCACGTGAACTTGATAAACCTCTTAGGTTGCACTCCGTCGTCCGCAGACGTAACTGTCTGTATAACTGTGTGTATGTGTGTGTTTTATTTCCTTGATTGTTGGACAGGACAGGAATTAAATTTAATTTTAGGTGTTGGGAAAAAAAAAACCTTTTTACAGTATGTTTGAGAGACATCTGCTGGTCAGTGTTGGTCACTGAATATTTACAAAGCTCACGTCTGCATCATGTATAAAAGCTTCTGAAGCACAAATCTGATCGGCGCGCAGTTTTTTATTCGGCGTTTCTCGCCGAACTCAGGATTAAGGAGACCGTCCCGAGTTTCTGGATAGGAATTCCAAGTTGTGGGGATGTTTCCTGTTTGGTTTTTTTTTGTTTTTGTTTTTTCTAATTGGAGGTCGGAAATTCAATATTGAGTTTGAGGTTTAGTCAAATGCAGCGTGATTGTAACCACCCTGCTAAAGAGGTTAACAGTTTTTTTCCCGAAATGTTCCTAATCAGCAAGAACATGTTTGATGTCTAACGTTTACTTCTTTATTTTTTCCCACTGGAGCTGCGAGGAAGTTTAAAGCCATCAGTTTAGCATTGTAAGTGTAAGTGTAAGTGTCTGACTAGCTGTACTTCCTGGTCACAGCTGCTGCTTCTCTCTCTCTCTCTCTCTCTCTCTCTCTCTCTCTCTCTCTCTCTCTCTCTAGGAGAAGTACGAGACGCAGCACTCGGAGACGTACAGACGGATTTCTGGCCTGGAGGGAGAGTTAGCCGAGACCACCGCCATCAAGGATCAGTTACAGAAATACATCAGAGAGCTGGAGCAGGCCAACGATGACCTGGAGAGAGCCAAAAGGTGCGCGAGAAACAAGAATTCATCACAACACGTTATAGAGTTCTTATGATTGTATGTGACGGCGTTACTTGATGATGAAGGGGAAGTGGACGATTTGGAAATAAAACCTCATTACACTCAATACAGGCCTGTTGTAAAGCCGTGTGTGAGTTCACTGTGGTGTGCTCGAGCATGTTTGTTGTTCTTTGAACTACTGTTTTTTTTTTTTTTCCCCTCTGTCAGGGCCACCATCATGTCTCTGGAGGACTTCGAGCAGAGGATGAACCACGTCATTGAGAGAAACGCTTTCCTGGAGAGCGAGCTGGACGAGAAGGAGAATCTGCTGGAGTCGGTGCAGAGACTGAAGGATGAAGCTCGAGGTGAGCTCCAAACGCTGCTCTCACACACAGGTTCACAGGTACGTCAACAAAACCGTGACTCTCCCGTGTGGAGCGTCGCACACGAGGAACATCCTCTCGCTGCGAGTGAGGAATTTTCAGGGGTTTGGGCTTTTACAACTTTTAAATAGTCCAGTTTGTGTTACAGGATGCGGAAGTTATTTATTTATCTACATGCATTGAGTGGGTGGCTTTTAAAATTCGTGTTTATGTAGGCTGCATATTTTTAATTAGACGTTGCAGCGATTAAATTCCCAGGAGCAGACGGTGAAAGAGGGGAAAAAAACAAGTTCAATCCGATCTTTAAACAAATGGAAAATATTGGATTTGGACAAGAATTTTGTTGGAACTGGAAACATTTACACACAAAGAGATGATGATTTATTTATTTATTTTTGGATAGATTTTATTATATTTCTTACATTGCCATGTGACTGAAGGAGTTTGCAAAAAATCGTCATTTTAAAACTTGATTTTTTTTTTAAAGAAAAGAATATCAGGTTGGTCTCGATATCTAGTGTCTGTAATCTCATATTAATTAGCTTAACTTTTAGCAAATAATTTTAATTAGCTTTACATTCAGAGTCTTATTAAAAAGCTCTTTATCAGGTAATAAAAAAAAAAGTGTTTTGAGCCACGTGGTGAATTTCATTCGAGTTGAATATTGTTCGTCTGACACTGATTATGCTTCTGCGTATGTTCTTTTAGTAATGTTTGTGTAAGTCATGTGACTGTCTATTCTTGCTGTGTGTGTGTGTGTGTGTGTGTGTGTGTGTGTGTGTGTGTGTGTAGATCTGAGGCAGGAGCTGGCTGTGAAACAGAAGCAGGACCGTAAATCGTCCCTCAGCCTTTCAGTGGACGGAGAGAAGGTGGAGTCGACGCCGTCACACGCTCCGTCCGCTCATTCCTCGCTCCTCACTACACCGCCCAGAGCAGCAGTGGGCCCCGGGAGCGCGTTTCACACGCCGCCGTCCTCCTACAGCAGAAGTGAGACCTCACACACACACACACACACACACACACACACAATCACAGTATCAACTTAAACTTCTCATGTTTAATGAGGACAGAATTGACTTAATTTTTTTTACAGCAAAAAAAAAAAAAAGCTCTGATGAATAATTATTCATGACGGCGTGTGTGTGATTTAGTTGAAGGTCTTACTGGGACGCCGCTGACGACGTCAGCACGGATTTCCGCACTCAACATCGTAGGAGAGCTGCTGAGGAAAGTCGGCGTAAGTCAACTAGCTTAATGATAATTAATATAATAATCATTGTGTTTGTGTGTTCTTGTCCTACGCTCTCGTGCGAATTGCACTGTGTGTGTATTGTGTAGTTGTGTTTAGGTTTTGTGTGAAGGAGATGAATAAATGTAATGACCAACTGCACAACTCATCATGGGTCAGTACTTCTTCTTTTATGTCCTTGTTGTTTGTTTGCGCATGTGTTTCAGAATCTGGAGTCGAAGCTGGCGTCGTGCAGAGAGCTGCAGGTCCAGGAGCGAACGCCGAGCCGCTCGACGATGGCTCAGAGCGCGCACGGCACGCCGAGAGAAGCGCTAGAGAACCAGTCGAGCACTAACGGTCTGTTCGAGGGGTGAGTGAGACACACACACACACACACACACACACACACACACACACACACACTGAAACTTAAGCTTGCTTAGACGTTATTCGTTGAAAAATTTCCACTGAGCCTCGTTCATCAATCGTTTAGTAAAGTCGCGTGTAAATGTTTGCGTAAGCTAAACTGAAGTTATCGGTCAGATCTACAAACGTTTCGTTTCTTCGTACTCGCGTGTGTATGATGATAGCCGTAGTGACGTCCATAAAAGGTCGTGTGCACAGACAGCTCAGAGCACGAAATGACTAATCAGGGTAAAGCCTGAAAAACAGAAGTGGAATTTATTTTTTGAATCACTTTGATGCCAATAAAAATATTTAATAAAATATCGTATTAATAATAATAACTAAGCTGTAAATCTTCCTTCGGCTGAGGCGTTTGTTTACTCTTACGGCTCTGCTGCGAAACGCTGTAAACATAATAAAAATAAGCAGTTTAAACCCAACAGTATATTCCAGATGTGAAACTGCATATGATCTGAAGTCGATCAAATCAAGCTTTACGTTAGTGTGTGTTCCTGTGCGCAGATTTACACACACTCGGGAGCTCATATAAACGATTCACGAATAAATCCAGCTCGTTCAGTGAGGCCCGTCGTATACAGACGAATATTCTACACGTTTCTGCAACACGTTCTTCCGTAAGATATTCCATCAGCTGATGTTTTCTTAACACGTCGCTCCAGAATCTCCCGTAGATGTTTATTAATGCGCTCAGACGCGCTACATAAACGGACTAGAGATGTGAGTAATCGCTGATATGGTGACGTTTTCTGTGAGGAGACGTTTATTAAACCTTTATGGAAGGAGAGTTTTGAGTGTCAGAGGTGAAGCTGTAACTTTACACCAAAGCAAGGATTAGTCTGTTCTTAGTTGAGATCTTAGCTATCATCTTTCTCTCTCTCTCTCTCTCTCTCTCTCTCTCTCTCTCTCTAATACTTTGCTTCTTGTGATTTTACAGGATGGTGAAGCGGCTGGATTTCGGACCCAAAATGGTGGTGTGACTCACGTTCTCTCTCTCTCTCTCTCTCTCTCTCTCTCTCTCTCTCTCTCGTTCTCTCTCTCTCTCTCTCTCTCTATTTCTTTTCTTTTTCTCTCTATCATGTGTGTGATTGTTCTGGACTCTTCTATGCATGCCTACAGCTGACTAAGGGTTTAACACTCTCGCACTCGGAGTGTGTGAGCTCGTCTCTGCTTTATTACTACTGTTAACTGAGGGTTAATCCCTCTCTCTCTGTCTCTTTTTTATTTTATTTTTTTTATAACTTTGCCTATATTTACAGCCTGATGTGTACATATGTACTTTTTTTTCACTGTTTTTACAATGAAAATGTCTGAAATGGATATTAGCACTGCACAGTTTGGGGGGTTTTCTGCTGTAACGCGTCTCGGTTTACGTCTTTATCGGATGATGATCCGTTTCATGACCTAATAGGCTGAAAAACGGTCGAAGGTGGAAGTAAGAAATGAGATTATCCGTAGGAAATGTTATTCTACTGCCTCAGATTCAGTACGTTTAAGAAATATAAATAGAATTTCCGCTTTACCCTGAATGTAGTCTATCATGTGAGGCGTGTTTGGCGTGTGTAGTTTGCTTCTTTAATTCTGCACTTGGAGCTACGAGGCGGAATGACCGGATAAGGAAGCGGAGGTCATAGCCATATGTTTAACCTGACTTAGCTGTAGCTTTTTAAGCTGTTATGTTTTTGGAAAGATATTACAGCTAGATTATAATTTTAATCAATATTTCCTTTTTCAAAGTCCTAACTGAGTCTGAGGCATGGAGTGACTGAGGATGAAAATAATTTGGTTCTAAGATGGCGTTCTAAGATGGCGTTCTAAGATGGCGTTCTAAGATGGCGTTCTAAGATGGCGTTCTGTGACGTCGGTGTGTCCATTTTATCGAATCAGAGACAACGAACAACTCCGCACAAAGCTATACACTTTAGTGTTTCCTTTAGCTGTTACCTTGTAGGTGAGCACAAATCTTCATGCAAATGAGATGACTCAGGTTGTGTGCTAGTGAGCGTGCGCTAGTGAGCGTGCGCTAGTGTGTGTGTGTGCACGAGTGAGAGAGCGAGCAGGAAACACTAAACTGTGCAGTGCAGCTCAGACTTAGGGACTGCAATATTGCCATATGGGTCTGTGTGCAAAATGTCTTCTAAAGAACAATTAGAAGTTTGGTGCAAACCGTTCTAGCTTTAGCAGGTCAGGAATAACGTTTTGAAATGTTGTTGCTTTGCGTCAGTGACACACCTGCCCTTTTCGGGGCACTCGTAGCCGAGCCTCGTCCCTGTACGTCCCTTTCACGTTATGAGTGGCAGGTCAAGAAAAAAAATATTTTTTTAGAAATAAATTGCTTAAAATGTAAGATGGGGAAAGAAAAACACATTTTTTGTCGTTATAGCAACAGCGTTAGCGGTATAAAAGCACTAAGGAGACTCAGGATGCGCTCAAAATATAGAAATGGTAAATGATTGAATAAATTTATCACGTTGTCTCATTGCACACGTACGTACGCGTTGGTGATTGTTAGGTTCTCGCTTGATCAGGGTTCCGTTAGGGATGAACCATAGAACCCTTTACATGTTAGATTTAATCTTTTTCTCCTAAGCATGTACAGTAATGGCTTTTGCGTGGCTGACGTGACACTAATTTTCTATTTCAAAGAGCTTTTGCTGATGCGAAACGTGTCTCTGCTGCAGTTTGACGAACCCGTGCCTTAGGCTTAGTTTCGAGTTGCGTTCTCCGGGGGGAAATTGAGACGGAGAATAGACGCTGCATTACAGAGAGAGACGAGTCGCTAGAAAAGATCGCGTTTACAGCAGAGGGTTAATCTGAGAGGGACACGGAACAGAATACGGCTTCTAGGTCTATAGAAGGAATAAAACACTTGTGGGTGCGCTATTGTACTTTAAGTGTTTTATTCCTCTTATACCACAGCAATTTGCCAACCGTGATGATTTTTTTATTTTTATTAAAGAACGATGTGTCGTTTGATGTTGTGAAACATCGACAAAACAAGACATTTCCTCTCTCGATGTTAATAAGACCAAAAAAAAAAAAAAAAGCGTAAAACTTCTCTGTCCAGAAGATGTCGGAAAACCTACCTAAAGTTTCAGCTTTACCTACAAAGCACTGACACTGGAGACTCCTTCCATAAATGTTCAAGAAATCTACGATTTTTAATCAGTCCGTGTGCAACACCAAAGTCTGTTGTCCGTTGTGCAAGTTTCTGTGTATGAGCCGTTACTATAGAAACGATAGCGCATCAGGACGAGAGATGCTGTTATAGAAGATCACTCACCTTCTGACCAATCAGAGTTCGGTAGCGCTGTAGGACATCGCAGCCATTTCTCCGTTTTAAAGCTGGAGTAAGCGATAGTGAGAAGCCTTGTTACAGCGCTAGTACTTTCGGGCCATTTCTTTATAAAATGTTCCAGTAAATGAGTCCAGAGCCTTCCTGTTTTTCTTTCTTTCTTTCTTTCTTGCGCTTTGTCCGGGACGTAAACTTTAAGAAATGGACCCGTTTCCTGTATGCGGTATCTCTGTAGTGTAGTTACGATGAATTAAATACTTCAGTGAAGGCAACAAAGTGTTTTATGTTAAAATTAGAAATGTAAAGAGGAGCTCGTACGTGCTGTTTTCTCTACTAATATAGGAGTTATGATGCATGGATGGATCGATAGACAGGAAGATCAAGGACATAGTTACATGTTTACATTTGCCGTCAATCACTAAAGACTCGTTACAGTTTTGTCCGTTTGCCTTTTTGCCGTTGATCAGGTGTTTAAATCACACGGTCACTGAGAGATGAGTTGAGTTTTAAGATGCAGTTTGGATTAAACACAGCAGATTCTCATGTTCATGTAAAACCAGTGTTCCATCAGCAGATGTGCAGAATAAACGTCTTACTAAACAAAAACGACTCGAGTCTCCTTCCTGCACAAGTGAAAACATGATGTGTGTGTGTGTGTGTGTGTGTGTGTGTGTGTGTGTGTGTGTGTGTATCACAGTTCCAGGGCCCTTGTTCGATCCTGAGCTCGGAATACTGTCTGTGTGGAGTTTTAAATGTTCTCCAGGCTTCCTTTGCGTTTTCCAGATTTCCTCCAACCTCACGAAAACATGCCACTAGGTGAACTGGCGACTCTAAATTTGTGTCTAGTTGTGGAGGTGTGTGTGTGTGTGTGTGTGTGTGTGTGTGTGTGTGTGTGTGTGTAGGTGCGTTTCATCTGGAAGAAGCTTCTTGAGTCGGCAACGTTTGACATCAAGGTTTAAAAAAAAAAAAAAACGAGCCATTCTTCAACACATTGATGCTCTTAAGTATCATAATGCATAAATACAATTTATTTAAAAAAAAAAATACAGTACTTATACAGTACTGTGCAAAAGTCTCAGGCAGCCTAAGTTTTAGATTTTAAATTTCCAAACATTACTATTCCAAAAGCAACGTATTACATTATAGACCACTTTTCAGACAAAAAAAAAAAATCTTCGCTGTCAGGAATGATTTACAAAAACAGAAGTCTCTCGATGAGCTGTGGCCGATTCTCCAAGAATCAGTTTCCTTATGAAACTGTACAACACTGATGCATTTTCTTTTTTAAAGACAAAAACTCACACACTATTCACATTGTTTAATTACTGACTGACTGCTGCTCTTTACAGTGGATGTATTCATTGATGTGTGTCTTTTGCTGTGTCTTTGCTTTATAGCATTTCTTTACATGTGGCTATTTATTTTGCACAGTCCTGTATATGTATAAGATGGAAAATAAATTCCGTTTTTTAATCATATTCATTTTCATGCTTTTAAGTTTCTTTCAGTCTCCAGAAACGTTATTGCTGCTTGTGATGAAATATGAAGTGACTCATGTAAAATCAGGAAAATGAATCAATGATCGTCTATGTACATAAGTCTGGGCGCATTATCCTGCTGAAAGAGGTCACTTCCATTAGGGAATACCGTTGCCATGAAGGGGTGTACCTGGTCTGCAACGATGTTTAGGTAGGTGGTACGTGTCAAAGTAACATCCACATGAATGCCAGGACCCAAAGTTTCCCAGCAGAACATTGCCCAGACCATCACACTTCCTCCGCCAGCTTGTGTTCTTTCCATAGTGCATGCTGGTGCCATCTCTTCCCCAGGTAAACGATACACACGCACCTGGCCTTCCACATGATGTAAAAGAAAATGTGATTTATCGGAGCAGGCCACCTTCATCCATTGCTCCGTGGTTCAGTTCTGATGCTCACCTGTCCATTGTAGGCACTTTTGGCAGTGGACAGAGGTCACCATGGGCACTCTGACAGGTCTGTGGCTACACAGCCCCATACACAACCCCAAGATGCACTGTGTGTTCTGACTCCTTTCTGTCAGACCCCACATTAAAATTTTCAGCATTTTGTGCTACAGTAGCTCTTCTGTGGGATCAGACCAGACGGACTAGCCTTCACTCCCCACGCGCATCAGTGAGCCTTGGGCGCCCATGACCCTGTCGCTGGTTCACCGGTTGTCCTTCCTTGGACCACTTTTGGTAGGTACTAAACGCTGCTCACCAGGAACACCCCACAAGACCTGCCATTTTGGAGATGATCTGACCCAGTCGTCTAGCCATCACAATTTGGCCCTTGTCAGAGTGGCTCAGATTCTTACGCTTACCCATTTTTCCTGCCTTCAACACATCAACTTTGAGAACTGACTGTTCAGTTGCTGCCTCATATATCCCGCCCCTTGACAGGTGCCATTGTAACAAGATAATCAATGTTATTCCCTTCACCTCTCAGTGGTTTTAATGTTATGCCTGATCTGTGTGTGTGTGTGTGTGTGTATATATATGTATATGTAGAGATAGAGATAGAGATAGAGATGATTTAAAAAAAAGTCTGGAACTGTTAAACATTTGTGTGAAATTAGATATATGATCATTCTGCTCCTGAGCTTCACTGAGTTTGATCAGAAGTGTAATGTGATCAAAGGAGAACAAACACCACACCATCGGCATGTTGGGTTAAAAAAAGAAAGGACTGAATACAAAACATTCCCCATAAACCCAGTGTGTAGTGTGTTGATGCGTCAGTGACACTTGGCTGGATTTTTTTCACAGCAGCTTGTCACGGTGTGAAGACGTCATGGTGGTCGAGTCATGACTTCTGCATCCGTAACAGAAAGTGTTGCAGGACACAAAATCGATGTTTTGCAAGCCTGAGATTATGAAGGAGATTGTCATTGTAATGGGTCTACAATCCTCCACAGAGATCTCCTCTCTGTCTCGCTGGATTCTTCTCTCCAGGATAGGCTTCACCAAATATTACCGGTGTGGGTGCCAATACTTTTGCAACCAGCCTACAGTTTTATGTGTTCTTGTGTGTTTATGGACAAAACGTCATCCATTGCATGTATTATTATTCGTGATGTTCCTTGTTTTCATGAAGGATGTGAATAATTCTGTAAAGCTTTTGCAGAAGTGAAGTGAAAGCTGCTGAAGTGGCAGCACGCGCCCAGTAGATGGCAGTGTTTATTAATCATCACACAAATATCCTGAGTTCTGAGACGCAAAAGTGGTTTGAGGGAAATATAAATCATAAATCATAAATATGAGAATGATCACGGAATACACTTTCACACTGCTTCATAAATGTAGTTAACTGCTGTGTGCATACATATTATTATTAAATCTATTATTATAAAATTATTATTAAAAAAAAGGATTTATTAATGACTCTTAAAAAAAAGAGTTACAATAACTACTATGCATCATTTGTCATAACTTTAATAATGACAGAAAATAAATTTGTCAATAATTTTTTTTTAAAGAATAAGAATTAGCCAAATAAATAACGTTCTTGTTGCTGTTTTTTTTATTTTTTATTTTTTTTTTAGAAACTGAAATATGAAAATGACAGCAAAGGATTAACTCTTAATAATTAATTATAAAGAACTAATATAAGTAATTTATATCTTAAATAAATGTAAGGTATTTATGTTATACACCTTAGATAATTTGTTAATAAATTCTAAAAAGAATAATGATCTTCTTCTTCTTCTTCTTCTTCTTCTTATTATTATTATTTTCAAACAGAAAATAACTCTTAATAATTAAATCACAATAACTATTATACGTTGTTTGTATCTTAAATAAACTTAATAATTTATAAACTTAATAAATTCTGAAAGAAAACGATTAAAAAATGAAAGAGTTTTAATTGTTACTACGTTTACATTTTATATATATATATATATATGTAATATGTGATTATTTATATTATTGTCCTATTATTTATTTATTGAATTTAACCGGAAGCTCTGGCGCGCGCGCTCCGATGTTTACTACTTCAAGTCGTCCAAAAAAAAAAAAAAAAAAAAAGCCTCTCGAGCGCACGACCCCTGTCCAATCAGAGCGCGGAAGAAGAAGCCGGAGAAGACCAATCACAGCGCAGATCACTCGGAAGAGGGCGTGGCTTTATCCGTAAAACGGTTGGGGGCTGGAAGAACCCGGCTGCCTAAACGCGCCCGTTTTGCGTAAGCCCATAAGAGTCAGCGGGGAGGTGATGAACCTGAAGCCGCGGCGGTGTTGAGGGAAAGCGGACGGCCTCCCACGCAGCTCTCGGACATGGACCGCTTCTGCAGCGCGGATTCCTCTGGCTCCTCCGACCCCATCTGGGTGAGTCCGTGTGTAGACTCCGTGACAAACCCTGGAGCATTCGGTGCTGAAATTGCTAAGCTTTTCAAACCTGCGAATGCCAGTTAAATCATGCTAACGCTAATGCTAATTAACGGACCCTTGTATATATATACACACAGTATGTTTTTAGACAACATGTAAAATGGCGGCGCTGTATTCAATTGCACGTGACCGCGTTTAGTTATTTATTATACTTATTAACATATTGTTTTAGAGATTAGCTTTCTAACTTACTTTCTTAGAGTTAGTTAGCTAGTTAGCAAATCATGCTGAGGCTACACCAAGCCTATGTGTCATCATCATAATCATAATCATCATCATCATCATCATCATCATTGTTGTTATTGTTGTTGTTTATAAACAATGACCAAGTTATTTATTATTTTCATAATGATGAATGGTGATCAATGTCACGCGAGTTCTTTTAATCTTTTAAAATGTAATCTTTCCTAAAGTAAAAGCTAAATCTTCTGTAATACATTCATATATTAAAATCATTAAGACTTGTATACTGTACATCCGTGTTATTTAAGGCTGCAGCTGTAATAGAGTAAACAATGTTTAATCAAATAAAATGTACACTTTTTAAAGAGTCTCAGAGTAATATTATAGCATTTTATAATATTACATGTGTGTGTATAGTTTGTCTGAATTGACCTCGGTTCCTGTGTTCATCCGGGATGGAGTTGTTTATGTGGAAAGTTTGTCAGCCATTTTCTGGAAATTGTTTGTGATAATGGTTTTAAAGAGCTGTTTACACACTTGGCAGGTTGTGTAAATCCTCAGATCTCAGCCACAAATAATCACTTTCAGCTCTCCGCTGTGATTATTCTAACCCAAATGTCCTGTTTCGTTTTATTCACTGCTTCTCGTTTCATTCCTGAAGAACCTCACAGCTCGACCCGTCTGTTTTATACACGACGTTAAAGCGTCTCTTTCCGACATGTTACAGTCACAGGCTTTTCTTTCTTGCTGTTGTTTATTTGTATGGTTTTGCTTTCATGTCTGTTTTTTTAAACTAGAATTGTATTATCCAGATTAATGTACAGAGAGGAAACAAACGAGAGATTGGGAGAACGATGGAATGAAGAGAGGAAACTAGGAAGAGAGACAGGAAGACAAACAGTGATTAAGACAGACAAGGGTGGAAAGAGACAGGAGGAGACAGAAGGGGCAAGGAGATGGGGTAGAAGGACAAAGAGGGACACGAAGAAGGACAGGGGTAGAAAGATAGAGATGGATATGAAGAAGGATGGGGCAGAAAGACAGATGGATAGGAAGAAGGACAGGGGTAGAAAGACAAAGAGGGACATGAAGACGGGTGGGGCAGAAAGACAAAGAGGGACACGAAGAAGGAGGGGCGGAAAGACAACGATGGACATGAAGGACAGGGGTATAAGGACAAAGAGGGACATGAAGAAGGACCGGGGTGGAAAGACTGAGATGGACAGGGGCAGAGAGAGAGACAGACTGAGATGGACAGGGGCAGAGAGAGAGAGAGAGAGAGAGAGAGAGAG
>CM040987.1:2719921-2739875 GCA_022985145.1 Pangasius djambal | reverse complement strand
GTTTCCTCACCTGAAGGAGAACCCTAGAGGGCACTTTGTCATGTTTCCTCACCTGAAGGAGAACCCTAGAGGGCACTTTGTCATGTTTCTTCATGTAGTGGAACCCTAGAGGGCTCTTCGTCATGTTTCCTCATGTGGTGGAACCCTAGAGGGCACGCCATCACGTTTCCTCACCTGAAGGAGAACCCTAGAGGGCACTTTGTCATGTTTCCTCACCTGAAGGAGAACCCTAGAGGGCACTTCATGTTTCTTCATGTAGTGGAACCCTAGAGGGCACTTCATGTTTCTTCATGTAGTGGAACCCTAGAGGGCACTTCGTCATGTTTCCTCACATGTAGTGGAACCCTAGAGGGCACTTCGTCACGTTTCGTCACATGTAGTGGAACCCTAGAGGGCACGCCATCACGTCTTATCTACCAGATAAACCTACAGAGGGACCTCTGAGTGCTGAGCACTTTGTTTCACTGAAACCTGACAGGGATCTCACGCCGGTTAGCGCTATCACACCGAACGGATTCTCCATGCACCAGCTGGGGGCTAGCGGGAAGGCTAAAGGTGCTGGCGTCTGCTTCTTCATCAACAGTAAGTGGTGCACCTATATGAAACTGTTTCAACAATCACGTACGCCAGCGTTAGAGCAACTCGCAGTCAAATCCCGGCTGTTTTATCCACCAGATGCTATTGATAATGAAGCTCTGGACAAGCTGTTCCCAGCCGTTTGTATGCAGGATATCTGTCATTCAGAGGCTCTCTCGGTGATTATAGGAGATTTCGACCACTGAAGCCTGAAAACTGTATTACCTAAATAATATCAACATGTTGCATGTCCAACAAGAGGAGAAAAAGCCTTTGACTACGGTGACACCACCATCAAGGGTGCATATAAATCTACTCCTCGCCCTCATCTTGGCAAGTCAGACCTTTTATCTGTGTTACTGCTTCCTGCATATAAACAGAAACTTGAAGAGTCACCGCCAGTTGAAAGGAAAATACAGTGCTTGAATAAGGAACACGAGTGCGAACTCCAGGACTGCTTTGAAAATACAGACTGGTCAAACGTGACTTACAAAATTCCATTAAAAGGCAATACAACGACTACAGTGGCTGATCAGCAATCACGGACTACAGACTCTCTCCCATCTCCTCTTCTTGGCGCTCTAACCTCCCTCCCTGATGAACTCGATAAAAATCATTTCTCTGCTTGATTTGAGAACTCAAACCAGGCTACTGCAGTAATGATGGCTTAGCCTTCCAGGTTACCAGTGCTGATGTGTGCTAATTATTCAAAGAGTAAATGCGCGTAAATCCCTCAGCCCAGATGGAATTTGATCGCGTGTCCTCAAATCATGTGCTCCTCTGCTGTCCCAGGTCTTTGTACACATCTTCAACCTTTCACTAATAAATTTCTTGCTACGTGCCTAAAGAGAACGGCCGTTGTTTCACTACCAAAGAAATCACCTGTTACTGGACTCCGTGATTGTCACCCCATTACACTGACACCTGCTGTGATGATGAAGTGCCCCGGAACCGTTTATGTCCTTCATAAACGACAATATTCCTGCCACCACAAATCCGTTACAGCTCTCCTATCCACACAGCTTCTCGGTTTTCGACGCCATCTCTTTCTCTTTACACTGCTCTGACTTATCGGAAAAAGAGAAAGACCTGTGTCAGGATGTTATAACATCCATTCATTGGTTATATCTCAGCCTTCAACACTTTTGTGCCTTCTAAACTGGTCATGAAGCCAGTCCAATTCCATCTGCAACTGGGGACTGGACTTTTTGACCAACAGACTGCAGACATAAAAAAAAAAATAAATAAATAAAAATAAATCATCCTCATGGACTCTGAGCATGGGAACTCCACAGGAGTGGTGTCTTAGCCCTCTGTTATACAGCCGGTTTGACCATGTGGCCAAATACAGCAGCGCCCAACTCATAAAATCTGCATCTGATATCCCGGTAATTGGACTCCGTATAAAGATCTGTTTGTACGGTGTGTAAACAACAACCTCACCCTGAATGTCACAGAGAGCTCATTGTAGGTTTCAGGAGAATCATCTTCCATCTACATCAACAGTTTACTCATGGATATCATCAACCTGTTCAAATTCCTGTGCGTGCAGCTGTCAGGCTCACGTTCCTGGTCCTTAAATGCCAGAAGTATCAGCAGAAAAGCACAACAACGTCCGTTTTTTTTTTTTCTGAGGAGACTCCACTGCTTTAGAATGAACACCACTCGAGTCAACTTCATGTAGGTTGAGCCTGGCTGCGCAAGACCTCAGGCTCCTACAGAAGACAGTTAAAATAGCTTCCAAAGCTGTTCATTTGTACTGAGCTTCCATCACTTTAGCACATCTTCTCCACCAGATACTGGGCAAGGGCACAGTCCATCTTCTTGGATGCACCCAGCTCATGTTCTGTGCTCCCTTCCTCAGCATCAAGACAAACACCACTCGCCTCAAAAACGGCTTTTACCTACAGGCCATTAGGATTCTCAATAGCCGAATAACGATAATCACCCTTTTTGTCCTCTAATGTTTCCCGGGAATTAAAAGAAACTTGCAAATTTGTGCATTCAATATGGGAAGTGGTTGAAGTCTTAAACGCTGTTGCTAGGCAACCAGGAAGTATGGATTCAGAAACTAGATCACTTAGCTAGCTTTTGCAGGGTTCGAGCTTGATGGACATGAAGAGGTTGTTTTTAATGTTTTGGAAAATCAATTGTTGTGTTTTCACAACCCTAATGTCCTGTTAGACAGCATGTGATGATCTTTTAAACTCCATTAGGATCAGACTGTGAGGCAATTCCGAGATGGATGACGGTGCTAAAGTCATCAAGGAGCTTTAAAATGTTCGAAGATGAGTTTTAAAATCATGCTAATGTGATTTTATTATAAGAGCAATATTTTGTTGTTTTTATTTTATTTTTTTTTTTTTGAATGCAGAATCCATGTCCAGAAGCAGGAGCAAGCTTCCTGTCTAGAATCAGCTTCTGGTGGATCACAGGGTGAGAGAAAAACTTTGTGTGTGTGTGTTACTTCATTATTTTTTTAATAAGAAGTTTTTAATTTTCATCTTTATAAAATGTACAAGCAACCCTAGAGCAGTTATTCAAAGTTTTTAAAATGAAATGATGCTTTTCACACACACTCTTCACTTTCCATGCAAATGTCATACAAAGTGGAACAAAAGGTCATCGGAGAGAAATAGAGAACAAAAAAGAACCGATTTTTTTTTTTTTTTTACTGTTCTGTGTGATATGTTTTGTTGCCTGAGGAGCGTACTTGACCTGAAATGCCACGAGCATTTCATTCTACGTCTGTCTTGGCATACTGTGCACCTGATTTTAAACAAAAAACAAAAAACAAAACTTCCCCTGAAATGCAGCTTGTCGCTCAGAAGTCGCTCAGGATGCAGCCTCCTGTGTACAGGAAGGAATAAAATGTTAAGTCATTGTTCGTTGCCTGATGATGAGAACTAGCTAGTCGGAGTGCATTTTGAACAGGAAGTAACCTACGTGCCAAGCTATGTGTTTTTGTACAGAGAGGGGTGTGTGTGTGTGTGTGTGTGTGTGTGTGTGTGTGTGTGTGTGTGTGTGTGTGTGTGAGTGAGTGAGAAGAGTTTTGGAAAAGTGAATATGGTAGTGAATAGCAATTGTGGCGGAGGGAAAAAAAAAAGAAGAACAGAAAAAACCAAAACTGTAAATGTGACCCAACCAAACTAAGCTTGCTGAGACAGAAAAACTAGATTTGTTTTGGGGCATATTGCCAAAACGTTTTTTTTTAAAACCGTGGTTGGTGTGGCATTTATTCTGAGAATTATAAATGAGGTTATAATTGCTGTAAACAATCCAGGAGTCCAGGAGCATCAGGGTTTTACAGCAGGGTGTGTGTGTCGGATCAGGATTGCGGCATGGCAGGTCTTCAAAAATGAAATCGGGTGTGATTTGAAATAAAAAAAAAAAAAAAAAAAACACTGATAAACAGGAAAGAAGCACTGATACATACGACAAAATTTGGGTGAGAAATATTTAAAGTAACTAAACCTGAACTGCAGCATGATTGCCAATGCTTATCCTTCAACACAGAAAGTGTGTGAACTGTATTTTTTTTTTTTTTTTTCTCCATGTAAATGAAATAATAATATATATATTTTTTAAATATTGTACCTTTTTGGTCCTAGATGAGTAAAATAAAGATTTAAAAAGTACAGTTATTTTAATAATAGAAAAGTATTAAAACATTAAATATATACACAGTTTGTTTAAAAAAAAAAAATTATTACAATAGAAATATAATTTTTTTTTTAATGGTATTTTTTTCAATGAGTGGCAGTGTATGGTGTTTATCTGTCTGTCTATTTATGTAGTCTATCTGTCTGCCAATCCAATCTCTGTCTAATCTATCCATCTGTCTGCCGTCTGGCTGCAGGTTGTTGATGCATGGCTACAAAAAGCCCCTAGAAGAGAAAGATTTGTGGTCCCTAAATCCAGATGACGAGTCTCAGATGGTCGTGCCACAGCTGGTGTGTCGCTGGAACCACGAATGCACCGAGGTCAAAAGGTCAGAGTTAAATCAAGCCTTTTAGTCTCGCTAATGCTAATAATAATAATAATAATAATAATAATGCTAACAGGGAGAGTAGAAATGACTGAGTTGACAGGGTTTAGCAGATTCCCGGGGTTAAATGGATAATAAATTTTTTTAAAAATTATAATTCATCATGTCAGAAAAGAGTTCTGATCAATCGGATCATGTAGCAGTGATGTACTAAATGACCTTAATGTCAATTCCAAAACATGACCAACAGACGATGATAAAATAGTTAAACGGTGCTGTAAGTCAGGACTAAAACTGTGTGGATTTATTTATTTTATTTTATTTTTTTAAGCCGGAAAACTATCCAGAGGTTGTTCTCATGTTCTGGAGGATTATGAAAAACTCCTGCTCGAGTGCTCGGTCTCATGTTTGAGTCCTGTAAGGTTCAGTAAGGCAGCTTAAAAATTCATCTGGAGCCCAGCCAAGTGCTCAGACACGGAGAAGTGGAAAAAGATTTTGAGGAAATGGTGGAGTAATGTTTTTAAGGTGGTATCACAGTGACTCTGCACAAAGAGCTGATGAGTCAGCAGCGTTGGGGGGGGAATTGTGTTGGCTTCTGTTGTTTTTTTCTCTCTCATGCGGTTGCCGTCACTGTAGATGACTCACTGATATTTGACCTGTTTTTGCTTTTACTGTGGTTTGACACACAGGGAATGTAGACCAGACAAAAGACTGGATGTTTTTAGCATTTTCAAGACTTTGTGGCTTAATGAGCAGCTAATCTGCACGCACTCGTGTGTCTCATCGGAAACAGAAATCTCACTTCTCTCTTCTGTAATGGAGCAGCAGAATGTGAGAAAGCCGCTGGATATTCCTTCATTGATGATAGTAGCAGCAGAAGTTTCGAAGTTTCTAAGATGATATAATAATATTAATTAGACGAATTTCGTACGATGCGGTTTTGATTTTTAAGGCAACGATTTGATGATACCACTGAAGCTGCTAAGATGGAGGACATTTTTTTTTTTTTTTTTTAAAGTTAACATTTACCAGTTTTAAAGATTCATGACATGCCTACAATCAGTGATTTGTAATTTTTATTTTATTTTCTTTTTATTTAAAAAGATACCACAATACCTGCAATTTCTCTGGAAAGCGTATTTGATCATGATCTCGATATTAAATTGGTATCGCGCAGCTCCAGCTGGTGAGGGAGTGACTGTTTGTTTGTAGCTGCTAAGTGATGACTGGAACTTACTCGCTGGATGATAAATGCAGCTAAAAACAGAAAAAAAAGTAAGTTGTGGAAAACTCCTCAGGGCATGCTGTGTTAGGAAAACCATCATCTGTTAAAGGTTCAAATTGAAAGGAAATTCATCACTGCTGTTATGTGCTACTGCTTTAATTTTTTTTTTGGGGGGGGGAATCAAATAAAATTGAAATAAATAAAATAAAAAATGTGCTGCAAGATTTTTAAAGCAGTTGTTAAAGAGATGAAAGCCGGAGGGAACGGCTCTGGAATGGTCTAATTAAATTCTGAACACTGAGCAGGATCTTGTTAGCAATCTGAACCAGCGAGACTTTCACGTTTCATTTAAACATCCTGCTTGACTTGCAGCCAGACAAATGTTTTTTTTTTTAAGCCTTCTTTATTCCCAGCTCACCAGCGTGTGAAGGGCGTGTGAAGTGCACTTTAAGCGAACCGTCATCACGCAGCACAAGTTGCACAGCTTGCTCTCTAGAACATGGACATCCCAGCAACCGTGACAGGCTTAGAAACCCGAGCTCTGAAGTAAACGTTACTGTGCGTGATGTATGCGCATACGTAGGAGAAGTAAATACTCGTAGAGCGCCTTCTTTCAGGCTGTCAGGACAATGTGTGAGTTATTGAGCACAAATTCAGACGGTATTGATGCTTGTGTCCCACTGCGAAGATTTGAAAGCGATATATATTTAACATAGGGAGTATTTTTCTTTAGTTTTGTGCCAGAGTTAACAAATAATGGACTCCGGTTGCCTCAAATACCATCTTCATGCGCCATTAATACCTTTGTATAGAATTTCTTTTTCTTGCCGCATCTCCTAACCGTCTCTGAGTGTTTCCCTACCCCAAAACCCCAGAACAAAGACCTTTGTTGCATTAAAAAGGCACTTTAGGGATCGATGGAGGTGCAATTAAGAGCTTTAAAACTGGAGTCTTTTGAAAGCTGCCAGAAATGAGACCCAGGCAGTATGGCAAGCATAAAACAGGTGTTAGGTATGCTTCTCTTTCATTATGCAGCTGTAGGATGTCTAGGTGTTTGGTAAACAAATCTACGTTTTAAAGAATTACAATTAGGCCTTAATCTAAGAAAGGGAGGAAAAAACAAAGAATGTATTTGTGTGGTGGCCTGGAAAAACCCTTCACATGATTAAATTGTGTGAATCTATTTGCATGTATCTCAATCAGAAGTAAAGTTCTATCATTCTGAAGGCACTCAAAAGTGGAAATGGTGAAAATCTCCTTTAAAGATTCCGTGCAGTTCAACTGAAAGACGCCCTGCTTACGTCTACCTTTATAACCTAATTTACTTTAATTTACAACAAATTGTAAAAAAAAAAATGATAGGTTTACAATGTGAAATGAGTTTTATTCTCGCTTTGATTATCATCATCCACGTCAGTCTCTGACGTAAAATCCACAGTTCGCAACGTTTAAACATGAGTCACTTCACTCCACTGATATGCAAACGCTAACGTCGCTGCTAAAATAATCGCGGAGTCATTCGCTCGCTTCTGTTCTGTTGACTTTTTTCTGTTGAATTTTTTTTGTTATTAAAATCTTTTTATTCAGTCATTTAGAAAGTTTTAAACCTGTCGCTCGCGTGCGTGCGTGCGTGCGTGTGCGTGCGTGTGACAGACTGATGTTTTTAAGCCTCTACCACTGAGTATTTTCAGATTGGATTTTAGAATTGATCCAAACAGGGTCAAGGTCACAGCAAGGTCAAATGTCTGAAATAGTTTTTTTTCTTCAGTTGCTTCCTTCCTGTTGGCCATACAAAGGTGTTACTCAAGGCCCATTTTTGGAATGATCGTTGATCCTGTTGGTGTCCAATTTGACTTTTTAGTGCTGTGTTTGTCAAACTGGCCTCTGGTTTTTTTTGTGAAAAGACACCAAGTTTAGAAAGTTAATGTAATAAAAACATGTCCGCATTGTTTTGGTTAAAAAAAAAAAAAATATATATATATATATATATATATATATATATATATATATATATATATAGATTTATGGTTACTTAAAGTGGAGATGTCAAAGTACGTTACTCAAATTTTGGCAGTTTTCTAGAATTTAGCCACAGCGACATCTGAAAGGTCTTCCCAGGCCGCAACTCATAAAATGTAATTATACATGTTACAGAAATGCTACAGAACCACCTTGGGTTCCATCTGCTAGATTTCAGGTGTGTGTGTGTGTGTTTCTAACTTTTATTTCATCATCATCAGACCAGAAGACAAGGCCGTGTACTCCCCGAAACGCTCGACCAAAGCCGAGGACAATGAGGGGCAGCCGATCGAAGAGGCCGAGATCTTAATCTCGAAAGCTCCTCAGAAGACAAGAGAGCCGTCACTCTTCCTCGCTCTGTGCTGGACCTTTGGGCCGTACTTCCTCGTCAGCTCCGTCTACAAGATCATTCACGACATCCTGATGTTCGCAGGGCCGGAAATCCTCAGGTTACTTTTCCCTTTCAGTCACCCAGTATGTGTGCAAGATGTTTGCTTTTCCTCACAGCGTGCTGTTTTTTTAAGGACTCCATGGGAAAAGATCATGTCCTCGAATACAGCTGTGACCTTTTGGACAGGCTCGACGCAAAGTTTGCTTAAGCCTGCTGGAAGTTATCAAGTTACAAACCGGTCCAGCTGATCTCCTCTCACAGGCCCGGGCATGCCTCTTATTAACCTGTGATTATATTCAGACTATGTCACAATATCTGTATGAGACATACACTGCTAAATTCTTCTCAAAAAAACAGTATAAACTGCAAAAAGGAGAATAGCGCGTGACAGAGCGTGTAGTTGCGTGAAAATAATCCACGCCGGGGTGGTGTGATGTGGCACAACGTGACGAGGAGTGCAGTTTTAACCCCCTAAATGCATTACGGTCATATAACCACGCGGTTCGAAGCGTGTTATTCCACTTAAACCACAGCGATTTGCCAAAGATTGCAATGTTTCATTTTAATAATAAACAACATTTTGTGCATTTTAACAGTTTATAGTTAAGATTTAATGCTGTGGAACATTCGAGAGACACGTTTGCTCTTGTTATCACTTATGTTATAGCCACGATAAAGTCATTCCCTCACCCACATCTTCTTTTCATTCTCTGTCTCTCAAAAAAAAAAAAAAACGCAGCTTCTCATTTTACCGAAAAACTGGAAAACGTAAACAACTCTGTCCTGAACACTTTCCTTTGCTGGTAAATTTTACAAAACACTGAAGTTTCAAGACTCTTTAAATAAATGTTAATTAAATGTCTACTAAAATAAAAAAATAAATAAAAATTTAAAAATACATTTAAATAAATTTTTAAATTGGTTTAATTGGAGCGTCTGCTGTACAAGTTCCTGTGAAGGAGCTGTTACTATAGAAACGATGATGCAGCGGAATGAGTGCATTAATATAAACTAGTGTACGAATCGTTCTGTTATACAAAAATACCGCACACCTCCTGACCAATCAGATTAGAGAATTCAGCCGCGCTGCAGTATAAATTAAACGGATATATGGCTGTATCTTTCAGCAAGGCGATAACCCAAAACATGCGAAATCAAACGAAACCTGTACAGTACAAGTTGCCATGAACTTCCCATTCTTGTGATTTAAGTTGCTATAAGTTATTAAAACAATATAAAACATTTGCTTTTCCTCCTCGTAAATATATTCTTTTTTTTTTTTTTTTTTGGTTTTATCTTTTTTGTTACTTGGGATATTGAAGGAATATAACACGACCTAGCATACAAAATGTCTTGTTGAGATAAATGACTTTTTTTTTTTTTCTCTCTCTCTTCATGTTGCAAACATTTGCACTCATGCTCATGAAATGCTTTGACAAGAGCTGCTTTCATTATCATTATTTTTTTTTTGTATTTTCCATTCATAAGCTCTTGAGAATTTCCTGATGCTTTCTCGGTTTATGATTTCTAATGCCACACGACGCATACAAAGATCTGGAGCCATCATCATGACGTCATGAAGCGACTGACATCCTTCTAATTTGTTCTTGTGTCTTAACAGTTCAATAAACCCAAATCTCCTCCGGACCCTTTTTATTAAGTACGAAATCGTGTCTCGAGGTTGTTTTCTGACCGATCTGAGTTTCTCCTGCTCTCTCCTCAGGCTGTTGATCCAGTTTGTGAACGACTCCAGCGCCCCCTCCTGGCACGGCTACTTCTACACGGCTCTGCTGTTCGTGTGCACCTGCGTACAGACGCTCATCCTGCAGAGATACTTCCACGTGTGTTTCGTGACGGGGATGAGGCTGCGTACGGCCATCGTAGGCGCCGTGTACAGGAAGGTGAGCTCAAGTCCTGCTTTCCCACAGACAACCCGTGGGTGTAACGGATAAATGAACGGTCTGATCTTTTTTTACAGCCTTTTCAGTAAGTGACTGTTTAAGAGGATTGCTCTGATTCTTCTGCGTAGACATCACGATTATATCTTGTAGCAAGTTTCAAGTGACATGAATAATAGAACTACAGTATATAATATAATATAAATATATAATTTTGCAGATTTCCTCATTACAGAATACTGGTATGTAAAAAAATCATTACTGTGTACTTCTGTCTTACCTACGCATGAGTTTCGACTATGAAATTAATTAAATTTAAAAAATAGTTATTACTTTTGTAATGTTTTTTTTTTAATTTAATTTCATGTTCAGATTGTTTTTATTCCATTATTAAGATACGTTGTACAGAAAACGTAGCTGTACGGGAAAAAAGGAAATTCCAAGTATTAGTAAATACTATATAAATACAAATTATAAAATGTCTGTCATTAAAAATGATGGTCATATAACAGATATATTTATTTCTTTGAAGAAGATTGTACTTCAGTATTTTGCACGTAGACTTTAATTTTTTGTTTTTGTTTGTGTTTTTTTTTTTTTTTTTAAATTTCGTTATAAAGGCGCTGGTGATCACTAACGCCGCTCGCCGCACGTCTACAGTGGGGGAAATCGTAAACCTCATGTCGGTAGATGCGCAGCGCTTCATGGACTTGATCACGTACATCAATATGATCTGGTCTGCACCTCTTCAAGTCATCCTGGCGCTTTACTTCCTCTGGCAGGTGGGACGCGGCCTCATTTTCACTTTGGTCTGTTTAGAGCAGGAGTGGCTGCTAGTCATATCTGTTCATTATTAATTGAATTTGTGGGTGGGTGTGTGTGTGTGTGTGTGTGTGTGTGTGTGTGTGTGCGCGTGGTATTTCTTTTGTCTGCAGAATCTGGGTCCGTCTGTGCTGGCCGGTGTTGCTGTGATGGTGCTGATGGTTCCAGTAAATGCAGTTATAGCCATGAAAACCAAAACCTACCAGGTAAAACCCTCTCACTGCACGCTAACATGGTTTATCCCAGTTTGATGTAGAAGAATGGATAGGCTCGCAGGTGGCTGGCTGGTTGGTGGACGGGTGATGACTGGATATATAGATGGATGGATGAGTTGAAGTCCAGAGTAATGGAGAGTGTGGGAAAGAGGTAAAGAAGCGAGTGCAGGCGGGTTGGAATGGGTGGAGAAAGGTGTCGGGAGTTCTGTGTGATGGAAGAATATCAGCGAGAATCAAGGGGAAGGTGTATGAGACGGTGGTGAGAGCGGCCATGCTGTATGGTTTAGAGACAGTGGCACTGAGGAAGAGACAGGAGTCAGAGCTAGAGGTAGCAGAGCTGAAGATGTTGAGGTTCTCTTTGGGAGTGACGAGGTTGGACAGGATTAGGAACGAGTACATCAGAGGGACGGCTCATGTTGGACGTTTGGGGGACAAAGTCAGGGAGGCCAGATTAAGATGGTTTGGACATGTTCGGAGAAGGGAGAGGGAGTATATTGGTAGGAGAATGTTGGACATGGAGCTGCCAGGCAAGAGGTGAATAGGAAGCCAAAGAGGAGGTATATGGAGGTAATAAATGAGGATATGAAGCTAGTGGGTGCAAGTGTTGAGGATGCAGAAGATAGGGATAGGTGGAGAGCGATGATTCGCTGTGGCGACCCCTGAAGGGAAAAGCCGAAAGAAGAAGAAAGAAAAGATGAGTTGAAGGCTACATACATGGAGGGAACATTGACAGATAAATATGTAGGTATATGTTGAATAGATGAGTAGATTGTTAGAGTAGATTGATGGATGGATTGATACATGGGCGGATGGGTGGTGCACAGATGGATGCATTTGTGGATGGATTTGTGGTTGATGCCTGTCTGGATGGCTGTGTAGACAGTTGATGGATGGATACATAGATGCATGCATGAATAAAATAGATGGATGGCTGGATATATTGATGGATGGGCAAGTGGACGTGTATGGGCATGAGTGAATGAGTGGATGTATACATAGATGAATGGATGAGTGGGTGAATGGACAAGGGGATGGATATGTGGATGGGCAGATATGTGATGAGTGGATGGATACATAGAGGAATGGACAAATGGATGGATACCTATATGGATGGATGAATAAATTGAAGTATTAGTGGATGGATGGACGAGTGGAAGTATACGGGCAGGGGCAGATGAATGGATGGGTGGATGAGTGGATGAATACTTGGATGGATACATAGATGGGTGGACGGATAAATTGATGGACAAGCAGGTGGCTGGATGGATACGTAGATGAACGGAAGGACGCATGGATGTAAGGATGGATATGTGGACAGATGACCAGGTGGATTCATGGATAAATTGGTAGATTGATGGGTGGACAAATTGATGAATGAATAATCGGATGGATACAGGACAAGAATGAATGGATAGATAGATGGATTAGGTTAAGAAATCGATGAGTGATGCCTCAGATCCTCTCCTTTGTTTATAAATGTTTAGTTTCGGTGTAACCGAGTCTTAGACGTGTCCCTCATCCTTTAGGTTTATTTGGCCATGGCTGAATGTTGATGCGATTTTAAGCTGGTTCTTACTTCCTTTCTGCAGGTTGCACAGATGAAGAGCAAAGACAACAGGATAAAGCTGATGAACGAGGTGCTGAACGGCATCAAGGTGCTGAAGCTGTACGCGTGGGAGCTGGCCTTCAGAGACAAAGTGTCTCAGATCAGAGAGAGTGAACTGCACGTGCTGAAGAAGGCCGCTTACCTCGCCGCAGTTTCCACCTTCACCTGGGTCTGCGCTCCCTTCCTGGTGAGGGGCGGAGATATTTCAACATTATGTAACGTTTATAGTACAATGTTTTAATATTATACACGGTGGCCCAAAAGTCTCCATACATAGGGGACTGTGTTTGCCAGCACCACGTCGGTTGTGCCTTCGTCAGTGGATGTTCGTGGACGTCCGCTTCTCGTTGGTCTCCAACACTTCCAGTCTTTTTGAATTTGTTAATAAGTTTAATAACAGTGTCGTGTGTGACGTGCTCGCCATGTTTCCTCTTAAAGTCCATCGCAACCTTGCGACAGCTTCCCGATCCAGCCACAAGAATGATTTCAATACGTTCTTCTTTTGTTAAAAGATTTCTTAAATACTGTCTGAAACGCACAAAATTAAAAGTATGAAGACATTTTCCTAAAAATGGTTAATTTCCCCTGTGTATGGAGAGTTTTGGGACGCCCTGTAGAACACCTTAATATGATAATTGTGCACTCATTTGAATAATTACAATTAAGTCATATCACGTACTTTGTGTTGCCTTTGCTAGGTGGCGCTGTCGACGTTCGCCGTGTACGTGCTTGTGGACGAGAACAACATTCTGGACGCGCAGAAGGCCTTCGTCTCTCTTGCTCTCTTCAACATCCTGCGCTTTCCTCTC
Organism: Pangasius djambal; assembly: GCA_022985145.1. Lineage (NCBI taxonomy): Eukaryota > Metazoa > Chordata > Actinopteri > Siluriformes > Pangasiidae > Pangasius > Pangasius djambal. The sequence continues at coordinate 2,726,326 of CM040987.1, read as the reverse complement.
AACATGCTCCCCATGGTCATCAGCAGCATGGTGCAGGTCTGCCAGACGAAATACCGAAACCTTGTTTTCATTACATTTACATATCGTCATAACTTATTTTCATGGTGTTAGATATTATTGTGATATTTTATTTAAAGAGTTATCTTTAGAGATGAACAAAAATGGTTGAAATTAATTTTGTAGGTAATTGTAAAGAGCTCACGAGTAGATATCGGGATGGGCCAAATGACAGCATGGCATCATTAGTGTAAGTGTGTAGTGGGTGCCAATACTTTACGACACGCTCCACTGTTAGAGCGGCATTTAGCCGATTGGATGTTCGTTTCTCCTTTTATTTCCTTTTCTTTTAGATGTGAGATTTTTATATCTTTTGGTTGTTTGATTGTAGTTTCATTACGATGCTTTATGGATTAACATGACAACTTATCACTGTCTCTGTCTCTCTTTCTGTCTGTCTCTCTTTCTGTCTGTCTCTCCGTGCAGGCGAGTGTCTCACTGAAACGTCTGCGTGTGTTTCTTTCCCATGAGGAACTGGAAGAGGACAGTGTGGATCGCAGAGCAGTTACTGGCTGTAAGCTGCCACTCAAAATAATAATAATAATAATAATCTTATGTCCTCTCTAAGCCTCGTCTCTTTGTTCTGTGTGTTTGCATTAATTGGTCCAAGAACTTCAATCTGAATCTTCATACCTCTGAATGTGAATCGTTCTGCAAGCTTGATCCGAATGTTCTCGCACACTTGAGTGTGAAATGTGACGAGACCTTGTAATCGTATCATCACGTGTGCTTGAATCTGAGTCATCACCTGTACTTGTTTGAATCTGAATCATTCTGACTGAATCATTAAAAGCCTTGGTGTCAAACCGAACAGTCTTCTGATTCAGTCGAGTCTGAATGATCACGAATGTTTGAATCTGCGCAAGCGCCAACTCTTGAATCAGAATCAAAACGCAAATGCTTCAGTCAGAAACAGTGCAAACATTTGAATCGTAACCAACTCAAGGACATGAATCTGAATTTCACAAAGGCTTCAATCTGAGTCACTGCAGTTGCTTGAATCCGAATTGTTGCAAAAGGCTCGAATCTGATTCATCAAAAAAAAGCTTGCATCGGATTCATTGCGAACTCTTGTATCTAAATTGTCATAAACGCTTTAGTTTGAATCGTCGCAAACGCTCGAGTCTGAATCGGCGCAAACGCTTTAGTTTGAATTGTCGCAAACGCTCGAATCTGAATTGTCGCAACCGCTCAAATTAGTGCCGCAAATTGCCGCAAACTCCTGAATTATATCTACAGTAAGCATTTGAATAGGAATCATCGCTAGCACTATCTTAATCATCTTGCTCGGATGATTCTGAATCATCTTGCTCAGTGAATTCTTATTTCTGCATGCATGCTTAAGTGTAAGCCATCTCACACTCCGTTGAGTCCAATTCGCCCCGAGCTCCTGAGTCTGCATCTTCCTACACGCTTCAGCTAAATCATTCTGTCATACTTGTCTTTTAAAGGTTTAATGCTTGACGGGTCAGTGGCTGTCCTTCATGTCTAAAAACAACCTCAAAGCAGCTTTTTCCTCTTAATCTGATGAACGAGTTTTCACTTCATAAATGAAACGGCGTGACGTGTAGGATTTCAAAAGGCAGCATGTGTGTAACCCAAATGTGTAGGCGGCTGCGTTGGTGGTGGTTTTGATGTCCGGCACTGAGACGACTCTTGTTCCTTTCTTCTTTCATTCAGCACCTGAAAGTATCAGGATCGTGGACGGAACTTTCAGCTGGTCCAAAGACGACCCTCCGGCTTTGAAGAGGTAACTGCGAATCAGTGACGTCACTGCGTTCATTAAAACCATACCACGTCCTTTCGCTTTGTAGACAATGCATGACACATCGAGATGAAACATTTCGAAGTATTAAATGCACCAAACAAACCTGTTTAATATCATGACCTCTGTTTTTTTAAAAACGTCTCTTGATACTGATGTAGCATAAAGACCGTCAGCTGTCTGAGGATTTGATCGGCAAGTACACCTGCATGCTGAAAAACGCAAAATATCAGCAGCCAGACAAATGTAGTCTGGCTAATTTGTGATGCAAATGAAATTAAATAAATAAAATGCAATCAAATGTAATTTTAAAAATGTAATCCGGTGGTATTTAGTCCCAGGCCTGCAATCCTTGATTTTACAGATTATTCTTGTTAGGTTGTTAAGTATTTAGAACTCCTTAGATACCAAAGATATTATATTATATTATATTAAAATACATTTTTATTATTTTTAGTCCGATTCTGAATTATTCCGTAATGTGGAGTAACTGTACACGTTACCTCATGAATACTCCTCTCTGATTGGCTGACAGGTGACCATGTACTTAATGAGCTCTATTAAACCTTATTGTTTAGAATACGGACGTACACTGGGACTAAATTCCACTTCTGAGATTTGCTGAATTTGAACGTATTTTATGTATTTAAATCGAGTACGAAACACTGTGATCTACTTCCACGTCTTTTGCCAAGTGTCCGTGTTATCACCCAAATCCAGTTTTAATTTTTAGTAACAGTTACTGTGAAGCCTGTACTCGTAAATCTTTATAACTGCTTTCTTTTTTTCTTTTTATTAAAAAAGCCTTACATTTAAACATCATCAGTGAGTGAATGCTAGCAGTTTAATCTTTATTAGAGGTTTTAAGGCACTGTTAGAAAATTGGGCTCAGTTATGATGAATAAACGATGCAGGCTTGATAGGAAATGTTACCTAGTGGGTTTTTTCTGCACAGAAACTGAGATATTGGAAAAGTGTGAGTGCAGAAACCTGATTACTGACTGAAAAATTGTTAGAAATATAATTTGTGACAGAATGTAAATATAAAATGAGACATTTATATGAATCGAGCTTAATTGAATTAAAACTTCAATTCATAAATTGTTATAAATATTATTAATTATGATTTAGCATCACATTTACGGAGTAATAAATTAATTGGTAAATAAATAGTAATGAAATTAAAAATGCATTTTAGAAATGGTTTAAATGGAACTATATATTAAACCGCATGCCATATCTTCTTCTGACCTCTCCCATCCTGTCTCTCTCTCTCTTTCTCTCTCTCTCTCTCTCTCTCTCTCTCTCTCTCTCTACTTCACATTTCTGCTCACTTTCTTATCTCTCTCCTCTTTTCCTGTTTTCTTCCCCCCCCTCCCCTTTCGTTTATCTATTCTATCTGTATTCTTTTCTTCATTTCTCTGACTCTATTTAATTATATTCTCTATTTTTAATACTCTTGTCTATTTTCTTTCTCTCTCTCTCTCTCCTTGTGTATAAAGGATTAATGTGTGTATTCCTGAAGGAGCGCTCGTTGCTGTAGTAGGTCAGGTGGGTTCGGGAAAATCCTCCCTGCTCTCGGCTCTCCTGGGCGAAATGCACAAACAGGAGGGCTTGGTGTCGGTCAAGGTACACACACACACACACACACACACACACACACACACACACACACACGCGCATGTCATCACTGATGTGTTTACTCTAACTGTTTTGGTCCTAACAGCTTTGTCAGTGCTTTCACACCCTTTTACTTTTTCACCGTTTCATTTTTTTTCTTTCTTTCTTTTTTTTTTTTTTAAAATAAGGAGTGACACCTGATACTTTAATTGTATCTATAAGCAGCAATCTTTGTGGCACATCTGTGAAACAAGTTGGTTCGTGTTATCACCTACATTATAGCAGCTGTAAACGATCGTCCCCTCACCTTTTCTTGGCGTTATTAAGACATGGCTGTAATGAAATTAATTAATCCTGGAGAGAACGCAAAATGAACATGCTGAAGAATTACTTGGTGGAAGATTTCATTACAGCTTTACCTCCGCCTGTTACAAAGCGCTGACACTGGAGACTCCTTCCGTGAACGTTACATAAACGCCTCCTTACAGAAAACTTAGAAATGCCATATCGACAGTTACACACTTTTCGTTGTTAGATATCAGCCCTTTTTAAAAAAAAAATAAAATCTGAGCATCGTTAGAGTTAGATTGTGTGTAGCGTCAGCCGCACAGGTCCCTGTGTAAGTACTGTTACTACAGAAATTATAACGGATTAGAACGAGTGCATGACTGTCAGAGCTCCTGTTACAGAAAGTTCAAAACCTTTTGAACAATTAGGATCATTATATTAATATTAACTTATGAACACGTAGCTAAAAAAAGAAAGAATAGCTAGTATAAGCGTAATTGCCAAAGAATTTAGTAATCACTGAGTCTGCGTTAAGTGACTTGATGGTTTTGATTTTCTAAGAAAGCAGGATTTTACCATCTGTGAGTCCAGTAAGTGATAAACGAAGCTCTTCAGTCATTGGTTGGGATTAAATCAACAGGAGAATGTATATACCGTATTACTAATCACGCTCTGTAGCATTAGTGCAGCAGGAATGAAGCGGAGAGGAGATGTGTGATGGTTAATATGTGTTGGTCAGGGTTCGGTGGCGTACGTGCCGCAGCAGGCGTGGATCCAGAACGCCACGCTGAGGGAGAACATCGTGTTCGGGCAGCAGACGAAGCAAAGCTGCTATCAGAGAGTGCTGGAGGCCTGCGCTCTCCTCCCAGACCTGGAGATCCTGCCTGGAGGAGACGACACCGAGATCGGAGAGAAGGTACGCTCACAGAACTGGAATCGTTTCCTTTTTATTGGATTAGATCAGGGCATGCTTTAACCGAGTTTAAATTTCCTGTCATTTAGCAAATTTTAAACGCGTTAACGGAAAATTGTGCAGGTCTTCATTTTAACAGGTGTGAAATAAAGCATATATGCTTTATATTATTTATATTTACATGTGTTCTTAGGTGACACACAGGCCAAAATGGAGAATAAACTCATGCAAGGTGCGCGAGAGTCCAGTGAAACAGATTAATGATATTTATTAATTATTTAGTCATTAATATTAATTGATCAGAAACATTTGAATGTATTTGAAAGTTAAAGACACATTTGTGAAAAAAGGATGTTATGTGGCCTAATTACAGAGTCTCAGCTCAGCAATCGTCGCTTTGCTGTTCAAAAGCTACTAAATGATGGAGCTAAATGTTCGGCATTGCTCGAATGCACTGGAGTAGTCACTTGCACATCTGTAACTGAACTCCTCTAGTTGAAGTCTTGCTGGAAAGTCTTCTGAGTGGGGTTTTAATGTTATCTCGTAGGCTGAAAGCGCGCTCAGCTTCCACACGGGTTCTAAAATCTGGGAACATTTCGCTGTGGACAATAAGCAAGAATCTTAAAATCCCGGTTTTCCGTATTCCGCAAGCACCATTGGCGAAACTTTGATAGATTAATTCTATACAATTGGAGGCAGTCGAGGCCTAATGGTTAGAGAGTCGGACTTATAACCCGAAGGTGAACCGGAAGGTCAGGGGTTCGAGTCTCGGTCCCTTGAGCAAGGCACCGAACCCCCAACTGCTCCCCGGGCACCGCAGCGAAAAAGGCTGCCCACTGCTCCGGGTGTGTGTGTGTGTGTGTGTGTGTGTGTGTGTGTGTGTGTGTGTGTGTGTGTGTGTGTGTGGGTTAAATGCAGAGCACAAATTCCAAGTATAGACGGAATTTCACTTCACGTCACTTCACTTCACTTCACTTGTTCAAATGACAATTTAAAAAAAATGATGGATAAAAATAGACTTTCGGATTTTTTACAAATCTGGCAACATAACGGATAACAACCTGATTTACTGTGACGCAGCCTCTGGACTGGAGAGAAGGCGAGCTTAAATATCGGTTTAAAAATATGTATAAATAGGAGCAGAAAAGAAGCTTTTTTTTTTTTTTTTTTTTAATGCATCGATAGATCTCTAATTTCTCCTTGTTTTTAAGTTTAATTCAAAGGTAAAAGTCACTTTAGCCGGGAGAAGAACCTGTATGGAGACAGCGTTTTATATGGTGTGTAGAGACACCACGATTCCACTTTCTCTTCTTCCCATACTGATCCTGGAACCTTGAGTATCAGCCGATATCTTCTCTTTAAAAGGATTTATTTATTTTTATTTTTATTTTTTTTAACAGAAGCATTTAAAAAAAATAAATAAATAAATACAGGGGAAAAATACAGACTTTAAAAAAAAACGACTTGCACAAAACTGCAGCTTCTACATTTAAAAAATCAGTTACGCTGCAGATGTTATAAAGTGTAAAGGAAACAGTAGAAATCAGCCCTAACAAAATATACAGTAAAGTCTGTTTATATGTAAACATTATCAGTTCCTAAAAAATCTTCCAAATTTTCTAAACCCAGTTCCAGTCTTTTCCATTTGCGGAATACTTTTTTTCTTCAAAGTCTGATCTACCATTTTTTACTGGTGGTCCGATGATAATCCTCGGGATCGGATCGGTGCTGGTTCTAATTGGATGTGTTTTTTTTTTTTTTT
>CM040987.1:2682287-2704646 GCA_022985145.1 Pangasius djambal | reverse complement strand
GAGGAGAGCCCTGAGTGAGTCGGAGTACCTGAGGTTCTCTCCTCCCTCGGAACACTCGTGGTTCAGTTTTTCCTGAAGGCCCGACACGAAGCTTTTGAGATGAGCGAGTTCCAAAGCTTTCCACACCTCCTCATCAGAGTAACCATCGAACGGGTCCAGGTTCATGCGCAGAGATCCGGAGAACAGAACCGGGTCCTACTCAGAACACACACAAGGATGAGGAACCCTTCATACACAGCACACTAGATTGCTGTAGTCTTATGTAAAACCTAGGACTTAGGAATGGGACATGGAAAGGGAATGTGTGTGTGTGTGTGTGTGTGTGTGTGTGTGTTTAGAGGTCATACCTGCGGAATGATGGTGATGCGAGATCGGAGGTCATGCAGTCCAATCTCAGCGATGTTCACTCCATCTATGTGGATTTCTCCCTTCACCGCCTCGAGGATCCGGAAGATTCCAAGTGCGAGAGACGACTTTCCTGCCCCGGTCCGACCCACGATCCCAATCTGAGTGACGGAAGAGAAACGCAGAGAGGGCGATATCACTATGAATCCTTCCTCTGTCTCTTCTGTCAGCTCTTTGACGATGCTGTTATAACGTTTACCTTTTCTCTCTCCTGGACACTGAGTGTGATCTCCTTTAAAGCCCAGTCGAGACCTTTTCTGTACTGCAGTCCGTACTGATGAAACTGGATGCTGCCTGTTTGTGGCCAGTAAGAGGGCAGAGGCACGTTCTCCATCGACCAAGCTGCCTGTGAGGGAAACACTCAGACTCAGCTGTTCTGATTTCACCTGGTTTTCAAACCCAAATTAAATTAGTGGTATAATTATTTCAGATTTCATGATTATGGTACATCATGTCTAGGGATGTAACTGAATATGTATACATTAATACATCATTCATAATGGAAAGATGCGAACAAAAATATGATTCGCAGGTTTTAACTTTCCTGCGGGAACGAGAGAGTGGTCAGATATGAAGCTCGCAGAACAAACAAAGCCCACGATCGTTAACACAAACATGATGTGCTGCATGAGGTGTTCATTCGTTCATCCTTAGTAGCTGCCTGGTCAGGGTTGCACTGGTTTAAATTAGGCTACTAGTTTTTTATATTTTGGAAAATAGAACCAACTAAATTAGTTAGAAATGAAAGGAAGGAAATGAAAAGGAACAATCCTGTGCACATGTCTAGATGAGAAAAATTATGGAGTCGAGTGACATAGCTGTAGTGATGTCACCCTCCATACTGAAGTGTGTGTCAAAAAACAAAAATTAACCTTTTGCTTCAAAACACTGTATCGTCTCTTAATTCGTTCTGCAGAAAAACCACATGACCAATCACATCCTTCATTTCAGCACACAAGCACGTGACTGCTTTGGAGCTTGATCCAAAAGAAGCTCAAACCCTGGCACACTTTTCGAAGGTTATTCCAGGAAACTGAGGATCGAGTGATTATGGAACCAACAAAGAAACGAGGACTTTCTAAAGTTTGGGAAAAATATGATCTCATATAAACAACTAAAGTTGTCTATAAGAAATTTGTATTAAAATGTCTAAGAGCTTAGCTTTGCCCATACCACCAAAAAATTATAAAGGGTTTGCTTTTTGATAAGTAGTACACAGCATTAAATAGTGTTACCAGTTAACTTTATTGTTAAAGAAAAAATAAATAAAAAAAACTTTTCAGAGCACTGGAATATACAGGTTTGTTACCTGGAATCCAAAACCCTACTGCAGCATCCACTAGGAGCTGCACTTCATGGTTTTGACCACAAGATGTCACTAAGCGTGCACTGTGTTAAAAATCTTCGCGTAATGAACCTTTTTTCGATACATTTGGGAAGAAAGCTTCATTTGGCCAACACTGTGTAGCTGAAACTGAGGAAATCCATAGATGTTGTTTTTCCAGTGTTTCCACTTAACAGGGTTCATATCTAATTTTAAATAATCCTTCAGGTTTAGGCCACGCCCACGGCGAAATTAAAATCCAAATACAGACACGAGTATTTAAAGCACTACACAAGTACAGGTACAGGTAGTGTCTTTGCGTTACACCCCTAATGATGTCACAACCCTGATTTCACCCAAATCAGTTAACAGCAAGGCAGCTACTGACAGCAGTGTCAGCTACTGACACTGGATTCTGACACTGTACCTCTTTGGGCGTGTCTGCGTACTCTTTCACTCTCTCTACAGACACAATGTTGTTTTCCACATCTGTCCATGCACGTACGATCCAGCTCAGAATGCCGGTCACCTGCAGAAATACAATCAATAACACACACAATTCTTAATTGTTTGAAACTATATACCACATGATGAGTAAATGGCTGTAATATCACCTCATTTTGACATTTTGTCCATTCAGGATGGAGAAATATTGAACTCCATAATTACTGGCAACCTTCATGAATGTAAGCAAATTGGATACGTAAGAAATGAAACATTTAGGGAAGTGCTGTTAGGGGGAAAATAATCAGTGATGGGGTGGTGTGATGAAGCAGAGTTACTGTTATCTCCATGAAGTTTCTTAACACAGCATCCTCTTACACCACAGCAGTTTGTCAACACGAATAATTGTTTTGTTTCTTAACGAAGGAAATGTCATACTTTTTTACCCGTGTATAGTTACATCTAATGTTGTGGAACTTCTGCAAAACAAGTGAGTTCCTGTTCTCACTTACGTTATGGCAGCTATAAACAGTCATTCCCTCACAAGCTTGTCTTTTTTCCTCTCAAATTTATTAAGACTAAAACGCAGCATGTCATGCTACCGAGCAATCACAACGCATAAATGTTCCTGTTCTGATGATGTCAGAAATATTAAACTTACAGCTTTACCACTATCCGACACAAAGCACTGACCCTCCTGCCTGGTGTACTAATCAAATATTGAGGTAATCTTTATAGTACGCAATCATTTTACCCATTGAAGGGTGCCAATAATTCTGGAGTTGACTGTAGCTGATTAGACAGACAGATGAGGAGATGCAGAGTGTGAATGTGTGATGCGGTGCCTCTTTCTGCTTTTCATATTTATTCCCTTCCACTTGCCTACCTGAAGAGAGTGTGACACGGCCAAGCCGACGATCCCGGGACTCAGAGATTCTCTTCCCATCACGGACAGGATCGCAGCCGCGAGGACCAACAGGTTGCCCAGGAACTCTAGATTGACAGCAAGCCATCTAGACAAATCAGAACATGAGTCAGATTATGGTTGAACAGGATTCGTTAATGTCAGTCTGTTTATCAGTTGCAGTTATGAACTCGTTAACTTGTAGCTATTACTTTCTGATGTATTTAGTACACACACACATCCTGTGAGGTGTGATGATTGTGTGAAAGCTCTGACCTGGTGGCGACGAATCTGGGGAAGTAAGAGGTTTGGTTGTGATCCACCCTGCTGTTAGCCTGCAGGATAAACCTCTGCTGTTCCGCAAACGCCCTGATCACGCTCGCTCCCTGCACCGTCTCGTTGAAGTGTGTGTAGATGGGTGAGCGGCTCACCGACTCCAGACGCCGGAGCTGGCAGGATGTAGCCACATAGAAGCTCTAAAAATAACATCAGTTGAGAGAGAGAGTGCATGTTTGTGCGTTATACATAGTGATTATTTATTCTGCACCTTTTATATATTTAACATTTCGAGACCTTGGAATTAACAAAGCTCTGTGGTGTAACGTTCATAAAGTTTTGACAGCAGTGCAGCTGCAAATCACAGATTTATATTAATGCTCTTGTTCTAATGCTAACGTTTCTATAGTAACAACTCAATCACAGGGAGACCTTTATTTAACATTTATGGAAGGAGTCTCCAGTGTCAGAGCTTTGTAACAATTTTCAGACACGGGAAATTCTTCAGGACAGAGGAGAAAGAATGAGAAGCTTATGAGGAAATGACTGTTTATAGCTGTAACGTAAGTGAGAACAGGAACTAACTTGTTTCACGACATGAATGGTAACTATAAATGGATAGAAATTACGATGTGTTGTTCATTAATGACAAATCGATGTGGTATAAGAGGAATAAAACACTTTGGGACATGCCATTATTGGATAATATGTTGTCAATATGTTGTAACAGGAGCCCCGTTTCATCACACCACCCTGTCATTGATTAGTTTCCTATAACAGCATGTCACGGAGTGTTTTATTCCTATTTAGTTTTTGGTTAAAGCAATAATGTGACATGCAGCCCAAACCTGGATGAAGACGTAGAACAGAGCGAGAGGAAGAATGATGACTCCGGCGAAGGGCGTGGCCATGAGCACGATGATGCAGACCTCCAGCAGTTTGAACACGTATCCCAGCATCTTCTTAAAGGCGTCTGGGATCATGCAGTCGATGGCGTCGACCTCCTTGGAGAAGCGGTTGAGCAGATTTCCACTCGGCGTGCTCTCGAAGAACGACATGGGTGAGCGCAGGACGTTACGCAGAAGGTCCAGGTGAAGATGGTGAGAGGCGATGATGCCTCCTAACGAGATGGCTATGGTGGTGGCGAAGATGGCGATCCCTGAAATGAACACCGAGACACACTTAGTGGCTGTACAATATTAAAAAATATAATTAACGTTTTAATGTTCCAGTGTGATGATGCCTGAAAACTGTATTTTTTGCTTTGCGCATCTGCTCATTAGTGTGTGTGCTCTATGAGTAATGCTGTAGATGCAAAAGCAGAACATGTAATAAACCATAACCTCATCATTGTCACCTCTCAATAATTTCTGAAATATTCAGCCTTACACACCCTGAGCGAAGCCGAGAGCCCCGAACACGGCCAGCTTTACGTCCGCTTTGTTCCGAGAGCCTTTAATTATGGGATCATCAGCCCAAAGCTGCAGCCAGTAATTATATCCGAGTGACGCGGCCTGCTGAAAGGCGTAGAGGAAGATGATGGGGATGATGAAGGCCAGGCCGATGGTCCTGAAATACACCATGTACATCTCCAGCTTCACCTGGAGGTAAGCAAATCAGGGTTTTAGTGCATGCTGGGTCGAAGAACAGATTGGTGTCAGCGTTAAACGTAGAAACAGTTAAAACATGGCAAGTAAACAACTTTAAGTAAAGCTGCTACTAAAAACTGTTTTTTTTATCATAGGACTAGTGAGGTGGAGTCCAATTCTTGACACCAGTTTCCATACGTTAGCGTCCAAAATGATCCAGTCCACTACCAAAAACTGATGTCAAATTTTATTTATTAATTCTTAATGGTCAACTTGTGCCATTTAAATGAAATATACAGTATGTCATGTACACTGACCGTCCACTTTCCTGGGAACACGTTTACACGTGCACATGCATGCAGTTATCTACTCAGCCAATCATGTGGCAGCAGCGCAGTGCAGAAACGGCCATTTTCCTCTGATCTCTCTTATCAACAAGGAGTTTTCACCCACAGAACTGTCGCTCACTCAGTGGTTTTTGTTTTTTGCACCCTTCTGTATAAACTCTACAGACTCTCTAATTGTGTGAAATTCTCATAAGATCAGCAGTTTCTGAAATACTCAAACCAGCACATCTGGTAACATCAATGCCACGGGTAAAGTCACAGAGATCACACTTTTTCTTCATTTTGATGTTTGATGTGAACATTAACTGAAGCTCTTGATCTGTTTCTGCATGTTTTTTTTGCATTGCACTGCTGCCACATGATTGGTTGCGTAGATAAGTGTATTTTGTATTTTGTGTGTAAAAGACTTCACTTTAGTCACTAACCCTATCTCAGACCTTGAGACTGACTGTACTGTTTTTTTTTTTTGTTTTTTTTTTTGGTGTGGGTGTGTGTGGGTGTGTGTGTGTGTCAGTCTGTCTTACCCTTCCAGTATGGGCTTTATCAGCCTCTGTTAATTTTCCCAGCTCCTCTGTATCCTGTTCCTGTTCCAAGTCTGTTAAAGCCTCCATGGTCTGAATACCGACACTGCTCATATCTCCACTGCAGGAACACAGAACACAGAAAATCTCAAATAATTAATAATAAACTAATAATAATTACTCATCATTATCCCTCATGCTGTGTTCACTGCTTAGCAAAGTTCTGCCCTTTTATCCCATATCATCTCTTAAGATTAGCGTTCCTATTAGTTTATGTACGGTGGTTACTGAATCATTTACAGAACAATTATGATGTAAAATAAATCAATGAACAATAATGAGCACTTTGTGTTGTTTTTACCTGATGAGCTGCTCCTGCGAGAGGTCTATAGAGAAATCCGTCATGCTCAGACGCGATACTGATTTCCTCGGACCTGAAGGAGAACAAGGTACCAAGCACCCGGCTTCAGCAAACAGCTTTAAAATGTCTTTATCCATCTGTGTATCTAACTAATAACACATAATGTATATCACAATTAATAATTCAATGTACAGTTTACTACTGCTATATGAAGTACAGCTGGATTACACTTTACATCATTATATTAATAACGTATTATGCTGTTAGTAAGTCGTTACCATTTATTTATACTTATTTATAATTTATATATTAACCAACTATTCATTAAGCATGTACCCATGAGCATTAATCAGCAGTAAGATAATTAAGTACAAAAGTGACTTGAAGGATTATTATCCACAGCGCTTTTGAATTCTTTTTCTATACTGTTTGGTCGTTTCATTTTCTTTAACAGAAGTTCTGACAAGCATACAGCTGCAAATCACAGTCACTGATTGTTTTCCAATAACCGCACATCCCCAAATGTTTTATTACATAACTAGTATACTTTTTTTCAGCTGATGCTTAATAGATAGTTGATTAATATATATCGTTTACGGTTCCGCTCATTGCTTCCCTTATTTCTATACCAGTGTATCAGATGAACTCTCACCCCTGTTAGTGGAATTTTCCCTGTGTTCAGTATTGGAGAAGATTTTAAGGAAGTCAGCGAACGAGTTCCTTCTCTCAAGCAGCTCCGTATACGAGCCCGCCTCCATGATCTGTCCATCTTCCATCACCAGGATGAGGTCAGCCTGAGGCAGGAAGCTGAGCCCGTGGGTCACCAGCACACGCGTCTGAGAGGAACAACAAAACGGCATCAAACCACAAACAGACCTGCCGCCCCCAGAGAACATACAGGACATTTCTGATGTAATCCTTTTAATAATAATGATGATGATGATGATGATGATGATGATGATGCATTTTATTTAATGGAGCCTTTCAAAACACCCAAGGTCACCTCACAAGCAGGCAAAAATAAAAATACAAATCACTACACAAGACAAAGGCACACAACAAACACTCAGCATATACAAATAAAATACAGTAAAGACTCAGTAAAACATATTATTAAAAGGCCTGAATAAAAAGATATGTTTTAAGACGCTTTTTAAAAGTCTGCAGGCAATCGCTGTTACGAATATCAAGGGGAAGGGAGTTCCATAGGCGAGGGGCTGCGTAGCTAAAAGATCTGGCACCCATAGTAATTAGTCGAATCCGAGGTACCACAAGAGAAATTGAAGATGAGGATCTGAGAGCACGTGGAGGGGTGTAAACATGAAGCTGAGTAAGGTATTGGGGTGCAAGATTATGGAGTGCCTTGTAAGTAAGTAACAGGATCTTGTATTCAACTTGATACCTTACTGGAAGCTAATGCAACTGATCGCTTTTACAGATCGCTTCTCTAATTTTCCTCGTAGAAACTGTGAAGTGGTCAAACTTTTCAGAATTTCTATTTCGGCTGAAAATCAAAAGGCACCTCTGCACACAGGACACTTGATTTACACGAGTATATTTCTGTTTGCACTCCATATGAACTTACCTTATTTTTGAGTATCCCCTTAGGCCCGATGACTTTGTCGAAGATGTGCTGACCCACGTGTGTGTCGACGGCGGACAGCGGGTCATCCAGCAGGTAAACATCAGCATTTCTGTACACAGCTCGCGCTAAACTCACTCTCTGTTTCTGCCCACCGGAGAGATTCAGACCCTGAACACCAAATATGCTGCTTTTTAAAACGTCATCCGTCTCTTCATACACAATGTGTTGAAATAATAAGTATCCAAATCAGCTCACTAGGGGTGGGCGATATGACACGAATATCATATCGCAATATTTAAAGGCATTTCTACGATACACAATATGCATCAAATAGTTTTGTTAACGAATTGCCAGCAATACTTTATCACAATATCGATATTATATCGTCATATCGCACAGCCCTACCTCTCAGCCATCTTATCTGTGAGCGTACCTTCTCTCCGATCTCAGTGTCGTCTCCTCCAGGCAGGATCTCCAGGTCTGGGAGGAGAGCGCAGGCCTCCAGCACTCTCTGATAGCAGCTTTGCTTCGTCTGCTGCCCGAACACGATGTTCTCCCTCAGCGTGGCGTTCTGGATCCACGCCTGCTGCGGCACGTACGCCACCGAACCCTGACCAACACATATTAACCATCACACATCTCCTCTCCGCTTCATTCCTGCTGCACTAATGCTACAGAGCGTGAGAAAAATTATGAACGATGCCTGAACGTCTTCCTACAGATTTGCTACTCATAGATCTTTTCAATCAGACTTATTGTTAGTATTATGGCTATATCTGAGAATATCAAAATATGGTTGAACAATATACACACTTTCTGGCTCAACCATATCATTTGTTAGCTTTAGGGGTGTGTGTGTGTGTGTGTGTGTGTGTGTGTGTGTGTGTGTGTGTGTGTGTGTACCTTCACTGAGACATTTCCGCTCTTTTTCTCCATCTCTCCCAGTACGGCAGAAAGAAGGGAGGATTTTCCGCTGCCGACGTGACCCACCACTGCCACCAGCGAACCGTGCGCCACTTTCACACTCACTCTATAATAAATAATAATAAATATAATCTCTGTGATGATCAGTTAATAATAATAATAATAATAATAATCTTCCATTTACATAGCACTTATATACAGTTGCTATGTAAATGTCGTTTTTAGTAAATAAATGAAGCTGAGCACATATTTAAAATTTTCCTTTTGCATCATTTTTGATCAAAAATCATAAAACGTTTAGCTTTGTTTATTTTCAACCGAACAGAATTTTTTAAATTTTAATTTATACAGATTTTTTTTTTTAAACAGACTTTTTTTTTTGCACATTTTCATTTAATGTTTTGACAAATTGCTGTGGTATGAGAGGATTAAAACACTTTGGGACATGGTAACAGTAATTCATCACACCACCATGTCATTGAATCTTTTCCTGTAACAGCAAGCCTGCAACTGTATTATTCTTTACTTATTATTATTATTATTATTATTATTATTATTATTATTCAGTACTTTTTTTGTGCTCACCTCTTTAAACACAGCGCTCCGTCTCTGCTCCAGCTGAAACAGCCGTCCTCTATCACAATGCTATCGCCCTCTGAGGGAAGAGAAAACATATAAAATAAGGAACCCTGTCACATATCAGTGGTATTACATTACATAGCAGCTTGCCAGGCTTCTCTCTATATATAAATGACTTACATTCATCTTAAAGCATCTGTGCAAAAAAAAAAAAAAGTAAATATGCACAATTTCCTTTTAATCATGAATGTATTTGTTCAGTCAAGTGGTGTATCTCTAATTAGTCATTTTAACATTTGTCAGTTTATTTAATCTGCTTCAGCCAATACTGAAACCGTGTTATGTTTATAAATATGATAAATGCTATTAAGCATTATTAGAATTAATTATATCACACAATACCATACGAGTCTTGACTCACTCACTCACCCGGGGAGTATGGAGCTCTGAACACAGCGTCCGCTTTCAGCTCGTCCTGACACAGAAACTTTCCGAGACGTTTGAGAGAGACGACGGCCTGAAAACAACGGTCATTTTCATCATTATTCTCCTACACACATACATGTATATCAATTATTATCCAAAAACCCATTATTTCAAACTGAGATGGAGCTCTACAGTCAATAAAATCAGTGTGTGAGACTATATTAGTGAAGAATCTTGCATGTTTGTGATGACTGATGACTCACCTGCATGGTGGTGCTCATGGCAAAGGGCAGTTGGCTCAGCGGCGTCTTTAGGATATTGATCAGCGCCAGAGACACAAAGACCTTCTGAGCATCCAGAACGTTTTTCTCATCGATCAGCACGTAGAATCCAAACATGGCGAACGCAATCTAAACACACGCAAGCCTCCAATCAGGTTTTAATAACAGTGGAACCATACCAGAGGTGATTATTAATGAAGGAGCAGTGATCTTTGTGCATGCCAGGCCTAAGGAAGGAGATGTGGTCTCTGTGTATGTCAGTCCTAAGACAGAAGGAGTGGCCTTGGTGCATGTCATTCTTAAGGAAAGAGGCAAGGTGTGGTGTGGATGCCATATCTTTCAGTCTCAGTGAAGGAGTCATGGCTTCTTTACTTGTCATTCCTATTTAAAGAGGCGTGGCCTCTGGGTCTTTCAGTTCCAGTGAAGGAGGCATGGCCTCTATCTTACAACCCAGTGAAGGAGGCGTGGCGTCTGTATCTTTCAGTCTCAGTGGAGGAAGGCGAGAGAAACAGAAAATTGCTTAGCCTTATTACAGCACAGGAATATCATGTTCTGTGACGTACCAGGAAAGTGGAGGAGTTGAAGGAAGCGATGGAGATGGAATAAAGGATTTGTGATTTCTTCAGTGCCTTCAGTTCCTTCTCCCTGAAACTCAGCACTCGCTCCTCGAATGCTTTCTCCCAGGCGTAAAACTTCAGGATCTTTATTCCATTCAGAATCTCGTTCATCAGCTTTATACGTCCATCCATGTGCTTCATTTGGACCTCCTGAGCGCAGATACACACAGTAAATCATCAAAAGGCATGTGATCATATATATATGAGCCTATGGTTGACTTCTGAAAAGTCATTTACAAAACAATAATCAATCATTTTTACTCAATAAAACAATAATTTTTTCATCTTACCTGCAGTTTGCTGCGCATTTTGGCGATGAGGCCATTCAGAGGGAAGATAAAGATCACTGTGGCGATACCAGCTAAAGCCGAAGGGCCCAAACGCTACAGGGTGAAAACACAAAATTAAGTTTAAATGTCTGAATTCACTGCCAAGAATGTTTTATTATATCAATAATTAACACAGTGAACTACTCAGGTTTCAATTTTCTTTAATGATTTCTCTGATAGCTAAACATCTGATAATAATGATCAGATAAGTGAAATCTGAATTAGTTTCTTGTTAAATGAATTTTATTTCATAATCTTTGTTGTTACCTGCCAAAGGAAGAAAAGGCACAGGCCAATTTCAATGGGCGCCAACCAAACAGCGTTGAAGTACACTACAAAGTCCATGAGTTTCTGAGTGTCGGTGGATACCAAGTTCACTATCTCTCCCACTGTACACGTCCTGCGCACGGCGCTGCTGATCACCAGAGACTGAGAGAGAGAGAGAGAGAGAGAGAGAGGAGAAACAGAAAGGGACAGAGAGACAGAGAAAGAGACAGATGAGAGAGATACAAAGAGAGAGAAAGAAAGGGATACAGAGACAGCAAGAGACAGAGAGACAAGGAGTGGGAAGGGAGACAGAAGAACAGACAGAGACAGACAGTACAAGAGAGAGAAGCAGTTGGGGAAAAGAGAGAGAGAAAGCGAGCGAGAAAGACAAACAATGAGAGAGAGAGAGAGAGAGAGAGAGAGAGAGAGAGCAAGAGACAGAGAGACTAATGAGATTTTGATGTTTCTGTTCCACATAACTGGGTTAATATTTAACATTTACTTTTATATTATAAACAAGGCTAAGTGTGTATGTAATGTCACATAAACGATGGACGTGAAGAACAAGAGACGCTACCTTCCTATAGACGAGACCCATGATGGCGGTTTTGACCCTCATGCCCACTGTGAAGCAGCTGTACATGTACTGATGATTAAAGAGCGACTGCAGGCACGAGAGCAGGAACATGGAGAAGGCGAATAAATAACCCTTCCACAAGGGGGCGTCCTCATCTCTCACCACGTCCAGCAGCAGACTGAGGGAGGAACAGAAGATGCAATCACACTGCAGAAGGCATTCATGCATCATTCCTCTGAGTGATATCAGCCTCCAAAAGAATGTTCTCAGCACGAAATTCAAAAACTTGAAAACATCACAGCTAAGCGCTTTTATTTTTCTTATGTATACTTGCACATTTGAATTCTTTTATGATTGTAGTTCATTTCATTCCTTACTTTTTGAGCTTGTAAAGTTTTATTTATTTTATCGTTTTCATTTTGTCATTTGTCATACAATGTATGAATTATGAAAATTCCTACACTCTCTCTGACCTGAGCAGCTGAGGGATGGAGAACATGAAGGCGTCGTGGATGAGGAGGCAGAGTGTTCCTGACAGGAAGTATGGGCCGAACGTCTTGGCCAGCGTGCGCAGCAGGAGGAAACCAGCGCTCTGCTCCTGACGCAGTTTCTGCAGGAGCTGCGTCTGCTCCGTGATCCTGCAGCTCAGGGTTCGAGATGCAGTTACACTCCGCTCCTGCCTGAGCAGAGAAGAAAAAAGGGCACAGGTTACATTATGTTTTTATATTACACTAAATTAAATTTGGCATTTTTTTAAATTATACAACAGTTAGTTCCGGTCCACTAATTTGATTGGACAAGCGGCGTTCCGAGAGTGGATATATTTCCTATAACCGCACTGGGACGTTTCACTGTGTGTATCAATCCACTCATCTGTATTTGCCACATAAAATTCCACTTCCTGTTTTGAATCTTTTACTACAGTAATGTTAGTGACATCATCAGCGGAAATGGCAAATAAAACATTTCAGAAATATAATTTCTGACTTAAAATATGAAGGGAAGTTAAGCCAATTTTACCAGAAGCACCTTTTAACGGGAAGTCAATGTGAGCTAGCTAGCCAGCTAACCAATGGGCTACATTGTGAGTGTGGCTTCTTCGGGATCTATTTCCACTAGCGGAGCAAAAATAAACAGAACATTTGGCCATATTGTGTCTGAAATGTCACTTACGCAATATTAATTTCTCATCCTCAGAACTGTTGCATTCTGTAAAAGCAATATCACACTCACAATCGTGCGATTATTCTGAATATGCATATCATGGCCAGTACACCACCGTGCCAATATTCAGTATAACTGCACTCTTGTGGGGTATTGCTTAATTTTATTAGAGGTATTTCAAATTTGAATTAAAAAAGGAGTTAAAAAGGAGTTTTGTGCTTTGTGGTTTCTAAGTAACATGACAAGCTACGTTTTTTTTTGTCTTATTATCTTAAAGAGAGTGGAAATAGACAGGCTGGCGATGGAACGATTGTTTATAGCTGCCATAACATGAGTGATAACATGAATTAATTGCTTCGTGGCTATTCCACAACATGAAATAGGGAACAAAAATATGATGTGTTATTCTTTCATTGATGGAAAATTGGTTTGGAATAAGAGGAATAAAACATTTCAGGGCCTGATGTTATGGGAAAACATTAAACTACAGGCTGGCAACGGTGACTGCGCATCATCACACCACGCTGTAGCTGATTATTTTCCTGTAGCTTTCTGTCTTTCTGTACGTGATGACATCACTGAATGAGCGAGGTCTTACTGTAATTCAGCACACTGTGTGTTCCACTCTCTCTCCAGATCACTGATGATTTTTTCAGACGTGTCCTCTTCTCGTAGAGGCCAGAGATCTTCAGCCGTTAAAGGTGAGCGATAGCCCCTCACAACCAGCCTGAAAAAACATTCACGCACATTCCACTGATTTTACTTTGCACCAAATCTTTGTTACAGTCTCTCAAAATTTTATATTAAATATTAAAAACTCATTTACTCCAAAAACACCTTAGAAAAATAATCTTTCTTCATTTAGCTGCCTTAATCTGTCTGTTTTATTTTTTAAATGTGTCCATGAGCTTTGGAAATGAACTGAATTTATATAATAATAATAATAATAATAATAATAATAATAATAATAATGTTATATAAACATTTAATTATTTTAAAAGGTTTTTTAAATTGGTTTTAATGTGATCTGTTCTTCTCCATTTTTTTTACATTATGTAAAACACTTTAGCCTGTTTTGAAAAAAAAAATGCAATAATTATATTACTATCATCATCATTAATAATATTAGTTTGTATTATTGCACGGAACTAAGTCCATTTCTAATAATTAGAGATAGTGATGATGGCATTCTTATCTCCTGATATGCGTAAAACTTATTATAGACACCTATAAAACGATATAAAACTCACCCACTGAACCACCAGAACAGCGTTTTAGAGAGAAAAGAAGCATCTTCAACTGGACATGGGTTCTGCTGGAGAAACGTCAATGAGTTAGTAACTTAAAATGGATAACAACGAAGAGCATCTGAAGACAGAAAGGCAGAAATGGGGGCTGTAAGTGTTTGTGAATTCTGTGGTACCGTCACATGGCCTGGTTTCAGAGCATGCGGTCGCTGATCAGCGAAACAGCTGAGGATGAGCTGAGCGAGCTCAAGAGAAAAGCAGGAGAAAAACACCACCAGTCGCAATGCACCTTGTGAGAAATCCTGCGAAAAACACACACAGAGCTCTGTTCAGATCAGTCTGTCCAGTTTAAACCTCACACAGTCTGAGTCCCTTAGAAAGGCTTGTCTTTATTTCATCAGTTTATTACACACTCAACAGAGCTAGAGGTAAAAATATTTGGATATATTCCTACTTGAGTGGGAATTCTCCCGGAAACAATTCACGGATACATCTCTAGATTAGGATTATAGACAAATGGCTCGCATGGGCCGTGTGTCCCAATAATCTCTGTACTAGTTAACTAGTCTCCTAGACCACCATGCACCTCCACGGTGTGTGTGTGTGCGTGTGTAAGCATGTTCATGTATGCTTTTAAAGGTTCCCTGAGTGACACAGTAATAATGAGAGGCTTCAGTCCCGGTATCTGTTTGTAAAAAAGAAGTGTGAGGCAGTAAATTCTTGAACATCAAAGCTAACAATTAGTTTTAATTGTGGGAAAGGATTGTCATGTGACCTGTCCTAACACGCCACTTTCACATTGCACTTTTCAGTCCCGGTGAAGGAGGCATGGCCTCTGCCCCTGCCAGTCACTGTGAAGGAGGCGTGGCCTCTGTCTTTAATCCTTCCAGTCCTATTGAAGGAGGCGTGGCCTCTGTCTGTATTCCTGTCAGTCACTGTGAGGGAGGTGTGGCCTCTATCTCTGTTCTTGTCAGTCTGGATGAAGGAGGTGTGGCCTCTGTGCTTCACATACTTTATTGCTGTAGATGTGTGATACATCCCAAATGAAACATACGTACATTATCTGTACACATACGTATATTAACATCTACATGTCTGAGTGCAGAACCAAGAACTGATATTATTCCAAATACTATCTAACATTTGTTACACTAATATGGTCAAATATTTCTCAAACAGAATTCATCATTTTTATTAGCTGAAATCAGTAGGACTGGAAACGTAGCATACTAATAAGTGTTAGCACAGTTAGCACTGTGTTGCCATTTAAAAGGAATATGAGACATTGCAATGTGTTAGATTTATGCAGATTTCAGGTTTATATGATAAACACTGGACCTGTATTAATTTAAAATAATGAATTATTCAGTACTATTTAAGTGTGTATTTAATAATTGATCAAATAAAACCACAACTGGATAGTGCACATGGATATTTGAGCTGAACTATAAACAAGCTGACAATTGTACTCAGTGTGTGTGTATGTGTGTGTGTGCATGCTGACAGAGAGAGCACTGAGGCTGTTTAAACAGAGCTCTGATTGTCCAACTAAACACACACACACACACACGCGTGCACACACACAGATACAGACATACTTAGCTCTGACTGAGTCTAATACAAACACATCCCGATCAGCAGCTTATAAATGAGTCTAAACTGAGTAATTAATATTAACTGTGATTACTTTTAATAGAATACACATTTATAAACCATAATAATGTAATGTTTAGTGTAGAAGGATTAATGGGTTTCATATTTATTGTCATTTTACAGACAGACAGACAGACAGACAGACAGTTCTACCTCTCCCACAGTGGTCTGGATGTTTGCTCTGAGAGGAACGATTGAACAGATCACTGTCAGCGTCCAATAGAGAAAAAGACAAAGCGAGGAGCGGCAGCCCATTGTTCTCTCCAGGTGGATGATACACACTGCCAAGACCTGAACACACACACACACACACACACACACACACACAAACACACACAGTCTCAAACTTAACAAACATAACAGAAATTTGAGAAAACAAACGTTTCAGTTGGTTGTCAGTCATCTGGAATATCTGTGATGTCTTTAGTGATTCTGATGCTATTTTGTCAGCTGGAGCTGTATGTTCATTAATCCCGTGAGAAGTTAGCAGTTGTGTGCTATGCTGATGTCACTGGGGCACATCTTTTTTTTTTTGCTAGCATAGCTACATAAGAGAAAAAAAGTTAAACAATCTCAAACGTAAGGGATAAGGATCAGGTTTCAAAGTTAGCTTCTTTTCTCACACACCATTTATCAGAGAGGTTAAAGCTAGTTAGCGATCTACGCAATGACGAGCGAGATGGCATCGACATCGGTATTAGCATGAAAGTTGAAGCTATGGAAGCTGGCCTGTTTGAGCAGAGTGTACAGATAAGGAGGTGAGAGACTAAAGGACTAAAGCGCCGCTGCATCTGCATCACTCTTTAGGAGAGATGAAGCGAGGGCTAAATCCCACCATAGCTATCAGCACGTAGTTGAACGGCATTGCAGGAAACTGTTAACCAAACATCATCACATGTTAATTATAAAGATTAATATGCAAGATGATTGTTTCCTTTAAATGTTATGACCTTTCAATTATGTTTGATTTAAATGCTTTCTTACGAATTACTCTAATGACACATAATAATGTACTGTTATATTAATAAATGTATTGTTAACAAGAACAGACGTATATTATACTTATATGTATATGTTAATGCAAAAGCCACGAGCTGCTCATAATGTTGCTAGCTTTTGTATGTGTGACCTATTTATTTCTGTTAATAACAACAGACTGAAAACTGTTATTTTGGCACACTGCAATGTTTAGTGGTGGCTAAGGCTAGACAGCTAGCTGTTGAGAAATTAGCCACACAGTTTAATAAATAAATAAATATGAGCAATTAATATAAGGTTTTGGAATTTGAAAGACTAAAATAATTGCTTTACCAAGTCTCTTACCACAATCATCCACTTTGAGTTTTCTACGCTGAGGTAAAAAGTGTGATGTGTCGATATGACAATCGACTCTTTGAATCTTTAAGATGCTTTGAGTCGAACCTTTGGCTATTTTAGGTGTACACTGGGGGACGTATCTCAGATCCGAAGAGCAATTTTGGTGATTGAACAACTGAGAAATAATGGATTTTATTAAAAATGAGATTTTTGATTTTGATTTTGAAAAATGAGATATTTTGATTTTTAAAAATGAGAGTAGGCAACATAAAATTGTCAATCCTACAGCTAACTTATATTCAGTTAAGTTTTGTAGAATGCTTTTAGCAAAATTTAGATTACTGATACAGATTACTGGAGCAGTTCTTTGGTACAAATCTAGTGTCCATATGAGTTCATCCACAGATAACAACTGTGTCTGGGGAAATATAAATATTATGACAGTAAATGCCACCATTTTCTTTTAAAAACATAGTCAAATGTATACATGTATTTGCAGTAATCAATTACAGCACACTACGCTATGGCTGAAAGTACTTTATAATGAAATTTGAAAAGAGGAAGAGAGGAAGAGATTTTTACCATAGTGAGGCTGCGAATGATGGGGCTCAGGAGGAAAACCGTGTGGTGCTCGATCTCTGTTCTCCTCTCAAACAGCAGATAGAGCAGCTCCAAAATACTGAATAACACCAAGCACACACCCAGAATCTAAACACACACATAACACACACACACACACACACACACACACAGAGACACACACGTGATCAAACTGAGGCACAGATCTTCTCTACGAGCATGATATTAATGATCACTATTCCTGAGGTTTTCTGCTCACTGTTTTGGCGCAGCAGAGTCTGGAGAACGAGATGCGGCCATGATGGAAGCATCGGAGGTAGAGGAGGTAAAATGGACTGCAAACCCATAGATAGAAACAGGGGAACCAGACGAGAACCGTGTGCTGAAAACACTGCGTCAGGTCCGGGTTTAATGTGTACCACGTCACGTTCCAGTCCTGAACACAGACAGAAAATGGACACTATATTACAAGCATGGACATACAGTACTAAATTCTCAGTGTCCTTTTGGGCAACACAAAATGATTTTCTAATTTTTAATTATTATTATTTTACAATTACAATGTGTCTGTCAATGTAAGTAAATCGATTTCCATCTAAATGAATCTTACATGCACAATTAAACCCATTCTGTAATGGACACATGATATAAATTTGGAATATTCATGATATCCAAAAGTACAATATAAACTATAAAACACTAAAATACAATTAATCCTATATACTAGTATATCAACTTATATACTATAATAACAATAATTACTGTTTATACCATATACATTCCTAATGAACTCATACTATTCATTATATAATATCACATACAAAAATTCATTATATACATATATATAAAAAATTATACACCCATTATACAGTCTGATAATAATAATAATAATAATAATAATAATAATAATAATAAAATATATTATTAAATCTTTCAAAAATTATATAATAATATAAAAAACACTTCATGTCTATAGTACATGCAGATATTACACCTGTAGTATTCACATAAGCTCATAAACTCAAAATATCCATTATATCCATATAGGCTCATAATAAACCCATAAACCCTTAATATCTGTCATATTTGCTCAAACTAAACTCTAATACTAATATTTAATACTAACTAATGTTTAAATATTCACAAAACACCCATAATAGTTATTATGAATGTGAACACAGACGTCATACAATGTAAATTCCCAAACATTATGAAGGAATATTATTCATTATATAACACACGTATATGTCTAATGAGCTGTGTAATCAGTCGCTGCTGCAGACGTGCTCACGCATGTCTCATCTGCCTTCTCACTATTTACTGCCCTTTAGAGTAGAATCTTCTGAATGCCATTTCAAACTTTTAAAATGTTTGCTTTAGGCATGAAATTCACTGCAGAGAAAGTGTGTGTGTGTGTGTGTGTGTGTGTGTAGGTGTAAAGCTGCTGCATTAAATCTGTACAAAGTGATGCCTCAGCCTTTAAACACGCCACGCTTTAGCAGAGGTGGTTCATTTAGGTTTATACCTAGAGGGCAGCTCAAATGTTCTATTAAACTTAACATTTAAATGTGTGTGTGTGTGTGTGTGTGTGTGTGTGTGTGTGTGTGTGTGTGTGTGTGTAAAGGTGCATAACACATAAACACCCACAGACACATGCACTGGCATGCACCACTGACACGTGATGTCTGAATCTGTTTACTGTAAAAGCTCTCTCTTTTTTTTTTTTTTTTTTTTTTTTTTTTTTTTTTTTTTTTTTTTTTTTTTTTTTTTTTTTTTTTTTTTTTTTTTTTTTTTTTTTTTTTTTTTTTTTTTTTTTTTTTTTTTTTTTTTTTTTTTTTTTTATTTTGTTTTTTTTTTTACTCCCACTGCTAATCGCAGGCATGCTGACCCTGAATATTTACCCAGAGCTTATATCAGCCCTTCACATTCTAAAGGTCCCAATTTATTTGTTTTAAAGGAGCAGTTGAACCAAAAAAAAAAAAAAAATTTAAAGTGCACAATGTCCCCCTTTAACTCCAAATGTAGTCGATCAGCCAAGACATGTTCGATTATAAAGATTCTCTTCAGTTGGCTTGGTGGTGGTGTTCAGAGTCTCAAACACACTTGCTGATATGGTTTCTGACTCAGTATTGTACACACATTGCTATCTAAAACATGGACAGAGCTAAAAGCAATCAAAGCTCCATCTTGAATCCAATTCACGTTCTTCTTTGGTGTAAAAGTAAAAGTAAAAACGTAAAAAAGGAAAATAAATCCTGAGGTAAAAGTACAGCTTTAAATTCTTCAGATAAAACTAGTTCATGTACGAAAGTAAACATACAAGATTAAATTAAATTAAAATTAAAATTAAAACGTCTGTCTCACACACTGATTTTAGTTACCGATGGTAAATTAATGCCTCTTTCACCATTGAAACAAGGAACGTGGGAATCATTAGCTAAGGCTAACTAACAACAGCTTTATTCCTAATTTCTTAAATGATAGCTAGCATGGTGCCAACTAGCTGAATGCTAATACCTAGCTGTCACAATACAAACTGCCATAATAAATACAAAGCGTAGGTAGCAGCAGATAGACAACAATATCAGACCTCTTTCTCAATGTCAGCTGTAAAAGTTAAAATCTATATACACAAATGGTGTTTAATTAGGAAAATGCATGTGTGTGATAATGTAGACATTATGCTAAATGCTAAATGCTAAACCGGTGGCCTCCGTTACTTGTTAGCTACATTAGCTTCAAAACTCTAGTACATAATTTAGAAAAGCAAACTTTTAACACTAAATGTAAATTGTACTTTATTGTACTACTAATTTATTTTGTAAAAGGACATGCAGTAATTAATTAAATAAGATTGACTAAGATAAGAGCCGAAACATGTTTTGTACATAATGACACAATCTGATCACTATTCTGTTCACTGCTCATGGCCTTTGTGACTCTGTGACCTAAATTCTGAAGGCAATATCAAATTATTCTGTGTAAACACACACGCTCTCTTTCATACACACACACACACACACACACACACAGACAAAACACACAAAATCCCCAACCTACTGGTTAAAATATGGCTGTCCATGACACAGCAGTCTGGAACGTAGGAGATGAACCTTGAATAACCATTCTATGGTGGTGTTCAAATTTAACAGTCCACAAGAAAAGGAAAGGAAAAATACTTTTCCAATCAATAGAACAGTCACTGGAAATTCCCTTTCAAACATGGAATTTAGAGTATTTCCGGGCTCCATTATTGAGGTTAATGCACAAATAATACTGTGCATGTATAAGCACTCAAAAGAGAAATAACCACTATCAAGAGGTCAGGTTTGAACACATTCTCTCCTTCTAGTAAAAAGTACTAATTTGACATGAATTTGGGGACAAACTATTAGCCCTCACATTCCAAAATTAGATGCTCAAAGGGCTCTATTTCCAGGCCCATATGTTCTCATTATTCTATATCCCAGGGGTTTTATATTACCAGGGCTCTTTTTCCAGGCCCACATGTTCCGAGGATCCTATATTCCCATGGATCTATATACACAGGGCTCTATTTTCAGGGCTCTATGTTCCCAGGATCGTATATTCCAGGCCCACATGTGTGCAAGATCCTATATTCCCATGGTTCTTTTACCCAGGTCTGTATTTTCAGGGCTTTATGTTCCCAGGATTGTATATTCCATGGCTCTATTTCCAGGCCCACATGTACACAAGATCCTATATTCCCATGGTTCTTTTACCCAGGGCTCTATTTTCAGGGCCATGTGGTCACACAATCCTATATTTCCAGAGTTCTATATTACCATAGCTTTATTTTCAAGATCATTTGTTCCTATGGTTCTAGCTTCCCAGGATGTTATACTCCCTTGGTTCTATATCCCCAGGATGCTATATTCACAATGCCCTATATGCCCAGGGTTCTGTATTCCCATGGTCCAAAATTCCTAGAATTGTATATTCCTAGGGATCTGTTTTCCCAAGATGGTCCAAAGTTCATAGGGTCTTATATTCCCAGGGCTGTATGTTTCCTATGAGTCCTATTTTCCAAGAGCCTTATCTTCACAGAATCCATATGTCCGCAGGATCCTATATTCCTAGGGCTTTATGGTTCCTCTCCATCTGTTAAACTTACAAGTATATTCTGGTATTATATGTCCAATAATTAACATCTCAAATTATATTTAGTAAATAAGTTATAAACCAGTTCAATCTGATGCATCTAGTGGCCACCTAAAATCTAGGCATGACTTTGGGAAAGTATCATATTGAGGAAATATTTTTGGCTAAGACAGTACATTACATTGTCAGGCATGTAGAAAAGTTAATTTAGCATTGGGTAATTTATATCAACATTGTATATATTGTATATAATCAAATGTGTTTTCTATTTTTTTTGTAAATCAAGACTCTAAATGAGAGGGGAAAAAAATCACATGTCAGGTACACTGCCCTCCAAAAGTTTGGAAACGCCTGAACAAAATAGGGTTTTTGGGCAATATCAGCATAAATCCTCTTTAGTTAGTGACCATTTTGCATCGATAATAAGGGACAACACTAGGCATCCGAGCAGTCAGTTTATTCAAACATTGACTTGATATATTACTCCAAGCCTCCTGGAGGATTGCCCAAAGATGATTCAC